>JAZGLO010001778.1:0-525000 GCA_036873155.1 Biomphalaria sudanica | reverse complement strand
TCTGTACCTCTTTATGTCTCTGTACCTCTTTATGTCTCTGTACCTCTTTATGTCTCTGTACCTCTTTATGTCTCTGTACCTCTTTATGTCTCTGTACCTCTTTATGTCTCTGTACCTCTTTATGTCTCTGTACCTCTTTATGTCTCTGTACCTCTTTATGTCTCTGTACCTCTTTATGTCTCTGTACCTCTTTATGTCTCTGTACCTCTTTATGTCTCTGTACCTCTTTATGTCTCTGTACCTCTTTATGTCTCTGTACCTCTTTATGTCTCTGTACCTCTTTATGTCTCTGTACCTCTTTATGTCTCTGTACCTCTTTATGTCTCTGTACCTCTTTATGTCTCTGTACCTCTTTATGTCTCTGTACCTCTTTATGTCTCTGTACCTCTTTATGTCTCTGTACCTCTTTATGTCTCTGTACCTCTTTATGTCTCTGTACCTCTTTATGTCTCTGTACCTCTTTATGTCTCTGTACCTCTTTATGTCTCTGTACCTCTTTATGTCTCTGTACCTCTTTATGTCTCTGTACCTCTTTATGTCTCTGTACCTCTTTATGTCTCTGTACCTCTTTATGTCTCTGTACCTCTTTATGTCTCTGTACCTCTTTATGTCTCTGTACCTCTTTATGTCTCTGTACCTCTTTATGTCTCTGTACCTCTTTATGTCTCTGTACCTCTTTATGTCTCTGTACCTCTTTATGTCTCTGTACCTCTTTATGTCTCTGTACCTCTTTATGTCTCTGTACCTCTTTATGTCTCTGTACCTCTTTATGTCTCTGTACCTCTTTATGTCTCTGTACCTCTTTATGTCTCTGTACCTCTTTATGTCTCTGTACCTCTTTATGTCTCTGTACCTCTTTATGTCTCTGTACCTCTTTATGTCTCTGTACCTCTTTATGTCTCTGTACCTCTTTATGTCTCTGTACCTCTTTATGTCTCTGTACCTCTTTATGTCTCTGTACCTCTTTATGTCTCTGTACCTCTTTATGTCTCTGTACCTCTTTATGTCTCTGTACCTCTTTATGTCTCTGTACCTCTTTATGTCTCTGTACCTCTTTATGTCTCTGTACCTCTTTATGTCTCTGTACCTCTTTTTCTTTTATATGATGACTAGTTTTCTCTTTTACACGCGCTCTACATTCTCTTTCTCTCTCTCATTCTTTTTTTGGGACCTCTCTCTTTCTTCCTTTTCACGCTCCCCCCCTCTCTCTCTAGCCTATTCTCTGGCTCTTGTATCCGTACCTCTTTTATCTCAGCTTTCTCTGACGATATCTTTCCCGCTCTCTCTCCCTCTAAATTGGGGCTAATATCATGCATTTCTACAGACATTACATTCAAGTCCTCGGTTAAGCCTGGTGTATTCTGCTACAAATCAGATCTTCACCCAGCCTATAATACAGAGACATTTTGGACAAGAATCGATCACTCTTTCTTTTGGTTTCCTTCTAATGGAGGAATTATCTTCTCCCACCACACACACCTTTTTGACTCAGGCGTTAGACTTGAACTCACACTGTATCAGGCGTTAGACTTGATCTCACACTGTATCAGGCGTTAGACTTGAACTCACACTGTATCAGGCGTTAGACTTGAACTCACACTGTATCAGGCGTTAGACTTGAACTCACACTCTATCAGGCGTTAGACTTGAACTCACACTGTATCAGGCGTTAGACTTGAACTCACACTCTATCAGGCGTTAGACTTGAACTCACACTGTATCAACGTAATTCTTCAAGGCTTACTCTAGCATCCATTTGAATTTCATCTTTGTCTTTGGCTACTAGACTCTTGCTTGCAAGTGCAAAACCTACCAGCATACATCTATTTGTTATATCTTTTTCTAATGGACTTTTAAAGTTGTTCCATAAAAATCAGATTGTAGTCTTTGTGTAAGTTAATAAGCGGGCCGTGTAGTACATTACACCAATCAACGTTAGTTGGTTATTACGTGGTAAATAGTTGTTTAGATAACGAACATAGTTTTTATTAATATTTCCTTGAAATTCTATTGCATTATTACATTAAAACCAGAACAACAACAGCGAATACCCAGATCTGAAGTATTCAGTCATATTCGTAGCCACATTGTCACTGTTTGTTTGTTTTCTTCTGACCAAATGTATTGGGAAATGGAAGTGTACATAGACTCGAGCCAGAAACAAAAACTTAGTTATACTTGGGACAAAAATAAAACGAAATTTAGTTCCCTTAATTCACCACATTTGAGTGTAATTTCCGTTTCGTTATTTACTGATCCGAAACAGCACTTACAGCGGAGCAGGACATCAGGATTTACAGTGGATCAGGCCATTAGGACTTAACATTCTCTGGATAACAAAATCATTAAACACTTTTTATCAATGTATAATTCTGCTCTCTCAAAGTCCTAACCTAGTAAACAAAATTTTCTAACCACAAACAAAAAATCTAACCACACACAAACAAAAAATCTAACCACACTTAAATACTAATTTATGCCAAAAAATTTCTAACCACACACAAACAAAATTTGTAACCACACACTAACAAAACTTCTAACCACACACAAACATCATAAGACTGAAACTGATCCTTGTGAGACACCACACGTGCTCAGAGTACATGACGTCATGACGTGTCCTGCGTGTTGAGAATAATAACACTAGCCACGTGATTACAACTACATTTGAAATTAAGAGAAAGGCCCGGCTCGAGCGTGATGGACAAGGCAAGATGTCCGTCACAGGGGAAATTCAATATTGTTTATTGTTTTCCTTTCATGTCTCCAATCCTTGTTGTATGCGCGTCCTCAAGTCGCGTTTCCCTCGTGCAGTCCTCATGACGTTTCCATCGTGGCTGTTTTGTGCGTGTTTTGGTGGCTCTCAGACATAGCCGTCCAACATGTCTTGCCACCAAGCTACAGAGTTATTTCATCTGGTCAATGAAGTGAGCTTGATGTGTTCTTGCATGTGATCAAACTTCTGCTGGAACAGAATAATGTACTCAACAAGCCAGCCTGCTGGAAGCCAGACTCCAATTCGAATGGGGTCTGGGGTTTTTATTTTATGTTTTTGTTGTCATGTATAATTTTGTAAATACGTCGGCAATTTCAGAGAATTAATGTGTGTGTGTGTGTTTGGTCTTGTAATGAGGTTTGATTGTCTCTATTATGTCGTGATTTTAAGTATTATATCTACTATGTTTTATGAGGTTAGGGTTCTATTAGTTCTATTGTATCTGTAATTTATGTATAGACTCTAATCGATGTCATGCATTTCTGTAGTCCACTGGAGATGGAAACTATAATTAGCTCGCATTTTTTTGGGGGGGCGGGGGGCTGTTTCTGGGGCATAAAATAAAGAAATTTTTGGCAAGCCATTATTTTTAAAGGGTATACGGTAAATTTTTGTGCGCTTTTTAGCACTGCCCAATCAGATTTCTCAACTCTTCTGATTGTAGGACAACATAATGTCAAAATGGAGTATGTATTACAGATTGATGTCTGTGACACTTAAAACAGCTTCTACTCTTTAGAGTTAACAACTTGAAAAGCTTCAACACTTGAGATATTTAGTTTGCAACATTGCTCTTTCAATATACGCAATGTGTACGTGAGTGACCACTCGACTACCTGCAGCACGAAACGTTCTCCCAGGTACCCTTCTCCCACACATGTTGAAAACAAGAAAGTGAAACAAATAGCGCAATCAGAATGATTGATGCGATATATAAAAGTGAGTAATGAATTAACAGCGACACCTGTCGTCCTGTAAGTCTGGTAGAGGTCTTTATAATGTTCATGTCTAAAGAAATGTCTGAACCTTCCATTGAAGCCTCATCCGATGAGTCGTTTCATTTGACCTTCAAAAACCGATTGTGAGAAGTTTAAGAAATGTTGTGCCACCTTCACTTCACCAACCTCGCCCATTACTTTGACCTCCCGGCCATCTTGTTTGATGTCGTGTTGAAAAGACAATACAGTCTCTGGTCCAAGCGGCACGTTGCTGGACGTCCTTGTGACATCGATCAAGTCCATAGCTGAATAACAATCCGGCCATTTAATCTGGCTAACAATCATTATCTGGAACGGTCCGTGAGTTCTGTAACTGACCATTAGATGTCCACTCTTGACACGTATCTCGTCCAGGGTATAAAGTAACCTGGCTTTATCTTTGACATAACAGACGTGTGTTTAGTTCTGACCTCCACGGTGTTCTAAAAGTGGTGAATCCAACATTGGGGTGAGGGGGAATCACGGCTGTTTTATTTAAAGTAGAAACACGCTTTTTTGTTTATTTATGTAGAAACACGCTTTTTTTTATTTAAGTAGCGCCCCTCCCCTTTTTTAATGAAATAATCAACAACAACAAAAAAATGTTGTGTGAGGGGAGTTGGCAGTAGAATTAAAAAGTTGTGTGAGGGGAGTTGGCAGTAGAATTAAAAAGTTGTGTGAGGGGAGTTGGCAGTAGAATTAAAAAGTTGTGTGAGGGGAGTTGGCAGTAGAATTAAAAAGTTGTGTGAGGGTAGTTGGCAGTAGAATTAAAAAGTTGTGTGAGGGGAGTTGGCAGTAGAATTAAAAAGTTGTGTGAGGGGAGTTGGCAGTAGAATTAAAAAGTTGTGTGAGGGGAGTTGGCAGTAGAATTAAAAAGTTGTGTGAGGGGAGTTGGCAGTAGAATTAAAAAGTTGTGTGAGGGGAGTTGGCAGTAGAATTAAAAAGTTGTGTGAGGGGAGTTGGCAGTAGAATTAAAAAGTTGTGTGAGGGGAGTTGGCAGTAGAATTAAAAAGTTGTGTGAGGGTAGTTGGCAGTAGAATTAAAAAGTTGTGTGAGGGTAGTTGGCAGTAGAATTTAAAAGTTGTGTAGGGGAGTTGGCAGTAGAATTAAAAAGTGGTGTGAGGGGAGTTGGCAGTAGAATTAAAAAGTTGTGTGAGGGGAGTTGGCAGTAGAATTAAAAAGTTGTGTGAGGGGAGTTGGCAGTAGAATTAAAAAGTTGTGTGAGGGTAGTTGGCAGTAGAATTAAAAAGTGGTGTGAGGGGAAGTTGGCAGTAGAATTAAAAAGTTGTGTGAGGGGAGTTGGCAGTAGAATTAAAAAGTTGTGTGAGGGGAGTTGGCAGTAGAATTAAAAAGTTGTGTGAGGGGAGTTGGCAGTAGAATTAAAAAGTTGTGTGAGGGGAGTTGGCAGTAGAATTAAAAAGTTGTGTGAGGGGAGTTGGCAGTAGAATTAAAAAGTTGTGTGAGGGGAGTTGGCAGTAGAATTAAAAAGTTGTGTGAGGGGAGTTGGCAGTAGAATTAAAAAGTTGTGTGAGGGTAGTTGGCAGTAGAATTAAAAAGTTGTGTGAGGGGAGTTGGCAGTAGAATTAAAAAGTTGTGTGAGGGGAGTTGGCAGTAGAATTAAAAAGTTGTGTGAGGGGAGTTGGCAGTAGAATTAAAAAGTTGTGTGAGGGGAGTTGGCAGTAGAATTAAAAAGTTGTGTGAGGGGAGTTGGCAGTAGAATTAAAAAGTTGTGTGAGGGGAGTTGGGAGTAGAATTAAAAAGTTGTTTGCCTACTTTACATTAAAGTAAATTGTGTAGAAACAAAACAAAAATGTAAAGACTTCGCCAATCAATGGAGCTCAGTTGTGCCAAACTTTTTTCGGCCAATATATTTTCCAATTAACGTTTTTCGGGCGTAACATTGCAAAATCCAAATAGAACTTATCTTTTGAATCCTTCTTAATTCATTGTCGGCAGAAGTCTTAGGGGTAGAATTGCATCGCACTATGAGAATCACTGGTGCAACTTCTGATCACGCTGCTGCCACATTATAATGTCAAATGTGAACACAAACTTGGCTGCTAACAACTTTTAATGTTGTCAGTGTCAGTCAAAGTAAAGCAAAGATAGTGACCCACTTGGACACCACTCGCAATGGTTACAAGATACATTGATGACCTCGGTATTTTGTGCAGAGTAAATAAGCTGTAGAACTAGAGAGGAGGATCATTGCCATGGAATTGAGATACTAGAGAAGGAGGATTTATGCAATCCTTAAGGCCCTATCACAAGGTCCCTCAGTTCTTGCCTCACTTCGGGGAGCAGGAAGAGGGAAAAGACAAGAGAAAGCGATGGACAGACGACATACAAGAATGGACGGGCTTGTCATTGAATCAGATTCTAAAAGACAGGAATGGAGAAAAACAGTTGACGAATCATGTATGTTGCCTCAACGATAGGTGAAAGTGAAGAAACAAGCATCAATTGCACAATTTTGTTTTGTTTGTAGAGCTAGGTGTGGCAAGAAAATATCAGCCCCCCTCAGGGCACTCCCCCCCCTTTCTCTGCGAGTGTATGGAGAAGAAAAATGGGCAGGCGAGTTAGGGGAAAGGGGGGTACTTCAGGCGTAATCTGAGAAAGGTCATCGTGAATCTTTTAACTCCAGAATATTCTGACTCTATGGATATTAGCCGGGCAAGGAACGATAACCATGTAGATAGAAAAATTGTTGACGAGCCACATCGCGAGGTTCCAGACATTATGCTGAGTCGTGATACACTGTACTCTCCCCTGTTCTTTTTATCTTTCAGAGTTTTTCCCCCAGTCTTTTTTTTCTTATGTCTTATTGTGTTGTAGTTTGGATTCAAAGTAAGGATACAGTGACCTCAGTAGGGTCTTGGGGGGGGGGGCCTCCATGTGTTTGTTAACTCTACGTGGGGTGTTTACCAAGTGTTGCTAACACCTCGGCCTGGTGTTGATACGTTTGTGTGTGAGCTGTTGTCATCAGTGGGCGAGTAGTCTGTGTGTGTGTGTGTTTACTGAGATTAATAAGGAGAGTACTCACACAAGACACACAGGCGGTGTACTCACACTTACCCATCAATGACACTAATAGAATACACTATTTTTCTTTTCCAGTACACTCACATATTATAATTACCCTCTCCCTTCTCTCTCTCTCTCTCTCTCTCTCTCTCTCTCTCTCTCTCTCTCTCACACACACACACACACACAGTCACTTTTTACTTTCAATCTCATTCAGTCCCTTCTTTTTATCAACACCTTATTTTTTGTCTTCTCTTTCCCACGCGCACGCGCGCACACACACAGACATGATCATGTTCTGACTGTAGACATGTCCTCTACTGTTATTGTCGTAAGTTTATTTACATGAACCATTTGATTTTAATCTTTCCTCTCACCAACTTCATTGCTTATCTCCCCTCGTTTTTTTTTATATCCTGTTTTTTTTTTCTTTCTAAAGAGATAAAACTCCCCCCCCCTTTTTTTTTCTCCTAAAACCATTTTACACGAGATGCTAGAGGTCAGAGATGCTAGAGGTCAGAGATGCTAGAGGTCGTTGGCAACTTTCGTGTCCTTTGTGTCTACAGAACTAGAACCTTCTGCTTTGTCAAGTTTGTGAACTTATAGAGACACCCCCCCCCCCCCCACAATCACACACACCCACAGGATGCTGTACTCCAGGAACCACATCTCGAGTCGAATCAGTTTTGATTGTATTCTTCTATCCAGTTTGTACTGACATTAAGTGAATATGGAGAATACAAGCGTCAGGATTTAGCGTTATTATTGGAAGTTTATTTTGTTATTATCAAAAGCTTTCAGAATTGTATTATGGCGGTATTAAAATGTGCCCTAAATAAATCTGGATGAAATATATGTGTGTGTGTGTGTGTGCACTTTAGTTTGTCGTTTGATGACACAAGAGGGCGGGAAAGTAAGTCTGAATATTTATATACACGTGAAAGATGAAAGTATGCAGATGTACAACTGCACTCAACTGATAAAATGTCTAGAGTTAACGCTCTTGAACTCAACTCTCTAAAGCTGTTTGTTTACTCCTGTTCGTGCAAGCGCAATAATAGGATAATATAAACACAGAAAATTGAAGTTTTAAAAAGAAATTCAACTTGATTGCCATGAAAAATTACATTAATCAGAGTTAGTGCACTTGTGTGTGTGTGTGTGTTTTTTTTTTTTCTTTGTTGCCTCGTTTTGAATTTTTAAAATTTCATTTCATTTTGAAATAGACATTTTTGTTATTCTTAAATTACATGATGATTTTTGTGTAAAAATTTATTACAAAATGTTGATGATATGGGACGATCATTCGATGCACGAAAAATCGAAAGAGCTGACTAATGTTAATGCAAATAAGTTCATTGTCCTTTCACCAATTGAAGACATGACATACAACTTTCAACGCGAAACATAATCTACATAAATAATCATCTCCTAAAATGACGGGTACACTACCTAGGCTAGTATGAATCTTTTCTTCTTCACCTCAGACGTATTGGTCCAGAGTAGAACAAGAAGAGATTGTTGTCTGGAAGTCGTCAGTAGAGACATTGCCCATGTGCTGACATTGGACTTGTTACCTGTGGGAAACAGAGACAAGAGCTGACATTCTTCCCATTCCTGACATGACTTTTGTCAGTGGTCGTTGGCTGCTTGTCATGGCGTGTAGGTTGTTGCAGCAGTTCTCAATCTGTTGGTTGACTTCCATTTAAATGTATGTCCCTCACAGACGTTTGAAACTGAAAACGTCTTTCAAAACTGAATATTGTAACATTTTGTTACACTCTAAATTTAATGAAGCTATGTCTCAGATCACATCGTTACACTGTGAAGTCCAGTGTGTTATGTTTATGTCCGCTGTGTTACACTGTGAAGTCCTGTGTGTTATGTTTATGTCCACTGTTACACTGTCAAGTCCAGTTTGTTATGTTTATGTCCACTGTTACACTGTCAAGTCCTGTGTGTTATGTTTATGTCGACTGTGTTACACTTTCAAGTCATGTGTGTTATGTTTATGTCCACTGTGTTACACTGTCAAGTCCAGTTTGTTATGTTTATGTCCACTGTTACACTGTCAAGTCATGTGTGTTATGTTTATGACCACTGTGTTACACTGTCAAGTCATGTGTGTTGTGTTTATGTCCACTGTGTTACACTGTCAAGTCCTGTGTGTTATGTTTATGTCCACTGTTACACAGTCAAGTCATGTGTGTTATGTTTATGTCCACTGTGTTACACTGTCAAGTCCAGTTTGTTATGTTTATGTCGACTGTTACACTGTCAAGTCATGTGTGTTATGTTTATGTCCACTGTGTTACACTGTCAAGTCATGTGTGTTGTGTTTATGTCCACTGTGTTACACTGTCAAGTCCTGTGTGTTATGTTATGTCCACTGTTACACTGTCAAGTCATGTGTGTTATGTTTATGTCCACTGTGTTACACTGTCAAGTCCTGTGTGTTATGTGTATGTCAACTTTTACACTGTCAATACACTGTCAAGTTCAGTGTGTTATGTTTATGTCCACTGTGTTACACTGTCAAGTCATGTGTGTTATGTTTATGTCCACTGTTACACTGTCAAGTTCTGTGTGTTATGTTTATGTCCACAGTGTTACACTTTCAAGTCCAGTTTGTTATGTTTATGTCCACAGTGTTACACTTTCAAGTTCAGTTTGTTATGTTTATGTCCACAGTGTTACACTGTTAAGTTCAGTGTGTTATGTTTAAGTGCACATTTTTTAAACGATTTAATTGATTTGGTCAGTGTCTGTTTCTTCCATCGGAACAGGGTGTCCACTCCACGTGTTTCTTCCATCGGAACAGGGTGTCCACTCCACGCGTTTCTTCCATCGGAACAGGGTGTCCACTCCACGCGTTTCTTCCATCGGAACAGGGTGTCCACTCCACGCGTTTCTTCCATCGGAACAGGGTGTCCACTCCACGCGTTTCTTCCATCGGAACAGGGTGTCCACTCCACGCGTTTCTTCCATCGGAACAGGGTGTCCACTCCACGCGTTTCTTCCATTATCTTTTTGTCGACAATTGCTGACATGAATATCAGACGGTCTTTAAGTCACAGCAGAATAGAGTTTGTTCAGACTCAAAGCTATTGTGTTTCGTAAATACACATTGTAAGCCACTTATGTTTTGGTATCAGTTGTCTTTCTTTTGTTTGTCTGTGGAGGGGTCATCACTATCAGCTTTTAATTATATCAGATCTATCTGTTGACATTTGATAGGTCTATGAGTCACCACTCTATCAAATCTCGTGAGAATACTCATATGGTGAGTTCAAACAAATATCATGTAGAATTATTTACTTTTCCCAGTATTAACTGCATTGAGTGTTTCAGACCGTATCAAGTGTTTCCATATGAGAGATGTCTTCTTGTATCAATTGATGCCCGTATTAAGTTGTTTCACCGTATCGTCTCACGTGTATGACTTTGCGTTTACTTTTTTCCTAATCACGTGGTTCACCGTCTTAGGCAATACCCAGCATCCACTGTTTTCCCGTATCTCCTGTTTTCCCGTATCACCTGTTTTCCTGGAACACATGTTAACTAAGCATTACCTGCTTACCTGAGTCTTCTGTTTTAACATATCACCTGTTTTCCTGTCACCTGTTTTCCTGTCACCTTTTTTTCCTATATTACCCGTTTCCCTGTATTACCTGTTTAACCTGTATCCCCTGCTTCAAAGGCATTGTTACTTGTGCACCACAGTTCATAGCTTACATATTATTTGTGATACTATTTTGTTTTCTGACCAAAAAAAAATTTGACAAGAATAAATAAAAGCTTTCCCATTGCTCAAACCAAGCCGATAAGTGTATGCATCTTCAAGTCTCTGAACATGACACCCATCTATAATGTTACACTACAATCATTGCAATGTTTAGTTAGAGAACAAAAATTGTGTAGAGTTAAATCAAGGCAGACAGATGCTGGCATCTACTTTATATTCATCCTCTTTCTTTCTCTCTCTCTCTCTCTCTCTCTCTCACACACACACACACATTCCTTTCTGCCTTCTTCTCTGTTTCAATTCCCCCTCTTTATCATTTGGTTTTGAAAACGTATCCTCTTTCTCTCCCTCCCTGTTTCGTTGCTCCCCTCCCTAGACCCCACCCGCCTCCATTAAACACCCCGCACATCTCTAACTGAATCAATGTCTATACACACGCTGTAATGGGATGTAGTTCTGGGTATTATTGTCTTTTAATGGACTTTGGACGGAGACAGTATTGAACACACAATTTTCGATTTTTTTTTAGATTTGAACTAAGGCCGCGAGTGTGTGGCAAGGCTTGGAAGGGTAAACTATTGACTCCCTCCCTGAATGTTTCATCGCTGGTAAACAACAAGGGAGGTAACTACAGAATGTCACTAGTTTTAATAATAAGTATGCCCCTCATGTCTTTCAAACTAGGTCTAGGTTTTTTTTTCTAACTGACGAAGTTGGACAATTCATATGGTCTCTGTTAGATCTGTTCATCTTTCTTGTATTGCCAAATATTGAATCTTCTTTTATTTCCTGCAAATTCCGGAGTGGACATTTGTACAAAGCTTGTATCAACTCACTCTGTCTGTCTGTCTGTCTGTCTGGTAAAAGGTTTGTACACGTTATTTCTTCTACATCCATTCTCAGATGAAGTTGAAACTTTGCACAACGAATCACTAGCGAAGACAAAACATGAATCAATTTAAAAAAAAAAGAATTATCAATTAATTACTGGTAATTAATTAATTTTGTTTGATAACCAAGAAGGGAAATGAAGCCCTCAGTATTCATATATATAGCTAAATAGGTAGGGTTTTGTTCCCTTAGATCATTAGGCACGTCATTTCTCACATCCCCATTCTCGGATCAAGTTGAAACTTAACAAAAATGAACCAATTAGTCATTTTGTTAAGTTTTTTGTTGTTGTTTGTTTGGTTATCTAACATGGGAAATAACTTCTTCATTATTAATAAATATATATATATATAATATATATATGTATAAACATATTTACTTTGTGTATGCTTTATTTTATCTAAAAAAAGTATTTTTAACAAATATTTTGCTTGTTTGCAAAAATCTGGATAACTAACTTGACTGTTATTTAAGAACAAGTGATTTGTTTTTTTAATCATACGTTGAAACATTAAAACCATATGGCTTTATGTGCGAGTGCATTGTGGTCTAAGATGACACGGCAAACTATATGTGAGTATTTCTCTCTCTCTCTCACATCTTCCAGAACAATAACAACAACTGCCTGTACATCTATCTAACTAGTACCATAGTCTATTCTCCACTTGTGTGTGTGTACTTTTACTTCATTTGTTTCTCTCGTTCTCTTGTTGTATTTCTCAAACAGTTGCCCACACTATCGTCTGTATACACTGTCTAGTACATCAATGTGTAGTTGTACATCAATGTTTAGTTACACATCACTGAGTACCTGGACATCACAGTGTACATCAATGTGTAGTCAGTTACACATCACTGTGTAGTTCTATATTAATGTGTACCTGGACATCACTGTGTACTTGTGTGTATCCAATCGTTTCTCAGTATTTATAATCAGCTCAGGTCAGCCTTGCTCATCAGTCAACATTTAGTGATAGGTCACGGCAGGCTCCCGCTAGCCACTGGTCAGTAATGGTCATAAGCAGACGGCGACTCGTGTCACTCAAGTTAAAGTTTCTTGATACAAGCAACAAATCCCGTTTTCAAATTCTAGTGTGTTTTTGTGTGTCAGTAACTCTGTAGTACAAAAACAGTCAGGACACTTCAATGTTACTTAAAACTTGATAAACATTAATAAAGTTATCTCTTATACTCCCCTCCCCTCCCATTTTGTTTTTTGTCCTTTGAACTTGCGGCCATTTTTATGACATAATATTGAGCCTGACCCATGGCCCCACTTTGGAGCTCACCCATGGCTTCACTTTCGAGAGGGCCGTTCTCAGTTTACAGGACCATCAGTGTGTGCGTGTTTTCTCATTGAGAGGTGTTTAGTCTTGAGTGCATTGACACCTTGCTCACGATGTAAGCAGTTATACATATCTGTTCCCACTTAGGTCTTTAGATCACATCTTTGGTACTCACACACACACGCGCGCGCACACACACACACACACGAGTGCCCTAAACGCCGAGGTTTCTCAAAGCATCCCCAGCTGTGTAGCTGGCAGGGGGAACGAATTCCACCGCATCGCTTTACATCGTGGTGACCTTCCACCCGAACTTCAGTGGCTCAGACGTACAATGTCTCAAGAATGCTGGTGAGAATTCCTCCAGAGAGTCATGAACCAGGGCTAGATACTTTTATCTCCTAAATAATACACCAGGGGGGACTACGCGTGGGGGAATAGGCGCGTGCGTATGTGGGTGCAAGGAATGGGCGAGGAGAGGAGTGGTACGATTTAAATGCCCTACCATCTGGCCAATTGTTCAACCCCTTTTGAAGTCCAGACTCTGAATGACTACCTCGAACATGGGCTAACTGGATAGTGACCAATTTAGATTGTACATTGAGTGTTGTTGTTTTTTTTCTCTTTTGTTAGCGTGTGATCCAAACAGCTTTTAATGTCCTGACCTGGTGATTGACCACTAAGGACACCCGAAGACTGACCACTAAGCACACACTGATATTGACCCATGAGAATGGTCGCAACTCGTGTGAACGTGTTATATATAGAGAGAAGTAACGTTTATTGTAGAGACTTACTGACCATGGTCAGACTGGGAACACATGGGTCTGGGGGACAAAACTGTGTGCTCTTACGAAATATGTAAATTAGTTTTCTTATAAAACATGTTCCTAATTATCTGGCGCTGCCAAAACAGAGTCATTAAATGAAAATAATTATGTGCGTGTCACACGAACTGCTATAAACTGTACTATAGAACTATACATGTACCTTTTGTAAAATGTCTAATTATTTATTGCTGACGAACTATTCAATTATGTGTAGTATAAAAGATACAGTTATTGAACTATTTTCAGTTTTAAAAAGAGTTTGGACTTGTTTGAATGCCTTTACGAGTTCCTAACGGATTATCGTTTACAGCTAACGCCCCAGAGTCGTGACCTAGATGTTACGGATACCTGGTGCCGTGCATTCAGGCCACAAATGACACGTGGATCTGTTGACTGTGTCTTGGATTTCTTTCCCGGAGTCTGGTATGGAGGAAATAAAATGACACCTACCGACAGATCGATATCTATTGTGTTTGAACTCAACGCGAGCCTTTGCCGTGTTTTCTCCTAATGGCGGCTCTAAATCCAGCCTGAATTACTTCCCGTTCCTTTCCTATTAACTCCCTTTATGTCCACTCTTCTACAAGTCCTAACCAAATTAAGAATGCGTGAAAGATGTGGAACTGCGTATTATATCTAAATAAACATTTATATCATAATATAGATCTATATTACAGTTATATTAGCCTGTTGTACAATTTTAATACATTTCTTTTAGTATTTGTCGCTTATTTCATAAGTACTCGATTTGTAAGTCGGGGGTTTAAGAAAGCCTTTTATCATAATACCAAATACTATTTTAAAAAGATCAGACTTTGAATTGTGTATCATTAGCCTAATACAAATCTCCTAATTAGAACGGTTTTATCTAATGAAACTCACAGCCTGTGTAATGCCCGCTAGCAGCTTTTGGCACGGTTCTCTTTCTTTTACAAAGTACGCATATTTATTTATTTCTCGAGGATTTCTATTCCTGTTCCGACACCACTTTATGTTAAGTCTTATTCTGACCGTCGGTTAAAAATCTTAATCCGATTTTATTGTTGTGCTCGTCCGTGAGGCCCTGGTTTACTCGTCAGTGGTCATCGCCCCGTATCTTCTGGACTGTGTACTGTTTTTGTGTTCCTTCTCTTTCCCAGTGTCAAGTTTCTCCTGACCAGTGTCTGTGTCCACACCTTAATGTGGGCATCCATCTTCCTCCTGTCTCGAGTCTTTCCTCCATCCAGCCAATTATCTTTATTAATGTAAATCTGGTTTCTCTCGCCCCGAGCTCGTCTTATGATAACCGGCTTGTTAGGCGATCTGCCTTGAACTCCGCGCGGCTGTCTCGCGTATAGGCCTCGGATGAATGTCTTGTTGGACTGTTCCGCATTAGTCCCGTGAGATATTCGGACTATTAACATTAGCCTTTGTGAGATTTTTTGGAATTCTTTGCTTTAGTCTAAATGATGGCTTAATGAAATAATGTATTTAACATAATGCTCGCATATGCGTGAGACCAAACTGGGCCATTATCTTCAAATACAAAAACTAATACAATACTCAAAAAGACACAAAGATAAAGGCGAATTCCTTGTTCCTTAAAGCAAAGTTCCCCTTTCAGACCTTGTGATCTATGGGGCAGACGATATAAAGGTCATCTGTTTCTGTGGCCCACGGCCACGGTTAACGAGGGTGTCATGTGGCCAGCACAACGATCAACCACCCTTACTATCACCTGACTAATGTCAGGTAGCCATTTAGGCTGGGTGGACACGGAGTCTCCAGTCTTTACCAGGATTCGAACCAGGGATCTCCGGATCAGAAGCCAAGCGCTTTACAGCTCAGCCACAGTGCCCTTGTTCCATATGCTAGGGCGAATAACAAATACCCCTTCTTCCCTAGTGCTATTAGATCATAGAATGGGTTGCCTGAGTCAGTCAGAAAAAACAATGACTTGGCAGAATTTAAGTCAATGATTTAGCATGCATAATCATATTGGCTTAAGAACACGCGTTGGACGTAATCATCTTTTTTGAAGTAACGTCTGTATTTGATAAGATAAGATTGTTTTGCGTCCTTGATTTTGTAATTGTAAGTAGATGTTGATCTTCGTACGGTGCTATCAATTCACATTTATTACATTCTATAACTAAGGTTAAGTTTTAGTAAATAAGGAAATAAACTGGATACTGCTTCATGGTGAGTGAAGTGCATCTAACATTTCCGAATGGATTACATTGTTAGTCAAACGTTCATTTTTTTTTCTTCTGATTTCTTTGTTTTAATTTTGGAAGCGAAATATTATTTGCTATTTTGTTTTATTCTATTTCGAGTGTTCCCGCTAAAATTCAATCAGAGTAATCTGCTCTTTATTTACACTTGAATTTTTAACATCCCACAATTTACTAAGAGAAAAAAAGAAGAAATTCAATAGGAAGAAATATAATAACGAAATAATGAAACCTTTAAACAAAAAATAAAACGAAACTAAAAAGTTTGACAACAATTTCAACTAGAAAGTGAAAATTACTCAGCAGCCTAGAGTTTTAACCGAACAAAACTTACATCATCACTTGGTCCAGTGTCTTCATTATAGCATCTTTTCAAGCAAACGTTTTTTTAACCTGGTACTTCCTGTAATGTTCCCACAGGACAGGACACAGTTACTGCATCTTTTCCGCTCGTGTTCTGTTTTTGGTTCCTCCCTAACACCATTGGTTGTCATTGATGCATTTTGTTTCTAAGAGAGCGACAGTGAGATGTGTATGTGTAGTTAGGATCTAAGGGTGAAAGAGTTTTTACTGACCCGGAAACACTGACAGCATTGCCTGCTTTTAACACATGACCTTATAGCCATATTAATGTAATTCGCTTTTGGTATTTAATGCTTGGATATCACTAGTTTGAATAATTGAGTGTAATCTAGTACATCACATGAGCGATTTCGTTTTGTAATTAAACTCGCCTCGTTTTGGCAATGATGTCCAGACTTAGCACACAGATCGTTCCTCCGCTTTTGAATATTAAATCGCGCTGACGACGTGGCTGGTGAAATATCGCTGCTGGTCATCACACTTATCCCCGAGACTGCTGACCGGCCTATCACTTCTGATCTTCTAGGGTGTCCTAGGTTTGGACAGACCATCCTACTGACTACTCGCAGTCTTTTAAGGGCTGCTTTTAATCTCCTATGTTATGCATGATTCTTTCTTCTAGACATTAGCTCCTTCTATCTTCTGTTATGCATACATCTTTCTTCTAGACATTAGCCCCTTCTATCTTCTGTTATGCATACTTTCTTCTAGACATTAGCTCCTTCTATCTTCTGTTATGTATACATCTTTCTTCTAGACATTAGCCCCTTCTATCTTCTGTTATGCATACTTTCTTCTAGACATTAGGTAATGCTATCTTCTGTTATGTATACATCTTTCTTCTAGACATTAGCTCCTTCTATCTTCTGTTATGTATACATCTTTCTTCTAGACATTAGCTCCTTCTATCTTCTGTTATGTATACATCTTTCTTCTAGACATTAGCTCCTTCTATCTTCTGTTATGTATACATCTTTCTTCTAGACATTAGCTCCTTCTATCTTCTGTTATGTATACATCTTTCTTCTAGACATTAGCCCCTTCTATCTTCTGTTATGCATACTTTCTTCTAGACATTAGGTAATGCTATCTTCTGTTATGTATACATCTTTCTTCTAGACATTAGCTCCTTCTATCTTCTGTTATGTATACATCTTTCTTCTAGACATTAGCTCCTTCTATCTTCTGTTATGTATACTTCTTTCATTTGATAATATGTTACTGGTACAGAGTTACAGGACTTAGGAAGTAACAAGGAAGGTGAAGCAGTTATTGTTATTGGATATAGTTGTCAACACACTATTTTATAAAGCACCAGTTCAGATTTTAACGTGAATGCCCCTGTGGGGAGACATGCTGAGATCTTTGCTAGATTGCTGTATTTCGATCCTGTAACCGTTACACACTGTTTCAGTATCCCCAGTTTATGTACGAGTTACCCTGTTTATGTACGAGTTACCCTGTTTGTAAACCTTTCCATTTTGTCTATATATTATCTTCAGTCCAAGTTTTATTTTCCCCAATGATCACCCTAGACCAGGCTGAGTCCAAGTTTGCCAGGTCAACATGAAGCTGCCACTGCTGACTTTCACGACACTTTTGATTGGCTCTAAATATACCGCCTCTGATTTCATGGGCGTTAGACACGTGACCATTGTTGATTTTGCTGATTAGTTCCCTCCCCTATCTTCCCGATTAAATCCCCACCTCTTCCCTTAAAAAAAAAGTTCTGACCCACTAATAAATAGAGTACTCTGGCTAGTGATGTTGGCCGCAAGTGCCTCCTAACTGATGGCCGTTTGCACACCGTCAGTCGCTGCTGGCTAATGAAATCAATTGGAGCGGCTTTGTGATGGCTGGATGTACGATCTTCTTCCCGCTGAGGTAAATAAATAAAGTCCATCGGAACGCCAGTGATTGGGTAGATTTAAATTTGACGGAAGTAAAATGGCCACCAAAAGTTTATTTTCGAATTGTCATTCCAAACTGAACTACTGTTATCTCTCTTTGGTCATTGTTATCCAGGTAAATACTTTGATAAGAAATAGTCACAACAAAAGGAAGATTTGTTTTTTACTGACATAATTTTTTTTTGTCAACCCCATTACAAATATAATCTAAAAATCAATGCATGTAATTGACTTAATCTCATCAAAGAAATGTAGCGCCATGCCCCGTTACAAAATCAGTCAATGGTGTTGGCTTATATATGTGTGTGAGAGAGAGAGAGAAAGCGAGAGAGATTCAAATGCCAATAAGAGTTCAAAGCTTGTTTTTGAGAGTATTGTCATGTGACACGTTATTACTTTGTTTTTTTTCTTTACAAAGCTTCTATGAACTCAATCCGTCTGTCTGTCTGTTTGGTACAAATCTTGTGCAAGTTATTTCTCTCACTTCCAATTCTTGGATCAAGCTGAATCTTTGATTCGTCAATCAAACAAAAATAACCCATTATTTAATTAATTAGTTCTAAAATATTTTAATATAAAAATAGGAGATACATCTTGCATCATTGAGAGATATATCAGCTATTGTGCGATTTATTTCCCTTCTATAAGCTTTGTTTGCTTGTTTAATGTCTTCGGTTGATGAATCAGTACGTTTTAATTGTCTATTGATCAACAAAAACCTAATAGATTTCGAAACATTGTTCATGACAGAATACAATAAAAAAAGGGGGAGGTAACTTTTAAAAATGTTTTGACCCATTCAAATTCTTGTCTCTTACCATAAAGAACACTATCAACTAATGAGATCATATACTGTATTCACGCATTACTTATAAGACTTCTTCGTTTCTTATGCACCAGGTGATAGACATACCAATTCAGACCCGCGGGTCATATCCGGCTACTAGTTTTTGTACTGTATTTATACCTGGGCTCGTGATATCGCTTTTATTCTGCAGTGTTTCCCCACTGTCTCTCTGTTATTTTATACCCCACCCGTCAGATCAGTGCGTGTCCCCCCCCCCCCCCCCCGTCTACTCCTTGCTATCTCACTATCAGTCCGAGTCACAGCGCCATCTATTTGTCTCCTTGTTTCTTGTTTCTAAAACTTCTGATGATAATGTACATAGGAGGGGAGTACACGTGCTGGGTGGGCCGGTGGGTGGCCCGGTGTGTGAGAGCGTTCAGTCACAATGGTAAGAACTACGTCAGAATGTTTTATGGGATTAAGGGATGGAGATTTCATCTCTCGCGCTCTCTTTTATTCACTCTTTTTACTCTCTCATTCTCCATCGCACTTTCTCTCTCTCATTCTCTCATTTTCTAACTCTTACTATCTCTCTTTCTCTAATTCTCTCACTCTCTTTCATTCTTTCTCTTTTTTCTCTCATTCTCTTTATCTCTTATCTCTCTTTTTGCGTTCTCTCTTTCTCTTATTCTTTTGCTCTCTTCCCCCCCCTCTCTCCTCTCCCACCTCTCTCTTCTCCCCCTCTCTCTCCTCTCCCCCTCTCTCTCCTCTCCCTCTCTCTCTCCTCCCCCTCTCTCTCCTCTCCCCCTCTCTCCTCCCCCCTCTTTCCTCCCTCTCTCTCCTCCCCCCCTCTCTCCTCTCCCCCTCTCTCTCCTCTCCCCCTCTCTCTCCTCCCCCTCTCTCTCCTCTCCCCCTCTCTCTCCTCTCCCCCTCTCTCTCCTCTCCCCCTCTCTCTCCTCTCCCCCTCTCTCCTCTCCCCCTCTCTCTCCTCTCCCCCTCTCTCTCTCCTCCCCCTCTCTCTCCTCCCCTCTCTCTCCTCTCCCCCTCTCTCTCCTCTCCCCCTCTCTCTCCTCTCCCCCTCTCTCTCCTCTCCCTCTCTCTCCTCTCCCCCTCTCTCTCCTCTCTCTCCTCTCCCCCTCTCTCTCCTCTCCCCCTCTCTCTCCTCTCCCCCTCTCTCCTCCCCCTCTCTCTCCTCTCCCCCTCTCTCCTCTCCCCCTCTCTCTCCTCTCCCCCTCTCTCTCCTCTCCCCCTCTCTCTCCTCTCCCCCTCTCTCTCCTCCCCCCTCTCTCTCCTCTCCCCCCTCTCTCTCCTCTCCCCCTCTCTCTCCTCCCCCTCTCTCTCCTCTCCCCCTCTCTCTCCTCTCCTCCTCTCCCCACTCTCTCTCCTCCTCTCCTCTCTCTCCTCCTCCCCCTCTCTCTCCTCTCCCCTCTCTCTCCTCCCCCCTCTCTCTCCTCCCCCCTCTCTCTCCTCTCCCCTCTCTCCTCTCCCCCTCTCTCTCCTCTCCCCCTCTCTCTCCTCCCCCCTCTCTCCTCTCCCCTCTCTCTCCTCCCCCTCTCTCTCCTCTCCCCTCTCTCTCCTCCCCCTCTCTCTCCTCTCCTCCTCTCTCCTCTCCCCTCTCTCTCTTTCTCTCTCTCATTCTCTCTCATTTTCTAACTCTTACTATCTCTCTTTCTCTAATTCTCTCACTCTCTTTCATTCTTTCTCTTTTTTCTCTCATTCTCTTTATCTCTTATCTCTCTTTTTGCGTTCTCTCTTTCTCTTATTCTCTTTCTTTCTTTTATTCTTTTGCTCTCTTCCCCCCTCTCTCCTCTCCCACCTCTCTCTTCTCCCCCTCTCTCTCCTCTCCCCCTCTCTCTCCTCTCCCCCTCTCTCTCCTCCCCCTCTCTCTCTCCTCTCCCCCTCTCTCCTCCCCCTCTCTTTCCTCCCCTCTCTCTCCTCCCCCCTCTCTCCTCTCCCCATCTCTCTCTCCTCTCCCCCTCTCTCTCTTCTTCCTCTCTTTCCTCCCCTCTCTCTCCTCCCCCCTCTCTCCTCTCCCCCTCTCTCCTCTCCCCCTCTCTCTCCTCTCCCCCTCTCTCTCCTCCCCCTCTCTCTCCTCTCCCCCTCTCTTTCCTCTCTCTCCTCTCCCCCTCTCTCCCCTCTCCCCCCTCTCTCCTCTCTCTTCTCTCCCCCTCTCTCTCCTCCCCCTCTCTCTCCTCTCCCCCTCTCTTTCATCCCCTCTCTCTCCTCTCCCCCTCTCTCTCCTCTCCCCCTCTCTCTCCTCTCCCCTCTCTCTCCTCTCCCCCTCTCTCTCCCCTCCCCCCTTTCTCCTCCCCCTCTCTCTCCTCTCCCCATTTCTCCTCCCCCTCTGTCTCCTCTCCCCCTCTCTCTCCCCCTCTCTCTCCTCTCCCCATCTCTTCTCCCCCTCTCTCTCTCTCACATTATCTCTCCTCCCCCCTCTCTCCTCTCACCCCTCTCTCTCCTCCCACTCTCTCCTCTCCCACTCTCCTCTCCCCTCTCTCTCACATTCTCTCCTCTCCCCCTCTCTCTCCTCCCCCCCTCTCTCTCACACATTATCTCTCCTCCCCCCTCTCTCCTCTCCCCCTCTCTCCTCTCCCCCTCTCTCTCCTCCCCCTCTCTCTCCTCTCCCCCTCTCTCTCCTCTTCCCCTCTCTCTCCTCTCCCCCTGTCTCTCCTCTCCCCCTCTCTCTCCTCTCCCCCCTCTCTCCTCCCCCTCTCTCTCCTCTCCCCCTCTCTCTCCTCTCCCCCTCTCTCTCCTCTCCCCCTCTCTCTCCTCTCCCCCCCTCTCCTCTCCCCCTCTCTCTCCTCCCCCCTCTCTCCTCTCCCCCTCTCTCTCCTCTCCCCCTCTCTCTCCTCCCCCTCTCTCCTCTCCCCCTCTCTCTCCTCCCCCTCTCTCTCCTCTCTCTCTCCTCTCCCCCTCCTCTCTCTCACATTCTCTCTCTCTTTCTCCGTCTCTATTAAACAAGGCAGTCATCTTGTGAGACGTCGTCAATCATTTCCAAATCTCCTCCTTTAGGTCACTTGCAGTAAGGTCAGCGCGTGTGTAGTGTTCATTGACTACTTCAGTCTGCTTGATATTTGGTCATTCAACAACACTTGGACCGTGGTCATTCAAGCTTTATCCAGTTAATCAGGTCACTTGGTCCCCTCTCTCTCCTCCCCCTCTCTCTCCTCTCTCTCCTCTCCCCCCTCTCTCCTCTCTCCCTCTCCCCCTCTCTCTCCTCTCCCCCTCTCTCTCCTCCCCCTCTCTCTCCTCTCCCCCTCTCTCTCCTCTCCCCCTCTCTCTCCTCTCCCCCTCTCTCTCCTCTCCCCCTCTCTCCTCTCCCCCTCTCTCTCCTCTCCCCCTCTCTCTCCTCCCCCTCTCTCTCCTCTCCCCCTCTCTCTCCTCTCCCCCTCTCTCTCCTCTCCCCCCTCTCTCCCCCTCTCTCTCCTCTCCCCCTCTCTCCTCTCCCCCTCTCTCTCCTCTCTCTCCTCTCCCCCTCTCTCTCCTCTCCCTCTCTCTCTCCTCTCTCTTCTCTCCCCCTCTCCTCTCCCCCCCTCTCTCTCCTCTCCCCCTCTCTTTCCTCCCCCTCTCTCCTCTCCCCCTCTCTCTCCTCTCCCCCTCTCTCTCCTCTCCCCCTCTCTCTCCTCTCCCCCTCTCTCCTCTCCCCCTCTCTCTCCTCTCCCCCTCTCTCTCCTCTCCCCCTCTCTCTCCTCCCCCCTCTCTCTCCTCTCCCCCTCTCTCTCCTCTCCCCCTCTCTCTCCTCCCCTCTCTCTCCTCCCCCCTCTCTCTCCTCCCCCCTCTCTCCTCTCTCCCCTCTCTCTCCTCCCCCCTCTCTCTCCTCTCCCCCTCTCTCTCCTCTCCCCCTCTCCTCTCCCCCTCTCTCTCCTCCCCCCTCTCCCTCTCCCCCTCTCTCTCCTCCCCCTCTCTCTCCTCCCCCCTCTCTCTCCTCTCTCTCCTCTCCCCCTCTCTCTCTCACATTCTCTCTCTCACATTCTCTCTCTCTTTCTCTCTCCGTCTCTATTAAACAAGGCAGTCATCTTGTGAGACGTCGTCAATCATTTCCAAATCTCCTCCTTTAGGTCACTTGCAGTAAGGTCAGCGCGTGTGTAGTGTTCATTGACTACTTCAGTCTGCTTGATATTTGGTCATTCAACAACACTTGGACCGTGGTCATTCAGGCTTTATCCAGTTAATCAGGTCACTTGGTTTGGCTGGATTCATTTCAAACGAAGCCAAATAATATTTCAAATAAAACACCAACTTTGTGATGGAAGAAGCTGGACACGGTCACATGCGTGCGTCCCTACCAACAGAGAGAAGAAACTGCTCGGACTAGGGCTATACATATCTGGAGATACAACTTGACGGAACGGGAAGGCCATCCATCGTCTGACGGAATAGAAAGCCAACGGGGGAATTATGCATATGGAATTTATATAAACATTCGTAGACATCAACACAGACAGACACACACACACACACACACACACGCATTATGCACCCACTTCCATACATTATTAGATGTGAGCTTGTATTTCAATGTTGTGTGAGTGTGTGCGTTGAATGTGGAGCTTAGAGAAGACCTATTGGACTTGAACAACAACACACACACACACACACACACAAGGATATGTTTTTTTGTTTGTTTTCTTTCTTTCGGTTTCTCTTTTCTCTCTCTACGTGTGTACGTTGTTACATTTCAAAGAGCTGGACAATGAGGAAGATTGAGTAAATATAGAGAAGAATACTATTCAAACATCTCACAATTACATCAGGCTTGTTGATCTTGAAAATAATAAAGACAATGTCACAGACAAAAAATAACTGTAATCTGTCGCCAACACAAAAGCTGACTCAGTAATAGACTTCGGCTTATTGTCTTAGACCAACTATCTCTTTTCCTCACTTTCATACCGTCTGTAAGCCAGGCACTACAAACAGTAGACATTTCTACTGTCCACTACAGCCAATTGACATTTCTACTTTACACTTTAGCAAATATATATTTTCTACCGTCCACTACACTAAAGCCGAAGTACCTTTCAACTGTCCACCACAACCATTAAACGTTTCTAAAGCAGCTTTGTTTTCTAGCTCACACTTTAATCCATTCAAAGTGAGCCATTAGCAAACATCGAAAGTTCTTCATCGAGTAGGTTGCATACACTTTTTACTGCAGTCGCTAAACATTTCATTAACCTTGATATTTAGCGTCGCAAAGTAACGGGGCCCATGATCATCAAACTTTATAAACCAAATCTGAAAACAAAATGCAGTGAAAAATAGCGACTTTCAGTTTAGACAAGCCTGTGGGACCAGGAAATTGTTAGCCCCAGGCCATGGTCGTTCTTATCCTGGTATGACCCTTCTGTTTGAGTCAATGAAATCACTGTCACTCCAGCTTACAGTAGTGGCCATCCACAGGGGCCACACGCGAGGCCGTTGTCGTTATGTTCTTCCCAGTTCTCCATTCTCCCTCCCCCATTTTTCATCCGTGGTCCCTCTTTTTTTTTTAAAGGCACAACAGTATTAGAAATTGACCAATCAACATTGAGACGTGATCAACGAATAGGTTCAAAACTTGGATCGAATCATCGTGACTGTATGTGTCAACAAGTGTGTGTGTGTATGTGAACAAGTGAGTGTGAGTTATTGTGGGGGAGTGGGGGGTGAGTTGAGCATAGAAGTGAACCTCCCAGCCACCGAGAAGGTCCGAGGACACTATAATCTTCACGGTCGGACTGGTGTGTCCGCGCGGTTTAGTATTTAGCTCCAGGGCTTTATGTATTATAATTAGATGGTAATTAGGCGACTCTGTGTGCCAGGAGAGCTGCCCAAGGAGGAGATAAAACGGACACCGACTTTGTGACTCTTTTTTTTTTATTTACTGCTCAGTCCTGGGCTAACATTCCTGAGGTCAGTTATTATCAGATAGTTTATGACCCTGGCTTTGGTCAGAAGTGCTATGGCCTGATCCAGAGGAAACTTGAATTATCCGTGGAATGTTGTCCATTGTATCTTTCGCTAAGGAAGTAGCACTGTTCTGTGGATCAACTATGTGGCTATGTCTGTTGATATTTTCGTACACAGTAAGCATTTATGTGACTCGTGACAACAAAATAGTCTGTAGTAATGATACATAACTATAAATCTTAAGAACGAAATTTAACTTTGCTACAACAATGAAATCTACAAAATGTAACGTTGAAACTCTTGAATCAAGAATTTTAAAAGAAAATACAACTTAGTTGCTTGTGAGTACAAAAGAAGTACCGGTACAAAGACTTTAAATAGTAGGTCTCAAGTGGACAGTAGACATCTACATTGTAGTGCAGCAGTGTATTATTGAAGTACTGAATGATCTATCGTAAAATTATTGCAAAATAATATTAATGTTAAAACTATATAGATCTTTATTTAGAATCAGCGTATACGTGTTCACAGAGTTCTTCTTCGTTCTCATTGGACATGTCGAAGGGTTCAGATCTGTCATCCTAGATCTGAGATGAACTGCGCAGTGGTTTCCAGATCAGGCAGTTCTCTGCATAGTATTTGTTCTATAGGAAGGTTTTGATGCCTGAATCTTGTTCAGGCCTATTGCTATAGTATGCAGCTTAGAAGGACATGGTCCGCATTCTCTGGGGATGCCCCACAAGGGTAGGTTTCGCTCGTCCCGACTTAAAGCCTCCTGAACATATGTTGTCTCATTCTTTTGTGTCCGGTTCTGAGTCGAAAAATTATTCGTTGGTCATGTCGAGATAGCTTGGAGGAGCTACCATCTTCTGCCAAGCACGCCCCCAGGTGGCGGATAAGTGAAAACCCCTCATATATAAGGTTAGTTGTGAATATCAAATACAGCCGTGGACCAACTGCTTTGCAGTCATGGAGGATTGGGGGGGGGGGTATTCCTGTGGTTAGAATATTTACTTAAAACATCTAAAAAATCCATGGAAATGATTGCAAAAAGCGAGTATAGGGCGCTCTAACTCTAAACCAGGGTAGATGAAACTCGTTAACTACGGATAGTAATTCATCTAGGAGAGACAACTCAGAAATAAATCAACTGCTGCCTTGCAGACGATCTTGGCTGACCAAAGGCTATGGGAGCATACCCAGAAAGAAAAGCAGGCTGAAGCCGGAGTCAATGGGCCTCCTGGCGCATAACACATTGACACGCAACCTCACCTATAAATATTGTCATAAAATTTGCTCATTTTACAGAGGCACAATAAGCATTTAAATTGTAGAGAAAATGGTTTAGCCACCACTTGACGTACGTAAGTGGCGATGTAATTTGAGACTCTGAATAATCAGAGCACGTTTACAGCTCGTTAATAGAAGCTGGACGAGACGACATTCATCGTCACAGCGAAACAGTTTGCTTTTTTGTCACAAAGCTTATATCGACTCTGTCTCTCTGTATGGTAAAAAGTTTGAACATGTTTTTTCCCATTCTCGGATCAAGTTGAAACTTTGCACAAAATTATTTCATTGAACCTGACAAGACGTAAATCAATTTAAAAAATTAAACAATTAGTTCATTAATTATTGGTGAGTTATTATTTGGTTAGAGTTCGAAATAAGGGGAAGTAATGCGAGATCAGATGAGAGATTGATATATAAATATAGGACACGTTTTGTTCTCCCACTTCCCAGTCTCGGAAAAGTTTAAATTTTACATAATGATTCAGAGTCGATAACAATATACGAATCAATCCAAACAATTAACCAATTAGTTAAATTTTGTTTTTTATAGCAGAAGGGGCGCTAAACCCTGTAATTTTCAGATAAATGGCAATAATTAGCGGTTCTTTCCCTAAAATAAACTTTTTTTTTTGCTTGTTTGGTACTGGTCCTTTGTTTTTCTTGTTGACATGTCTGTCTCTCCCCCCCCCCCCTCCCTTCTTTTCAAACATCTTTAAATTAATGGCATTTTTTCAAAACTTCGAATTGTAATCTCTAATTCTTTTTTTTTATTATTATTTTACTCTCTACCTCCACTGCCACTCTCTGTCTACCTCCAAAGCCAGTCTCTCTCTCTCTACTCACTGCCACTCTCTCTCTATCTCCACTGCCACTCTACTTCTACAGCCACTCTCGCAACCTCCAGGTCCCACTCCCTGTCTAAAACACTGAACACAATACGTTTGAATTCCTAAAATCGTAACGAATTTATTTTTATTTCAATTTCAGAGCAAGATGTCCTAGCTCAGAGTTATGGCAGCCAAACGGATAACAGTCCTCTGGACAAACTTCTTGACCAGGTTTTTGATCGTCTTCCTCTTGGGGACGAAACTTCTGGTCGACGCTACACATGGCCTTCAAAACTCTGCCAAGGTGTACAATTTGACCGAGTTCCACCGTGCCAACACCCTGTTGAACCATATAGCGTTCAATGCCAAGACTCAGGATGTATATGTTGGAGCTGTGAACTACCTCTTTCAGTAAGTAGGGTTTAGCATTGGTTTAGTTCTCCGAATCTCTCTCTTTATAGTAGGCCTTCTCTCAATATAAGGGCTTGTCTTAATATAATGACTTTAGGGCTTGTCTCAGTATTCGTGCTTGTCTCAATATATTAGGGCTTGTCTCAGTGTTAGGCCTTGTCTCAATAGAAGGGCTTGTGTCAATATAATGGGTTGTTTCAATATAATGGCTTGCCTGAATATTAGGGCCCTTCTCAATATATGGGCTTGTCTCAATATAAGGGCTTGTTGCATTATTAGTGCTTGTCTCACTATTAGGGCTTGTCTCAATGTTAGGCTTAGTTTCAGTTCTAGGACTTCTCTCAATTCATTCTATGACTTTTGCTCTCTATCATCTAATTTCTGTTCAGTAAATACACGACAGAATGTTCATATTTTGAATAAATGCGTTTATAAAATCAACAATCTCTTAAAATAAAATGTTCGACTCCCCCCCCTCCCCCCCAAAAAAAAACGTACCATTTTTATTTTATTTTAAAGTACTGGTACATTAGAGTCATATATATTTCAAGAATGATAGCTCCGGATATGAAAACCAAGTTAGTGACAGAGTTCTCCGTCAGAGGCATGTAAAACTTGTAACACCGACATGAGGTAGGGGACGAAACGAAACAATGACATTCTTGAACCAATAGAATTGTACTTCGTGAAGTGGATGGATGAACTTGCTTCTAATGCACTTCGTTGTAGATCAGAAAGGGAAAAAAAACAACAATTTACGTGGCACCAATACAAAGGGAGAAAACAACATTGGAGTTGAAGACAAACATATCATCACCAGCAAGTATTTAGTAGAGACGAATTGCATTATGTTAACATGTGAGTTGTGGTACTAAAGTCTTTATGTTCAAACATCATGGGTAAATAAAAAAAAGTTAAAGGCAAGTAATAAAATGAAATAGATAAAATAAAGGAAAAGTATTTTACAATCTTATAAAGGCCTTTTTATTCTTAAACATTCGAGGGTGCTAATAACAATCAATATTGGGAGTTTACATACATGAATTGAAGAATGTGTTTTTCGCTTAACTATTTACACTGTGATAACTTGCTTCTCACTCAGTTCTATCTACACACTCGACTTTTGTCATAACTTGAAGAGCTCCTCATTCAGTTAGTTCTATCTAACACACTCGACTTTGTCATAACTTGAAAGTGCTCCTCATTAGTTAGTTGTATCTAACACACTTGACTTTTGTCATAACTTGAAAGTGCTCCTCATTTAGTTAGTTGTATCTAACACACTCGACTTTTGTCATAACTTGAAGGTGCTCCTCATTTAGTTAGTTCTATCTAACACACTCGACTTTTGTCATAACTTGAAGGTGCTCCCCATTTAGTTAGTTGTATCTAACACACTCGACTTTTGTCATAACTTGAAGGTGCTCCCCATTTAGTTAGTTGTATCTAACACACTCGACTTTTGTCATAACTTGAAGGTGCTCCTCATTTAGTTAGTTGTATCTAACACACTCGACTTTTGTCATAACTTGAAGGTGCTCCTCATTTAGTTAGTTGTATCTAACACACTCGACTTTTGTCATAACTTGAAGGTGCTCCTCATTCAGTTAGTTCTATCTAACACACTCGACTTTTGTCTTAACTTGAAAGTGCTCCTCATTTAGTTAGTTCTATCTAACACACTCGACCTTTGTCTTAACTTGAAGGTGCTCCTCATTCAATTAAAAAAAAAGTTCCCCTTTCATGCCTTGTGGTCTATAGGGCAGATGATGTAAAGGTCATCTGTTTCTGTGGCCTACGGTTTACAAGTGTGTCATGTGGCCAGCACAATGACCAACCGCATGTACTTTTCCCAACTAACGTTAGGTACCCATTAGAGCTGGGTGGACTCAGAGGCGCCCGAAGATCCTGAAGTTTAAAATCCCAGGCTTCACCAGGATTTGAACCCCGGACCCCGGTACGGTAACCAAGCGCCTTACCACTCAGCCACCGCGCCTCCACACTCGACTTTTGTCATAACTTGAAGGTGCTCCCAATTCAGTTAGTTGATTCTCACACCTCTCCTCAAATGTATGTATTTTGTGTCTTAAGCTTTTTTCAAATATGTCTGAACCACACGAACCAGAACATTATCTAAGAGACTCCATGCTGAACAAACCTTCAAAACAGAAGTCCCCACTTGAGTTTCTTGAATCGTAAACATGACATAGCAAACCCCCGTCTCCCAATAACACATCCGTCCAGTTTGTTTCTGTGGGTGAGTGGGCGCCGTACTATCAAGAAGTTTATTGTAGACGAATCTTGAGGACTACATGTTGAGACTTAAAGCTCTCGAAAACAGCAGAAGAAACAGCATCCCACAGAAACTCTCGTAAATAGACAGTAGAAACAGCATCCCACAGAAAGTAAATTCTCGTAAATAGAAGGAAGGAACAGCATCTCACAGATCGAATTTGAAATCCTTAGTTTAGGAACCGGGGCGGTGGCTGAGTGGTTAAGCGCTTGGCTTCCGAACCTGGGGTCCTGGGTTCGGATCTAGGTAAAGTCTAGGATTTTGAATTTCGGAATTTTAAGGGCGACTCTGAGTCCGCTCAACTCTAATGGGTACAAGACTTTAGTTGGGGAAAGTTTAGGCGGTGTGCCTGCTCGTTAACCGTTGGCTAAATAACAACAAACAAACCATGTGACCATGATCTGCACTAGAGGCCTGACAGGGGAAAGTAACTTATATTTTTACTTTTATTTTACTTTTATTTTACTTTTATTTTACATTACCCTGGGAAGGTACTGGGCTTTATCCGGAAGTGGGATTGTCTACGAAGATCTGATTTCTAAACTCTGTAGACATGTACTTTTTACATTATATTTTTACCAAATTATTAAATTTTTACTACCTCTACTATTTTAATTGTGAATAGACCTTGATTTTAATGATTTGACTGTATAGAATTTGACCTTTGTTGTGTGGAGGGAGAGTGGCCTTGAAGGACTGCAGGCACGACATGGCCTAAATTGTGCCGATGTGCCCAAAATCACAAATCACAAATCACTTTTATTTCACTTTTATTTCACTTTTATTTTACTTTTATTTCACTTTTATTTTACTTATATTTTACTTTTATTTCACTTTTATTTTACTTTTATTTGTACTTTTATTTTTACTTTTATTTTACTTTTATTTGTACTTTTATTTCACTTATATTTTTACGTTTACTTTACTACTTGAAGAACATATTTATTTTTTTTTACAATGCCTCCTATTTGCTTACAAATTCTTAATGGGCCCAAAAAGTTGTACACAGGGTGGAACTTGGACACTTCGACATTTTGAAAACGGCTCTAACGATAAAATTTGATACCTTATGTATATCTTTGGGACAAAAATGACTTAAGTAATGGGCCACACTGCGAAAACTCTGGTTTGACCGTCATAATTTTTCAAAATATATTCATCTTATTATTAAATTTGGCAATTTTCAACACACTTCATTGGGTATTCTCGCAGTCAGCTTCAATGTTTCTTTGTATTCAGTAGAGAGTTTAAATAGGCGTTTCTGTAGAAATGAGCTGCGACTGTAATAGAAAAACTTGACTCTGCAAAACAAACTGGAAAGACTCCATGCAATAGGGAAGCCTTACAAGAAATCTGTAGAATGGGCACGAATAGATTTCAACCAACAACTTCCTTCTGTTTTACTTGTTTGGGTGTCCATGACCTTAATGGTGTTATAGTGTTTGTGTTGACTCAACGATATCTCTTCAATACGCATTTTCAAACAAAACAAAAAGATTTCGTATTAAAAAAATATATATATATATATAATAGTTAGTGGATTGTATACATTTTTACAAAGCTTACGTCGACTCATTCTATCTGTCTGTTTATCTGTCTGTCTGTCTGGTAAAAGTGTGTGCTCGTCATTTTTTCCCACACCCATTCTCAAATCAAGTTGATTTTTTTTTTCTGTTTTGCTTGTTACTTGCTGTGTGTATTGTTGCCGAAATCTGTCTATTAAAGAACCCGATGTGTAGTACGCCCGAAGTCTTTCTTTTATAATCTTTATGAATCGAGTGATACGTGACAGTCGTGCTATGAATCGAGTGATACGTGACAGCCATGCTATGAATAGAGTGACACGTGACAGTCGTGCTATGAATCGAGTGATACGTGACAGTCGTGCTATGAATCGAGTTATACGTGACAGTCGTGCTATGAATCGAGTGATACGTGACAGTCGTGCTATGAATCGAGTTATACGTGACAGTCGTGCTATGAATCGAGTGTTACGTGACAGTCGTGCTATGAATCGAGTGTTACGTGACAGTCGTGCTATGAATCGAGTGTTACGTGACAGTCGTGCTGTACAGTCGAAGACACTACGAAATAATTTTTTTCAAACAAATCTATTACATTACTACTGAATTATTCTAGACCATTTCATGCTGTGTCAGAGTCTGTACAATGTCATATCTGACTCTTTCTATACAATCTATGTCTACACCTAACTATACAATGTCTGACATTTAGTCTACATCTGACTTAATCTATGACATTTCGTTTACATCTTACTTTACAATCTATGACAATTATTGCAGATTTTACCTTACAATCTATGACAATCAATATCTTACTTTACAATCTATGACATATTCAGTCTTTTACTTTACCATCTATGAGTGTACGTCTTACAATCCAAACATCACATAGAAACTGGGTGCACATAAAATATTTGTTTTCTTTTTTCAGACTGGATAAAGATTTATTTCAAAAAGTTCAAGTGAGGACCTTGAGACAGAAAAGGTCTGAGATCAAATCCTGTAGTGACAAAGAGCCTGTCCAGTTTACAGTGAACGAGAACATCAACAAACTTCTGGTGGTGGACCTGGTCAACGACACGCTCATCTCCTGCGGCAACTACTACTTCGGCAGCTGCGAGAAGCGCTCACTCAGCAACATCACCTTCTTCGACCAAGAAGCTTACAACTGCATGCCTGTCATTGGGTTCCATCCTAACTCTTCCGTGGTGGGCTTCCTGGCTCCGGGGGTGCCTTCGAAAGCCGGCGAACCCCAGCCAACGCTGATGTACGTGGCCGTCTCCACGCCGGACAAGGATGAGCAGTTTAACATCTACGTGTACAGCAGCCGTAACCTCAACGACATGGATGTGCAGACCACCCCGGGTGCCGAGTTTTTATTTTCGGGGATCCATTTCCCGGATTCCAGGAACAAAGAAATCTTCAAAGTGAAGAACATTATGGGGTTCTCCTTCAAAAACTTCAGCTACAAAATCGGAATTCAGAAAGATGAAAACAACGAGACCCGAAATCACACGGTCATCGCCAGGGTGTGTCAGACTGACCGCAACTTCTACACGTACACTGAGATGGCCTTTCAGTGCCACGCCAATGGTGTCAACTACACCATCATGCAGGCCGGCGTCGTGGCCAAACCAGGGCGCGAACTGGCCCTGTTTCTTGGAGTGGACCTCAACAGCGAGGTCTTATTCACAGTTTTCTCGGCTGCGCCCCAGACATACGGCCATGTCCAGTCGGCTATTTGCATTTTCCCATTGGAGTTCATCCGACGAAAGTTTACGGAAAACATCAAGCTGTGTCTGTCTGGAAAAGGAATCATAGGCGGAGGCCATCTTGGACGATCCACACCCTGTGTGAATAAAATTGTAAGTATTGTTAACCTTTTTTTTTAAAAAAAGAAAGTATTGTTAGCGCATTAATTTTTTTCATTGCACAAACCACTCATTAGTAATAACTAGATCCATTCAGCAATTTCGAAATGCCAAGATTGTTTTCTGCATTGCACAGGAAATTTTTTTTATTGCACAAATGTTTCCTGTTTCGACTTGTGTGCCTTGGGTCGATTATTTCTGAGATTCACCAGAATCATGATTTATGTTATCCAAATCCACTGTCGAATTACTGTGACTATTTAGATTTTTATTTGAAGCGCAGTATGACTTCAGTTTGTTATCGAATTCAGTTTATTTGACTAAACATACAACAATAGCACTTCACCCAACTCCTTGCCTCGATATGACTAACTCGAATTTTCACGAACACTTTTGAGTTAAATACACAGTCTATTTTACACACTCACGCGCGTGCATATGCATATGTTGTTTAATAAACTCACTCGATTCACACACACAATCACACACTTACTAAATTCACATTTATATATTATCAGTGGTATCTCAGTTCAAAAAACATATACACTATAAATACACTATTGTCCAGACTGCGAGATGAAAGGGAGACTGAGGTTCTCCTACACATTTAAACAATTACTTTGCTGTCGCAAGCCTCTGAGCCACTCCAGCCTATATAGGTGGATACATCCACCAACTTTGCTGTAGTCTCTATATGACCTGATCACTCACATTCTCTTCCCACTACTTTGTATATCCCATCGAAAACACACACACATACACAGCACCAGAAAATCTATCCTAGAAAATCTATGATGCTCGAGATCATCTGATGTCACGTATTTTTCTGTAATGTGACATTTACCTGAGTTTTTGTTTTAACAGGTCTAGGTCTAGCTGGGGCTTATCTATATCTATTAGTTGCAGATCTAGATCTCATTTGTTGAATAATTCTTCTTTTGTTTCATTATTAATTTGTATTAGGCATTTCTTGAAGGTAGTTTATTTCAATGTCCATGTCTGTTGTCCACTTTAGGCTGCAGGTAATGTCCAGGTAGACGATGACTTCTGCACTGGCCTGGAAGACATCCCCTACTTTGGCCCGGTAGTTGCTGATCTTCCCGCCTTAATCACCTTTAACAAAAGTGTAGAAATGACCTCCATGGCTGTGAGTACAACTGAAGAGTTCACTGTAGGCTTTCTTGGAACATCAGATGGAAGTGTTTATAAGGTAACAGACTTTTTAGACAATGAAACAGATGGTGACATCTAAAATATAAAATGTCATTTGGTAAGCTGCCTAAACTATTTGTTCTATTTGTGTTACACTAAGTATTGGAGGACATGGTTGTAGTGTAAACCACTTGAAACTAGCAAACATAGTAATCTCTTGAAAGTAGCTAGCATAGTAATCTCTTGAAAGTAGCTAACATAGTAATCTCTTGAAAGTAGCTAACATAGTAATCTCTTGAAACTAGCTAACATAGTAATCTCTTGAAACTAGCTAACATAGCAATCTCTTGAAAGTAGCTAGCATAGTAATCTCTTGAAACTAGCTAACATAGCAATCTCTTGAAAGTAGCTAACATAGTAATCTCTTGAAACTAGCTAACATAGTAATCTCTTGAAACTAGCTAACATAGTAATCTCTTGAAACTAGCAAACATAGTAATCTCTTGAAAGTAGCTAACATAGCAATCTCTTGAAAGTAGCTAACATAGCAATCTCTTGAAACTAGCTAACATAGTAATCTCTTGAAACTAGCAAACATAGTAATCTCTTGAAACTAGCTAACACAGTAATCTCTTGAAACTAGCAAACATAGTAATCTCTTGAAAGTAGCTAGCATAGTAATCTCTTGAAAGTAGCTAACATAGCAATCTCTTGAAACTAGCTAACATAGTAATCTCTTGAAAGTAGCTAACATAGCAATCTCTTGAAACTAGCTAACTTAGTAATCTCTTGAAACTAGCTAACATAGTAATCTCTTGAAACTAGCTAACATAGTAATCTCTTGAAACTAGCTAACTTAGTAATCTCTTGAAACTAGCTAACATAGCAATCTCTTGAAAGTAGCTAACATAGTAATCTCTTGAAACTAGCTAACTTAGTAATCTCTTGAAACTAGCTAACATAGCAATCTCTTGAAACCAGCTAACTTAGTAATCTCTTGAAACTAGCTAACTTAGTAATCTCTTGAAACTAGCTAACTTAGTAATCTCTTGAAACACATGGCATTGATTCTAATGAAATTGGAAAGGTATGTAATATTGGAGAACTTCATACATGGCTGAAAACTATAAATAGTTAGCTTTTTATTTTGATAAGTTTTGATTTTTTAAAGTAATGATCATTTTTGTTCACTTTTGGCCCTGCAGATTGTCTAAGCTTTTCGGTTTCTAGCACAAAATAATGTCACACATGGAAAAAAAAACATTATACTATCACTCTAGGACTTAAAATTTATTTACAAACAAATGGACAACTAACTAACGATCATTAGGTTAAATTAATATGATGATCAACTGTCAGTTATATATATATAATATATATATTGTTAAAATTATAATTCAATTATTTTTTTAATAGTTTTATAGTTGGCAACAGTAAAGAACTAAGCGTCCTTTACATTGATTACTTTATCGTGACACTATCGACACAATCAATCAACAAATATGATTATACAAGTTTTGAGACTTGTTTCTGTAGTGCAGCGGTTCTCAACCTTTTAAACTCGGCGACCCCTTTTTAACAATCCCCCACTCTGACACGACCCCCCCCCCCCACACACACACAGCAATAGAAGAGTAGACAATAACAATCCATATTTTCGATGGTCTTAGGCAACCCCTGGCAAATCGTCAATCGACCCCCAAAGGGGTCGCGACCCACAGGTTGAGAACCCCTGCTGTAGTGTATTGGCAGTAAACTAAATGCAGGCAATTCAAACGAGCAGTGAGTAGGTTGGTTTCCTGACATCTGACCACTTCCTGACATCTGACCTCTACATTGTATGTCCCCAGGTCTCCTTGGACTCCAATGTCACAGGCAACCTGTACGAGCAGGTCACGGTGACTCCAAATGAAGCGTTCCTGTCCGACATCTTCTTTGACAACCAACAGGAACATCTGTATCTACTCACCAGCTTCAGAGTAAGTTTTCCTTGAGCTTATTTGTGTCTTGTGTAGTTTTATTATTGGGTTTCACTTTTTCTGTCTTAATAACACATTTCGTTGCACACTTTCTTGCTGAAAAGATATTGAAGCAAAATTCACCTAATTATACGTGGCCGATAGATTTAGAGTTTTTACAAAATTACGCAGAAACGATATTCTATAACCCACACATCAGTTTATACACATGGGAATTATAATTCAATATGCACATTTTGAAAACCCACACACCAAACTATATAACCGATACATCTTCTAGAGATCTCTAAAGCGCACATCTGACTAATCTATGAACACATACACAAATCCTACACGCTTCCATTGAACTGGACGAATCATTCGGACTTGCTACTGATAGATTATCAGTTCGGAGCCATTCTGTACTCCCCCACCGCCCCCCCCCCCTTCTCTTTTTTTTCTTTCCAAATTAATTCTCTTCCCAGCCGCTACCCAAACCATTTATATATAAACGTCAACACGAACGTTCTAAGGGAGAGAACACTATTTGACGAAAGTTGCTGACATTTAAAAGAAGGGATGTTTCCACCAATCAAAGCTTAGGATACAAGTAGATACAAATCTATCCTTCCAGAAATAGATAAACGTTGCCGCCACACACACTTGTGTATTCATGGCCATGAGTAACCGGCACCTCCCACTGCTCCCCCCCCCCCGGTCCATTTTTGCCCTCCTCTAGAACTCCCCCCGTGTCATTGCGGCCATTTTTCATGATAATTGAGCTTGTCAATCAAAAATATTCTTTCATTCTCTACAGCCTTGACCTTTTGATTGAGCAGAAAGCTTTCCCCATCCCACAAACTTTTTTTTTTTATTTCAGTGGAGCTCGCTCCTTTATCATACCCACCCCTGTATCGGGTTGCTCCAAATTACTCACGCCATGCTACATAAGCGAGTTGATCGTCTTTCTAGTTGCTTAGTTTGTAAGTCAATGTTCAGCTGACATCCCGGGCACACAACCCGAGACTTGGGAACGGCCATCACGTGACCGCCTTCAACCCTAATGGATTAAACGTGACAATGTGAACTCGGACCCTGCGTGACTGTCTAAACTGGCACATCTTTGATAGTAACTAAATGTGTACTTCACATCTTTAAAGTTTCTTTTTTTTTCTTTCCTTATTTAACTGTCTGAATTGTCCATTTGTTGTGTTTTTTTTCCTTTCAATCTTTCACTCATCCATCTCTCCACGACAGAGTTTCCTTAACGCCTCCCCCCCCCCCCGGTCCACTAAACATCATCCCTGGGCATTACTTTTGTGAAGCCTTCCTCCTCAGTCTCATTGCCAATCATGTTTTTTCTTCTATGAACGCTTTGATTGTCATGGTGGAAGTTAGGAATTCCCCAAGGGGGTACTGGTACTCAGAACTGAGAAACTTTGTTCCATGGAAAGAAAAGACATATCAGGTTGATATCGTTGTGCTCGGGTGTCAACACTTGTATCAACTTACGTGTTGTCACTTCTAGATAGTAGCTCTAGATGTCACGATGACCACGACTGAAAGAACCATGAGTCACCCTTTGTTTTTTTTATATCTACGCTGACGTATCGTAACTTCATGATTTCAAAGAGCAAGGTCAGGCCTGGAGAGATCACTCCAAGTTTAAGACATTGTAGCATGATTAGTGATCCCCAAACTTTTTCGGATCAAGATTTAAGTTTGCGACTTGCATGTCATGGGCCTCGTGCCTGTTCAAACTCGAGTCCAATGAAATTGTGCTACTGTGGCTTCATTATGCTCTTAAGCTCTTTCGAGGACCTTAAGTGGCCCTCGGACCGTAGTAGGCGCATCACGGCTGTATTTCAATAGTAACGTGCGTGTGGTATGGTCAGACGGATGTTCCATTATGTTAAGTCAGTAACTAAAATACTTACAATAGACTTTCTTAAAAAATAGTAAAAAAAAATAAAAAATTAACGAAATGCGATTCGGAGTTTCATTTAGCCCTATTTTTCGTCTTGCTAAAAAATATCAAATTTCTACTCACTGACCTACATCGCTTGCAAAGCAACAGACCCAAAGGAGCCTCCAGCGAGTTTTGTGTTCAAAACATAAACGCCCTAAGACAACTCAGTAAATGTTCTCCTATCTTTGTTATAGACTTACAAAGTTCTTTCAATTAGCATACTACATTAAATTGAAGATTTAATCCTCTATTGCAGCATGCGCATGGTATCACATCTTGACCGAGGCCGTCGATATTTCGCATAAAGATCTACTTAATGTAGTTAATCTGTCAGACGTCTCAAGTTTCCCCCAGAGGGGAGGTGCAGGGAGCTCTACAAATGGACAGTAGAGCGCAATGTGTAAATTAGCCTCGGTGCTATAAATGAAGCTGACAGTCGCCACTTAGGGAATAGAAATTAAACTGGTCATATTATTAAGTTCACTCCTCCCCCCCCCTTTTTTTTTTCCCCTATGGGCCGCCCGTATTCCCCTTTTCCCAGACAATACATTTTGATTGGCTGAGGCATCTTTGAATCGGGGAATGTGCCTGTCACTGTACAACTTGGATTATTGCAGTTTTAGAAATCATCTAAAGATTCATGGGTATGTTTCCTGTAAGATGTGCTTACTGGCTATTGCCTTTCACTTTGGACCTCCAGAAACGTAGAAACGGTTAAAATACTCTTGCAAACAAATAATGACAAAGCTAAATGAGTTCAATTGTAGTCTTCACCAAACCAAAGAAAATGGTGCTACTTAAAGATGCAGCTTGAAGTTTACCTATTTTGCTTACAATCCATTCTGTTACTTGAGACTTATAACTTATAAACAGGACTAGGAATAAGCAGATATCTTATCTTTGATAGTCGGTTAATCTTTATTGTGGTCAAGGTTCAGCTTTTACATTGACTTGTATTTATTTCAATTTATCTCTGGCTTAATAGGATGTATCGTTCTACCTCAATGTCCCGCTCTACAATTGAAATGTTCAACTGATTGGGGGGATGGTAAATAGTCTCCCCCCTAACCCCCCCCCCTTCATTTCTTATTTTGCTATCACGTGTACTACTTAGAAACTCAGGACGTTTTGTTTCAAGTCTGATGAGCAAAATTTCCAACCAGAAATTTGACATCGGAATTGACTTATGGCGGCATCATATTGATCTGATACACTCTTTCTAAAGACCATTTTAGTTTCCTGCATCGATCCCCGTTCTCTCTCTCTCTCTCTCTTTCTCTCTGTCTCTCTCTCTGTCTGACTCTCTCTCTCTCTCTCTCTCTCGTCTGTCTGTCTGTGTGCTCTGTCTCTATCCTCGTCATTGTCAATGTATCTAATGTCAGGCATTTCATCTATTCATGCCCAAGCCTATTTCAGCAATATAGTTTACAAGTGAATCCTCGACTGTTGATTTTATTTCATCAGTATCTGTCGCCGTTCTCAATACGTTCTCAATACGACTTATCAAGGTGTATGCAATAAAAAGTCTACTTAATCAAAAGAATGGGCCCTTCTACTGAAAGTACTATTATTACACAGAATTAATAAGTGATGCACTAGAAGCTTTATGTAATATTTCTAACGAAATCAGTTAAAACATATATAGTCTTCCACGTCTTTGATTGACTTAATGTGCAGAGTTGTAGACCTTTGTGTGAAGTTATCGCCCATGACCTCTTTGGGAATTGATTGTTTCTCTATAAAACGCGCTGACGTCTTCACCTGCACTGCTACCATTCCATCTATTTATAGCCATCATCACTCCCACCTCCTTTTTTTACAAAAATTGTCGATGCTTCTATTTTCCCCTCTTTTCGACTGACTCCATGTCCACCACTTGCCACCCCCCGCACCAACACTAGCAAGAGTTCCGCTCGACTTCTGTCCAGTTTGATTGCTTTCTGTTTGTGTCCAGTGGAAACTGTCGGAAATGACTTGATCAACATCGTGTTGACCTTACTGGTCAGAGGCTCTGGCCTTTCAGTGGACACAACTGGACAGTTTCTTTAGGTTAACGTCGTCATTGCTCCTCATGGTGACGTCATATTCATGCAACAAAAAAGTGAGGAAGCAGAAAATGTTTGGACCGTTCTTACGTATTGTACCAAAGGGGGAGTCGGACAGTACACGTACAAGTGCCAATAGATTGAACTCCCACTGATTGAAAACAAGTTGATCGGGGCAAGGTTTTGTTTTAAGTTCTTAGGACTATGAAGCTTCTCATTCGCTGTTGAAATGTTCACAAACTTCATTTCTTATGAGCACGAAGATTGCTTTTAGTTCAATCTTTGTTTTGAAAAGCCAACGACATTCAAGGCTTCAGTAAGTTGCTGACTTGCCTGCATTAATTTGATTTGTCTTTTCTGTCGGCCTCTTTACCTTAAGAGTCAGCACTGAAAATGTCTTGTCTTCAGAAGTGATCGCGAGTTAGCTGTTCACCATGTTGCAGCCCTTGATAAGCATTGTGAGTGTATATTTCTTGTTAGATATTGATTTCTTGCGTAGACTGTATTGAGGACGTCTTAGCCGTTCAATTGACGTCTTAGCCGTTCAATTGTCATTCACTATATCCGACTACCAGACATAGGAAGCATAAGGTTCTACCACATTGGAACTTGACATGAATGGAATAAATGCTGTACTATGGAAATATCCATATCTATTTAAAGTACATTATCCAAATATTGGTTTGTTTTTAGATACTTATTCTTCAAACCAGTAACACAGACTAAAAACTCAAAATACCTAGGTGTTATAATAAATGAAAAACTGTCATGGAATCCACATATTGATGAAACTATAAAAAAATCCAACAAAGCATTAGGGTTTATTAAAAGAAATTTCTATAAATCAAATAAGAACATAAAACTAAAATGTTATTTAACCTTGGTTAGGCCAATAATAGAATATGCATCCACCGTGTGGGACCCCTCAACTCAAGAAAACATTAAGAAACTGGAACAAACACAAAATAGAGCAGTGAGATTCATAACAAACGAATATTCACATTTGACTAGGGTAACACCATTAGTAAAATCACTAAATTTAGAAAGCCTTCAGGACAGAAGACTCAAAAGTAAAGTAGCAATTATACATAAAACACTGAACCATAATCTTCAAATACAAAAACAAAATTTAATAAAATACTCTGAAAGACACAAAAATAAAGGCACATTCCTCGTCCCATATGCTAGGACAAATTTGTACAAATACTCCTTCTTCCCTAGTGCTATTAGAGCATGGAATGGGTTGCCTGAGCTAGCCAGAAAAACCAGTGACTTGGCAGAATTTAAGTCATTGGTTAATATGCATGACTAAATGCATGACGCGTAGGACGTAATCATCTTCTTTTTTGAAGTAACGTCTGTATTATATAAGATAAGATAAGAATCTTGGTTTATTTTGATAAATTTTCCTCTCCAATCTTGGTTTGAGGTTTACTGAACATCTTGAGCCGAGCTTGTTTAAGAACTACTTTCAGTTGCGTCGTCACGCGCCAGTCATTCACTGTCACTTGATCTAGATAATACGTGATTGTGTTGTGCCCACTGTCGCGCTGATTAACTGCTGAAGTTTCTAGACTTAAGATGGTATCATCAACCGAACGTGTTTTGATTGGGGCTCATGTTGTGCTTTGGTACTTCCTGACACACTGATGCTAACGACCCCATCCACAAATAAAAAATTCTCATTCAGACACACATACAAAGAAAGTTATAAAGCGATCGTGTTGAGGAATGTCTTCGTAGTTTATTGACTTGTTCTAATGACGCCTCATTAGTGGGAAGTAAGTCTTGTTAGTTTGGTAGATTAAAATCTTGGAAATCTGATTCTGTCTATAATCTTCTCATCTGTGTCCTGACTCTGTGTCACTAATTTTTCTCCAATGTAAAGTTTATTCACATCTGATTTTTCCCCGAGATGTTAGTCTATTGACGAGAACGCATATAGCGACTAAATCGTATATAGAAAAACTTAAAGGATGTCGACCTTATGATGGCCCTTAGTGACGTTGTATGCAGTAAGGGAAAAAAATACAATTCAAGACAAATGTATTACTTGGTAGGAAGTCGCAGGAAAGAAAAGATTATACCAATATTTCTTCTTTTGTTATTCTGACTCAACTGTTTGGATTAGGTTGAAACTTTTCTTGCTTTTTGTTCAATCATTGAGTAAATTCTGGCCTCAGTTATAACATTGTGGCTAAAGCCATCGACCAGAACTCATTTTCTGAAGCTTTGTTTGGGCAATATAGAAAACAAGTAATAGAGACTTAAAACATGATCAGTTTCTACTTGACGTGTTACGTTGAACTACTAAACAAGTCCACGAACTATTTATTGATGAGCCACCCCTGCTCTTGGTGTCTTTTTTTGTTCTCCTTTAAGCTTCAGAGTAAAATAAATACTAAATAGATAACACATTTATTTCAAATACATTCGTACATTCGTCCCTAAGAGACATCAAAAGAAAGGTTTGAAAGAAAAAACAACAATGATTACCTGCTTTACACACTTATATCTAATAGTTAAGAAAACAAAAGTCTGTCATCAGTAGATTACAGCATCAAGGCACTAGGCCTATCTAACTGGTTGTTGGGGCTTAAAACTGTCAAGGCACTAGGCCTATCTAACTGGTTGTTGGGGCTGAAAACTGTCAAGGCACTAGGCCTATCTAACTGGTTGTTGGGGCTTAAAACTGTCAAGGCACTAGGCCTATCTAACTGGTTGTTGGGGCTTAAAACTGTCAAGGCACTAGGCCTATCTAACTGGTTGTTGGGGCTTAAAACTGTCAAGGCACTAGGCCTATCTAACTGGTTGTTGGGGCTGAAAACTTACTCGAAATATTGCTGTCTTATTTATATAATAAAGAGGTTACTTCCAAAAAGATGATGAATTAGTTTCAGTATCTCAACTTGTGGGCCTGTTAGTTCTAGATAGTGTCGATATAGTATGTCTAATGTCGAACTAAACGTTTTGCCACACACACACAATTTTCTAAATGAAATTTTTGACTGTTCAGGTGGCATACTTGTATTGAGCATTAAAAGAGGAAATCAACTTAATTAAGATAGAGTTAAGAAATAACATTTTCCACTAGAATACTATGGAGGTAATACGATTTCTTATGTTTACATTTCTTGAGCTAGTCTAAGCCAATGAAACTCTGACCAGGGCAGCTAACCGGGCCCCCACTGTGAAGGTGAGGAGTCCAACTCTCTCTGTTTATCCCCCTGCTTCTTTAGCCTTCAAAAGTCTATTTATCTTTCATTTGCTGCTGGATGAATGTAGCTTCCTGGAGACGGGGGAAGCTCTTTTGTCTTGGAATCTCTTTCTCTCATCTTTCCTACTTCGTCCTGTGCGCGCGTGTGTGTGTGTGAACGTGGAGTGTGTTTTTGTGTTTGTTCTTGTTTGAAAAATAATTTGTGGAGATTGGAAACGGATGGCAATGTTTTCAACTAATTAGGAAAATCGTAAATTATTTTTTTTTCCGAGGTGGCGCTTTTGAATTTGTCGCTACGGCGTTTTCTTTTCGCTTCGCTTATTTTTTTTATTTTTGTACCTATGAGTGTTTCAGAAAACATGTTCCTTGAAAGAGTTGATTAGTTCCTAAAAAATCTGATGTAGTGGCGAGCAAACATTCAAGTGTGAAACTCCTCAGTTCTAGTTTGTGTCAGAATTAAAATCCAATTAGATGACATTTTTTTCTAGACTTTGTAAAGTGGGAAACGATTTTGATTCCATGAGGATTGAACTTTTTTGGAAGCATTGATCATTTTCTGTGGTATTGATCTTTTCTTTGGCATCGATCTTTTTTGTGTGACTGATAATTTGATGAGGCATTGATAATCTTTTGCGGGGGAAATTATTTCTGTTGGGTTTGATCTTATTGTGTGGGATTGATATTTTTGTGAGGGGTGGATTATTTTTTGGGGGGATATTGATATCTTTGTGTAGATATTGATATATTTTTGGAGATATTATTATTATTATTATTATAGCTTTTATATAGCGCTACTTTCATGCTTATAGCATGCTCAGAGCGCTTTGGTCCAATCTCATTTGTGGACCGGTGGGGGGGGAGGGGGTATGTAGGAGTTGGTTTTCCGTGCTGCCTTTAGGCGCTCAGTAAACGCAACTCTGCCCGAGTCGGGTGTCGAACCTCGAGCCCCCTTCTAGGTAGCTTATTCACATCTGATTTTTTCCCGAGATGTTAGTCTATTGACGAGAACGCATATAGCGACTAAATCGTATATAGAAAAGTTCAAGCGCACTTAGCCTCTCGACCACGTTTCCCATTGATATCTTTGTGGCCATACTGATCTCTGTGTGGAGATATCTGTCCACTTGATTGCCTTGGTCCGATACACGCTAGAACATACATTTAGATAACGAGATGTACAAATGAACATACACCATATTGTCGTGGTTGTTTAAACAAAGAGAATCAAATGTTCCATTCAGGAGCCGAGTGGATTTCATGATAATCTAGACTTCTAGCTACTGAATATTTTATGGCTTGACTTCAAACTCTGACTGGATTTTGGATGAACAATTAGCTTTTAGTAGTGACTGCATTCTCTTTGTGCAGAGGACAATGAGTTTCTTGATGTGATATGGAGGTCTACATTCTCTTTGTGCAGAGGACAATGAGTTTCTTGATGTGATATGGAGGTCTAAATTCACTTCATTATAGAGAAGTGATCCCCTTCACTTCTCAACGGAAGCTGTTACATGCACTTTACAATGTAGCAGTGGCTTCATGCACTTTACAATGTAGCTGTGATTAATGCGCTTTACAATGCAGCTATGACTTCATGCGCTTTACAATGTGGCTGTGACTTCTTGCGCTTTACAATGTGGCTGTGACTTAATGCGCTTTACAATGCAGCTATGACTTCATGCGCTTGACGATGTAGCAGTGACTAAGTGCACTCCATAATGTAGCAGTGACTACGTGTACTTTACAATGTAGCAGTGACTACGTGTACTTTACTATGCAGCAATGACTACGTGTACTTTACGATGTAGCAGTGACTTCATGCGCTTTACAATGTAGCAGTGACTTCATGCGCTTTACAATGTAGCAGTGACTACATGCACTTGACGATGTAGCAGTGACTAAGTGCACTTCATAATGTAGCAGTAACTACGTGTACTTTACTATGCAGCAATGACTACGTGCACTTTACAATGTAGCAGTGACTACATGTACTTTACTCTGTAGCAGTGACTACATGCATTTTACAAAAGCAAAACTGCATTATATTTACTACATTCATTTTATTTTATAGGAATGTCACATTAACTGAACTTTCACTATCTTATCGCTTTGAAGGGCCTCTCTCTTTCTCTCTCTCTCTCTCACTCTCTCTCATACACAGAAACACCCTCTTTCTTTCTCTCTCACACACACACTCTCTCTCACACATACACACACATTCAACTCCATTAGAAGTAGGGTGAAATGTATGAGAGCTCCATGCGTGTATAATCCAGCCATTTGTCTATCCCGTGCGAAGTTACACCACGCCTGCTAATACACCCTGTCCTTGTCTCCCCCACACGATCCCATGGTGCCTCGAGATTAGGTTTGAAAACTATCATGATCTCCCTAAACATTCGCGGTGGTCAATTTACTGCCCATCCTAGGGATGACCTCCATTCTTGTCCATAAGCTGGCCAACAGATTGTAAAGCTCAACTCCTACCCCGAAATTCGGAATTTCTGAAAAAGTTTTTTGTCCTGGTTTGGAACATAAATCCTAGCTGTTCATCGCCTTAATGTTCCGTCATTCTGTCGAATGCTTTTAGTCGAATTCTTTCTTCCATTCATAGTATTAAATATGTAAATCAGGGGGGGGGGGATTAGCTGATTAAAATTCAGTCCCCATTCGTTTTCTTTTTCTTTTTCAATTGCACAAATATTTCTTAATGGTACGAACGAAACGAAACAAGACAAATGCTATTTTGAAAGTACGACAGTAAATCGTTAAGAACAACACGGAACACTGGATGATAGAATCTCGTGGTCACTTTAGATATGTGGCTGTATTTCATATAATGTCAACCGAAATCTAGAATCGTGGTAACTTTAGATAAGTGACTGTATTTCATATAATGTCAACCGAAATCTAGAATCGTGGTAACTTTAGATAAGTGACTGTATTTCATATAATGTCAACCGAAATCTATTAAACCTTTGTTCTAGTAATTATTTATGTTGAAACCAATGTTTGAGAGTGTCTTACAGTAAAAAAGCTATAATTATTTGATACCATAGTTTCATGTTTCTCTGACCTCAGAGACCTGCTACTCACAAGAATAATGACGACTTGCAATACAATTGCATGTTTGAAACTTCAAAAGAAGTTCTCTTCCTTTGATTATTATACTCGACTGGCTATGTCTCATTGTGTTCTATTGTTTGACTGTGATGGTGAACTCGCTGGTTTGGGTGAAAACTTCGATCTCCTTTAAGAAAACAGATCTCAACTTTTGATGTCCTCCCCAGATCTAGAAGGAGTGTGCTAAATGATTAGACAATTGATTACATAATTGACTTGTAGATAGGCCAGAGACTCAGAAAGTAAGAAGCAAATGAAGGAGTGTTAGGCGAACAAATGTCAAAGTTCTGATGACTTCCTGGATATGTGTCTTCAACAGAAATCGATGATCTCATTCTAAGTAGGTCAAAAACATTTTCAGGACGAGGCTTTTTTTTTTTAATTTAGTAGTAATGTAACAGTACTACAGCATTTGTCTCCCTCTCCCGTTCTCTCCCCCCACCACTCTCTCCCGTTCTCCCCCTCTCTCTCTCTCTCTCTCATATGTGTTATCTATCTATCTATCTATCTGTGTGTGTGTATAAAACTAATTTCTTCATAAAGATACAACTGGCTGAGTTAGTCAGTGTTGTCATGGTGACACTGGTGGTAACACAAAGAAATTACTTTACTTTTCTACAAAGCTTATATCTATCAACTCACTGTCTGGTAAAATGTTTGTACACGTAATTTCTCCCACACCCCATTTCGGATCAAGCTGAAATTTTGCATAATTATTTCTTGGACCTGACAAAAAAAGAATAAAAAATTACCAATTAGTTAGTTAACTATTGGAAATTATTGGAAATTTTCTTTATTTTATTTGATATCTCAAACAAGGGAAAGAAATTGTACTTGACTGATGTGTTATGTATAAGCTGAATTAGTCCTCTTTATACTTTGTAGAAAGAAAAGGTTGAAAGTAACAATAGATAACTATAAAACTTCTATTTTCATAAGTACTTCCGACTTGTATGTTAACTATTGGAAATTATTGGAAATTTTCTTTATTTTATTTGCTATCTCAAACAAGGGAAAGAAATTGTACTTGACTGATGTGTTTTGTATAAGCTGAATTAGTCCTCTTTATACTTTGTAGAAAGAAAAGGTTGAAAGTAACAATAGATAACTATAAAACCTTCTATTTTCATAAGTACTTCCGACTTGTATGTCGGCCTGAGCTCAAATTCAGGTTCATTCAACTTTTGTTTTTGTTGTTGAAGATATCGTAAGTGTGAAGCTCTTTCTTTGAAATCATTATTTTTTTCTAAGAGTATTTTTTTGGGTTCGTTTTTCCATTGAATATTGAAGTTATTTTTTGAAGCTACATAAATAAATAAAATAGAAGCTGTGTCAAAATAACAGTCATACAGAACACTTGTACTTGTACTACTAAGACAATTCATTAAGAACTATTGCTCTAACATCACACAATCGTGTGGTTTTAAAAGGAAGATTATCTAGGAAAGACAACTTTCTTAATTCAGAACTGTTGCTCTAACATCACACAATTGTGTGGTTTCAAAAGGAAGATTATCAAGGAAAGACAACTTTCTTAATTCAGAACTGTTGCTCTAACATCACACAATAGTGTGGTTTCAAAAGGAAGATTATCTAGGAAAGACAATTATCTGAATTCAGAACTGCCACAACTGTTTGTTGTATTTTTCTTTTCAAGGAAACGTTCTAGCACATACCTCGGCATTGTTTTGAACCCGGGACCATCATGATGACGGTGCAAATCCCATACCGCACCCACCAGGTCTCACGTTGAGTTCAATTTTTTCCTCTTGTTTTCGTGTCAAGTTGTGAATTAGTCGCTTTTTGTTAAAATTGTTCCAGCCCCCCCCCCCCCCCGAATTCTGTTGGTTTTCTCAGCGTCCTCTCGTCCTTCTCCTGTGACAACGTGTGTACACTTCTTCTATTCCCACTTCTCAACACGAGAACAGGGCCAACAACGTGTGTACACTTCTTCTATCCCCACTTCTCAACACGAGAACAGGGCCAACAACGTGTGTACACTTCTTCTATCCCCACTTCTCAACACGAGCACAGGGCCAACAACGTGTGTACACTTCTTCTATCCCCACTTCTCAACACGAGAACAGGGCCAACAACGTGTGTACACTTCTTCTATCCCCACTTCTCAACACGAGAACAGGGCCAACAACGTGTGTACACTTCTTCTATCCCCACTTCTCAACACGAGCACAGGGCCAACAACGTGTGTACACTTCTTCTATCCCCACTTCTCAACACGAGAACAGGGCCAACAACGTGTGTACACTTCTTCTATCCCCACTTCTCAACACGAGAACAGGGCCAACAACGTGTGTACACTTCTTCTATCCCCACTTCTCAACACGAGAACAGGGCCAACAACGTGTGTACACTTCTTCTATTCCCACTTCTCAACACGAGAACAGGGCCAACAACGTGTGTACACTTCTTCTATCCCCACTTCTCAACACGAGAACAGGGCCAACAACGTGTGTACACTTCTTCTATCCCCACTTCTCAACACGAGAACAGGGCCAACAACGTGTGTACACTTCTTCTATTCCCACTTCTCAACACGAGAACAGGGCCAACAACGTGTGTACACTTCTTCTATCCCCACTTCTCAACACGAGAACAGGGCCAACAACGTGTGTACACTTCTTCTATTCCCACTTCTCAACACGAGAACAGGGCCAACAACGTGTGTACACTTCTTCTATTCCCACTTCTCAACACGAGAACAGGGCCAACAACGTGTGTACACTTCTTCTATCCCCACTTCTCAACACGAGAACAGGGCCAACAACGTGTGTACACTTCTTCTATCCCCACTTCTCAACACGAGAACAGGGCCAACAACGTGTGTACACTTCTTCTATTCCCACTTCTCAGCACGAGAACAGGGCCAACAACGTGTGTACACTTCTTCTATTCCCACTTCTCAACACGAGAACAGGGCCAACAACGTGTGTACACTTCTTCTATCCCCACTTCTCAACACGAGCACAGGGCCACCCTGTTGATAAATCAACTTGTGCCTCCCATGGTCAGTTTCCCGATTTAATAAATACCGCAAGACTCCAACGTTGTGTGGATTTAGATCTCTACATTTAGATCTTACTGTAATCATCTCAATCCCGACTTGTGACTTGAGAAGTTTAAGCAACTCTATAACTAAAGAGCTCAAAGATGATTAGTTATCCCACACACTGTCTGTTATTATTGGACGGCAGCAAACTCAAGGCTGTAAACCAAAATGTAAATTGTTCGTTGTAGGTGTATAAATCTGGAGTCTTTATACGAAGTGTGTGTGTGTGCCACGTAAAGCGAGGGTGTCATCTGGTTGTGATGTATGGATGAAAGACACTGGTCCAAATACTTGCTCACCCCCTCTTCTGTGTGAATACAGGGGCATGATGGACTTGATTAGTGCGCTGGTCAGATAGATTGATTGCCCCTCGTGCCCTAATCTCCAGGAGTAGGTGACCTTTGACAATCTCTTAGAAATCAGAACTGACCTTTCCGGCGGTGGCCGAGATGGATGCCCTGAAAATAGGATACCTTCAGTCCCTTCCTACTAATGTGAAAGTGTTTTGTGAGTACCAGACACACGGCTGGTGGGTATCCAGTTGTATCCAGTAGGGGGCGGGGATGTTGGGAGCTCCATGCTCTCTCTACTGATCGTTACTTAACGTTTGATCAAGAGTATAAACAAAATAGTCATGATAAACAGGGTTAGGGTTTCTACTATTGAGTTTTTTACACTATATCTTGGGATTTATTGATTTTGAACTGTTGAGCAACACAATTTCTATTCTTAGTTGACAATTAACAGCACACCCATTCTCATAGAACTGATGTATAGAAAAACAGGTTTTTTTTGTTTTTTTTTTGGATACGTTTTAAAGGTTAATTTTGTCATGTATGAAGGTAGATCTTATGTATCTTTTAAAATCTGGCCAAGTGTCCCTTAACACACTGTGAACTGAATGTCTATGACGTATCTGTACTCATTGTCTACTTATACGTACACATTGTTAACTTCAGTGAAGCTGATAGGACTAGATTACTGGCGTTGAATGTACACCTTTATATGTCAGGATTTGAAATAGAAATTGGGGGAGTTAAAGAGCTTAGAGCTCAGTTTAGATCTTTAGACGAATAACTGGAACATCGGATATTCGGATCACAGACGTTGTGTCATAGTATTCATTTATTCCAATGTACAGACTTAATAGTTCAGATCAGCAATTCTGTTTAGGCACACTTTTTTAGGCTTTTGCTACATGGGCCTAGAGCTTGACTAGTTGTACTCACATCTAGGTCTAGTTGTACTCATATCCAGGTCTAGTTGTACTCACATCTAGGTCTAGTTGTACTCACACCTAGGTCTAGTTGTACTCACATCTAGGTCTAGTTGTACTCACATCCAGGTCTAGTTGCTCTCACATCCAGGTCTAGTTGTACTCACATCTAGGTCTAGTTGTTCTCACATCTAGGTCTAGTTGCTCTCACATCTAGGTCTAGTTGCTCTCACATCTAGGTCTAGTTGCTCTCACATCTAGGTCTAGTTGCTCTCACATCTAGGTCTAGTTGCTCTCACATCTAGGTCTAGTTGCTCTCACATCCAGGTCTAGTTGCTCTCACATCTAGGTCTAGTTGCTCTCACATCTAGGTCTAGTTGTACTCACATCTAGGTCTAGTTGTACTCACATCTAGGTCTAGTTGCTCTCACATCTAGGTCTAGTTGCTCTCACATCTAGGTCTAGTTGCTCTCACATCTAGGTCTAGTTGCTCTCACATCTAGGTCAAGTTGCTCTCACATCTAGGTCTAGTTGTACTCACATCTTGGTCTAGTTGTACTCACATCTTGGTCTAGTTGCTCTCACATCTAGGTCTAGTTGTACTCACATCCAGGTCTAGTTGTACTCACATCTAGGTCTAGTTGTACTCACATCTTGGTCTAGTTGTACTCACATCCAGGTCTAGTTGCTCTCACATCTAGGTCTAGTTGCTCTCACATCTAGGTCTAGTTGTACTCACATCTAGGTCTAGTTGTACTCACATCTAGGTCTAGTTGCTCTCACATCTAGGTCTAGTTGCTCTCACATCTAGGTCTAGTTGCTCTCACATCTAGGTCTAGTTGCTCTCACATCTAGGTCAAGTTGCTCTCACATCTAGGTCTAGTTGTACTCACATCTTGGTCTAGTTGTACTCACATCTTGGTCTAGTTGCTCTCACATCTAGGTCTAGTTGCTCTCACATCTAGGTCTAGTTGCTCTCACATCTAGGTCTAGTTGTTCTCACATCTAGGTCTAGTTGCTCTCACATCTAGGTCTAGTTGCTCTCACATCTAGGTCTAGTTGCTCTCACATCTAGGTCTAGTTGCTCTCACATCCAGGTCTAGTTGCTCTCACATCCAGGTCTCGTTGCTCTCACATCTAGGTCTAGTTGCTCTCACATCTAGGTCTAGTTGTACTCACATCTAGGTCTAGTTGTACTCACATCTAGGTCTAGTTGCTCTCACATCTAGGTCTAGTTGCTCTCACATCTAGGTCTAGTTGCTCTCACATCTAGGTCAAGTTGCTCTCACATCTAGGTCTAGTTGTACTCACATCTTGGTCTAGTTGTACTCACATCTTGGTCTAGTTGCTCTCACATCTAGGTCTAGTTGCTCTCACATCTAGGTCTAGTTGCTCTCACATCTAGGTCTAGTTGCTCTCACATCTAGGTCTAGTTGCTCTCACATCTAGGTCTAGTTGCTCTCACATCTAGGTCTAGTTGCTCTCACATCTAGGTCTAGTTGCTCTCACATCTAGGTCTAGTTGCTCTCACATCTAGGTCTAGTTGTACTCATATCTTGGTCAAGTTGTACTCATATCTTGGTCAAGTTGTACTCACATCTAGGTCTAGTTGTACTCACATCAAGGTCTAGTTGTACTCACATCCAGTTTTAGTTGTACTCACATCCAGGTCTAGTTGTACTCACATCCTGGTCAAGTTGTACTCACATCTTGGTCAAGTTGTACTCACATCTAGGTCTAGTTGTACTCATGTCTAGGTCTAGTTGTACTCACATCTAGGGCTAGTTGTACTCACATCTAGGTCTAGTTGTACTCATATCTAGGTCTAGTTGTACTCATACCGAATTAGTGATGACGTTTTTTTTTTCTGCTTCTCAGGTAGTGAAGATGAAAGTACAAAACTGCACGCAGTACACATCATGTGGCGAATGCCTGGGCGCCAAAGACCCATTTTGTGGCTGGTGCTCCCTACAAAGCAAGTAAGTAAAGGGCCCTTTTCGCTAATTAACAGACGGTGGCACCTTTAGTCCATGCATCAACTCATCCGCCATAACACCAGTTTAGTTTTGGGGGGGGGGGGGGCAAGTCATCAGGGGCCTTTATGTCTTTTGAGACAGAAGCTGCGTCATTCAAGGGTAGGGTAGATGTAAAGACACTTTGAGATTCAAGCTAGGGTTAGGATCCACTCTGTTGGTCAACAAAAAACTGGTTTGTTACTGGAGAGATGATGATGTTGTTGTTGGACAAGTCTCTCTCCCTCATCGCCCGTTGTTGTGGTTGTGGTAACATTGTCAACACAAAACTCATCGTCGTCTTGTTTCTGTGTGGCTTGTCGCTTCACTTTCTGTTGGTGTGTTGTAGGGGAATGAGTGTTCTTAGACTCCATGTTGGGTCAACCATGTCTCGTCCCAATCATGTGTTGTAGTAGGGGATTGAGTGTTCTTCGACTCCATGTTGGCTATCTCAACCATGCCTCGCCCCAATCATTGATTCTCAGCTCTGGCTTAAATTTTTGAGAAAAAGCAATGCTTACAACGTTGCATTCAATCAGTCCAAGAATATACTCATTCGATCACTTGGTTTGACTCATTTATTCATGGACTCCATTTATATATAATATATATTTATATACATACACGCTATTCATGTGACCAACTCAAAGCCCTAATGTCTGGGAGTCGTCTGTTTTACAGTTTGGTCAAATTAGGACTACCCTCCCCCTTCGTAGAAGTCTTTTGTTGGAATCGGCAAATATTGTTTTAGTTTCTCTTCTGTGTTTCTGTTTGTGTGTCTACTTTGTTTCTGTTTGTGTGTCTACTGTGTTTCTGTTTGTGTGTCTACTTTGTTCCTGTTTGTGTGTCTACTTTGTTCCTGTTTGTGTGTCTACTTTGTTTCTGTTTGTATGTCTACTGTGTTTCTGTTTGTGTGTCTACTTTGTTCCTGTTTGTGTGTCTACTGTGTTTCTGTTTGTGTCTACTTTGTTTCAATTTGTGTGTCTACTGTGTTTCTATTTTTGTGTCTACTGTGTTTCTGTTTGTGTGTCTACTGTGTTTCTGTTTGTGTGTCTACTGTGTTTCTGTTTGTGTGCCTACTGTATTTCTGTTTGTATGTCTACTTTATTTCTGTTTGTGTGTCTACTGTGTTTCTGTTTGTGTGTCTACTGTGTTTCTGTTTGTGTCTACTTTGTTTCTGTGTGTATGTGTGTCGAGGTGCAGGTTGTGTTCTTTCTGTTGTATTTAGTAATGTAAGCATGGGCTAGTACTAGTTGGTGTATGTGTGCGCGTGTCTATGCGCAAGCTTGTTGCCTCCCTGCATGCTGACTGTCCTTCATGTCTCTCCCATCCCGCTGACCTGAACCAGGGAAGCAGAGTTACACTAGAGAGGAGCACTTCAACACATCATCTGGCAGCAGAGTTACACTAGAGAGGAGCACTTCAACACATCATCTGGCAGCAGAGTTACACTAGAGAGGAGCACTTCAACACATCATCTGGCAGCAGAGTTACACTAGAGAAAAGCACTTCAACACATCATCTGGCAGCAGAGTTTTGGTCGTTATCTATGTGTCTTCTTATTTCATGCAACTTCTACCTGTGTGGGGCTGGTGCAAGTTATCACAGCTGCAAACATTCACTATAATTAAAAGGACTCAAAACAGCTGCGAACATTCACTATAATTAAAAGGACTCAAAACAGCTGCGAACATTCACTATAATTAAAAGAACTCAAAACAGCTGCGAACATTCACTATAATTAAAAGAACTCAAAACAGCTGCGAACATTCATTATAATTAAAAGAACTCAAAACAGCTGCGAACATTCATTATAATTAACATAACTCATCATCACAGCCTTGAACAATGGTCCGTAGTAAATCAAACTTGTACAAGCAACAACAACAAAAAAAATACTGTTTTATAAACAAAGCTTATTTTATTCAAGGGAACTCATTGTACTATTGCTACCATATTTCTCAATTTAGCAAGTGTATCTCCCTTTTTTATATATATACCAATGTAATTAATTACCACCAATGGATTATTCAATAGGTTATTTTTTTTGTATTGATTCATGTGTTGACATCAACAATGAATCTTGTGCAACATTTCCATTGGATCAGACACAATGGGAGTGAGAAGAAAAAAAGTGTCAAAGAATTCACACAGACAGACAGACGGACGGAGAGAGTTAATATAAGCTTTGGAATAAGCAGCTAGCAGAGCAAAATGAAGTCGCTGTTAGTAAATAATAACAAATGGTCAAAACTTAAAGATTACAGAATGAAACAAAGCATCAAGCTAGATTCCTTGTGCATTGAATTATATATCTAAGATCTTGGACCATTTCTCTTATTGTCAATTCAATCAAACAGTGTGGAGAATAGCAATACTACGTTGACTGCAGGGGTACAGGACAAGTGAAAGAACGAATACATAATTCAACGTTCTTAAGACATCTTTGAGATATGACCATCTTTGAGATATGACCATCTTTGAGATATGACCATGTTTGAGATATGACCGTCTTTGAGATATGCCCATCTTTGAGATATGCCCATCTTTGAGATATGACCGTCTTTGAGATATGACCATCTTTGAGATATGACCATCTTTGAGATATGACCATCTTTGAGATAAGCCTATCTTTGAGATATGCCCATCTTTGAGATATGACCGTCTTTGAGATATGACCATCTTTGAGATATGACCATCTTTGAGATATGCCTATCTTTGAGATATGCCCATGCTGACATCATTTCCGAGAATCATTTCATGTTACCACAGCTCAGTAACTCTGCCTCCTTGGATTCAAACCAAATACCACTACCAAACGATTCATGCTCGCGATCCTAACCTCTTACTTGTAGCACCTACTTCTATAAATAAACGTATATGTTACATACCTTGTTCTATTTATATCTATGGTTATGTCTATATATATATATATATGACTAAATGTGTGTTGCCACTCTACATGTGCCTCTATTGAGGAGGATGAGAGAGAGTGAATTAATAACTTCCCTATCTCTCTTGTGTCCTACAGTGGTGTCAGGAGAAATACGTAAGTACTTGGACACATTGCCTCAAAGAGCCCTTCAGTCCAGACTTCATTATGTATCGTATGTACCAGAGCTTGGAATGCTGTGCCTTGACCTCTCTCTGATTTCTTTGTTGTGCGATGATAATTTTGTTTTTTAATTATTATTTTTGCTTGTAAGATGCATGGCGTCTATCTTGTGTATTGTATATGTATGATTTGGTGTTTGATTTAATACCTTAGACTTTGCTCTTCTCAACAATCTTTCAGCATTTTTGTTTGTTGGCCTTTTCCTTCGTTTAGTTCATTTCATTTCTTTTTGTTTGGGCTATGGAGTCCCTACAGGCAATTGTTGTTTTGTTTGGGCTATGGAGTCCCTACAGGCAATTGTTGTTTTGTTTGGGCTATGGAGTCCCTACAGGCAATTGTTGTTTTGTTTGGGCTATGGAGTCCCTACAGGCAATTGTTGTTTTGTTTGGGCTATGGAGTCCCTACAGGCAATTGTTTTGTTTTGTTTGGGCTATGGAGTCCCTACAGGCAATTGTTGTTTTGTTTGGGCTATGGAGTCCCTACAGGCAATTGTTGTTTTGTTTGGGCTATGGAGTCCCTACAGGCAATTGTTGTTTTGTTTGGGCTATGGAGGCCCTACAGGCAATTGTTGTTTTGTTTGGGCTATGGAGTCCCTACAGGCAATTGTTGTTTTGTTGTTTTTTTGTTCCGTAAAAGATAAGCTTCATTCCTGCTTTCATTTTTGGTTAGTTATGCATAGGAGTCACACTTTGACTGTGAAATAATGTCAAATAACTCATGTATACATATATATACACACACATTATACATATACACACATATGTGTCTTTTATTTTTCTCTAATGCAAAAAGGAAAATGTAATTGTGCATTGTCTAGCGTGAAAATGTTTTTAACACGTCACTTGTTGGACAGGTCTTCTATTTTTTTATTTGTCTCACTCAGTACTGACATTTTGCCACAGGATGACGAGGTGGCCATCAAGCTTGTCTTGTAGGACTTCAAGTGCTGAATAAGCTTTCTACACAATAGGAATCTCAACGAAATGCGGCTTTTTGCTATATGTCCACTGCGTGATTTGTTTATAAAACACACGCTTTCTTTCCCTCTCTCTCACTATCTCTCTCTCTCTTTCTCTGACATTCTGTATTACAACGTATCAATCTGTAGCGTAGTGTGACTGACACATTCTGTATCACAACGTATCAATCTGTAGCGTAGTGTGACTGACACATTCTGTATCACAACGTATCAATCTGTAGCGTAGTGTGACTGACACATTCTGTATCACAACGTATCAATATGTAGCGTAGTGTGACTGACATTCTGTATCACAACGTATCAATCTGTAGCGTAGTGTGACTGACACATTCTGTAGAAAAAAAATTACCAATAATCCTTATTCACTTTTTTAAAATCAAAATAACCTAAAAATGTTAAATCATTGAAAAACTAGAGTATATTCCTGGAGTTGGTTCTCTTTTGGCAATTTTATATTTCAATAGTTGATTCATTATGAACAAGGGTATATTTCAATAGTTGATTTATTATGAACAATGGTATATTTCAATAGTTTATTCATTATGAACAAGGGTATATTTCAATAGTTGATTCATTATGAAAAAGGGTATATATTCCGGTAGGTGGTAGTTGATGCGGTGCTTTTCAAAGTGAGACCCTACTTTGACTTAACTCTGGATGTCACCCAGTCCGCGCGTTTGACCATTCTGTAGTTTGGCTGTCTATCCCAAGATGCTCTTCAAACCATCTTAAATCATTGTCTACTTAAACATATGTATTTTCTTTATCTCTAATAAACCCATAAAACTTTCTTTAATTCTTTTCATTTTTCCATACGCCACAGAGTGTCATGGCGACCTGGTTGTATTTTAAGCACCCTTTTTTAATCACTCGTGAGTTAACGCCGCACAGAACAGTTAGGTTAAAGGGCAAGTAATGTAACCTGCAAATACATGACATACTCATCACAGTAACATGATGTGGAGAAATAATAGGCCGCTCCTAATGACTCATTCTTTGAAATCAACATATCACGTAAATTATCAGCTGGCCAGTCATCATCGCCGTAACCCGCAGAGTAATATCCAGTGTTGCCATTTCACATGCTGCCGGTGACCCTAGAATTTCATGGCCCCTGCCTCTCCCAGTGCAGTGTGTATACATCACAAGAGTTAAAGAAAATGGTAAGATACCAGGCGCCATCGTGTTTAGTGTGACCTTTAAAGTAACTCATCGGGTGACTATTTTTAGAGCTTATCTACGTTTACGTCTGTGCTGTCACGTCGTGAGCCCTCCATTATATCTTCACACATTGTATATAAGATAATCACACCACTTTTAATTTGGGTGGGGAGCCTTTCGTACAGCGGTCCTTCTGACATGGTAAACCAAAGGCGGTAATCTCTTTTTATGCTTTGCGAAAACATCATTTTATCGTGGGACCACTGATTGCATTTTTTTACTGTTATTTTTAGTAGAAGTAGTAATAATAATAATAATAGAAATAATGGTTCTTCTCTCAATTTTATTTCGCTTTATGAACGTCGCTCCTGGCAGTGCCAGAAAAAGACCATTAGCTCATAGCATTGATGAGAAAAATAAAACACACAGTATTCGGTAAATAGTGTATAGGCATAGATAATCAAATTGTTGAAGAGCAATTAAAGACTCACGAGTGTTTTGCTTTAATCTACAAGTGTAGATTTAGACCTTATGTAACATACCTCCGCAACGCCTTCGTGATAGAAGCTACATTACGTAAAGGATAGACAATAGTTAGAGAAAATCTCGCGTTTGGTTTTTTTTAATTATAATTCAAATCACTCAGTTTTGTCTCATCTCTATTTCAAACCTACATCGGGAGACGAACTCTAACCCCTTGAGCCAAGCGTATAATGCCACTCCCCCGCACGTTGGAATAAACTTTTCTTCTGTCCTGGACTGGCGCTTGACTAAATCTAAGACTAAAAAACTTAGAACTCTACCAAGGCTTATTTCTTGATTCAAATGAATCACACAGCCAGAAAGTTGTAGAAGTAAAAAAAAATGTGGGCAACAAAATTAGTCAACAAACGACATTCTATTTCATTTGGTCAACAAAGGACATTCTATTTCATTTAGTCAACAAAGGACATTCTATTTCATTTGGTCAACAAAGGACATTCTATTTCATTTGGTCAACAAAGGACATTCTATTTCATTTGGTCAACAAAGGACATTCTATTTCATTTGGTCAACAAAGGACATTCTATTTCATTTGGTCAACAAAGGACATTCTATTTCATTTGGTCAACAAAGGACATTCTATTTCATTTGGTCAACAAAGGACATTCTATTTCATTTGGTCAACAAAGGACATTCTATTTCATTATTCTGGGCTTTATATAGGACCTAAATATAATGTTTGATAATTCTCTTTGCCGAAAGCAAGGTTGTATGTTATGTTACATGCAAGTGTATGTGTCCTTTGAAGATGAAGGCACTCGATAGAAAACTGTTACTTAGAGGAAGCTCTGATAGATGCAAAATTAAAAATATGTCCATCATAGCGACAACAGTCATCTGCTCTCTCTCTCTCTCTCTCTCTCTCTCTCTCTCTCTCTCTCTCTCTCTCTCTCTCTCTCTCTCTCTCTCCCCGACCGCCTTCCAACTATCTGCATCAATTTCTCAACTAATGGACTGAAGTATGTGTAGGTAATGAGCCATAATAAACTTAATGAGCGACCGGTGTGTCTGTACAACATGGAGATCGCTCTTTCTCTCTCTCTCACTCACTCACACACACACACAGACAGAGCAATTATCATCCATTGATATTTGATGGCTGTTGTTTGTTTTTGTTTTTTATCACTCGCCTTTAATGTGAAGTGTTTAGTGACATTTTTAGTGACATTTTAGTCGCCAATGTGCTAGTGTAACTCCTCTAGTGTATCTTCTAACTATGTCATATGGTGGGTAGGAGAACTTTGGGTGTTTCTTCCGTTGATCAAGAACTAGTTTCAATCATACAAATAAAATTGTTTTGTAAAGCTGTCCCGAACTTTTTAGAATTGGCCAGAAAAAAAAAATTACAAGTTTTTGTTGAACTATTAAATATTAAGTTATCTGTGACTTATTGTATGTTAAAACGATTATTTTTTAAAATTTTATGTCCTATAAAAAAAAAAGCGGAAGTTGTGGAAAATCTAGACATGTGCATATTTCTGTTCTTACATTGTTCCTGATTCTATGGAACATGTTTTGCCTTCAAATTAACTGGATGATTCACGTTCCAGGATCAAACTTTTTTTTTTACCCTGCCATGGCGTCATTTTGAATTGTTGCAGGAAGCGGGAAGAAGATCTCTCCCCCCCCCCCCTCCCCGTTTCCAAAATCTGGATGTTCTGCCAGAATCATGTTGTCCTGCCCCAATGAATTATCGCTGGCCGCACGTGCTAAGACTTACTCTGTGTCTGATTGGTTGAGCATAATCATGTGATGAAGTCTAGGCCATAGCGGAATGGAAAGTGGTGGCGCGGAGATGTCTTGGGAAACGATTGAATATCATGTATTGATTGTCTTGATCTTTCAACCCCATTTCTGGAAGTCTCCACAACGTGCTTCGGTTTTGTTATTGCAGTCGTTACTGGCGTAAGTAATTTGTTGATTCACTTCCACATGGTCAGCCTTCCCCCCCCCCCCATCGGCCCTGCCCAATCCCAACATTTACCATAGAAACTTACTTTATGACAAACTATTCTTGGGAATTTTGGAGCGAGCAATCATATCTCCACACACCCACCGACTCTGAATGCCTCGTTCTTGCGCGTACCCTCTGAAGACAGCCATTACGACCGCCATCAGGGCTGTCCCATTTCATCGTTGGTTGTACACTAGATTTATCGGACTTTGATTTGTATCTAGTTATGCGCTCTTGACCCAAGGGAGGGGGGTCACTGATGATTCACTGGTATCGTGCCTTAAGTTGTGTACACGTTACTCCCTGGGTGGAACCTGTTTCATCAACATCATGGTCTGCAGACGATAGCGAAATAATCTGTTCATAGGATGATATATTGCAGTTAGATAAGTCAAGAAAGTAAAACATTCTTTATGGAGTATTTACTAGTGTCGGCACCCAATGTTACCCTAGTTTCTGTGGGTTTAGCATTCTTTTTGTTCCCCCTTGTTTCTAAAACTGTTAGGGTCTTGAATGTAGGGCCTCTAATAGTGAACTGTGGGACCTTTATGTTTTCAACAAGAATGTTGATCTTAGCAACACATGCAGTCTCGGAGTCCGACAATCTAGTGAAAGGGTCATTTAGAATGGGTCCGTTTTCTTTCATGTGGCCGAACACGTGACTTGCCCCGTTTGTGTCATTCCCAATGAAGAGAAATCTATGAAAACGATAAACGATTCAATACAGTAAACATGGTGTATTCAACACACTAAACAGGGTAAATTCAATACAGTAAACATGGTGTATTCAACACACTAAACAGGGTAAATTCAATACAGTAAACATGGTGTATTCAACACACTAAACAGGGTGAATTCAATACAGTAAACAGGGTGTATTCAATACAGTAAACATGGTGTATTCAATACAGTAAACAGGGTGTATTCAACACACTAAACAGGGTGTATTCAATACAGTAAACAGGGTGTATTCAATACAGTAAACAGGGTGTATTCAATACAGTAAACAGGGTGTATTCAACACACTAAACAGGGTGTATTCAATACAGTAAACAGGGTGTATTCAATACAGTAAACAGGGTGTATTCAACACACTAAACAGGGTGTATTCAATCAGTAAACAGGGTGTATTCAATACAGTAAACAGGGTGTATTCAACACACTAAACAGGGTGTATTCAATACAGTAAACAGGGTGTATTCAATACAGTAAACAGGGTATTCAACACACTAAACAGGGTGAATTCACACAGTAAACATGGTGTATTCAACACACTAAACAGGGTGAATTCAACACAGTAAACATGGTGTATTCAACACACTAAACAGGGTGAATTCAATACAGTAAACAGGGTGTATTCAACACACTAAACAGGGTAAATTCAATACAGTAAACAGGGTGTATTCACACACTAAACAGGGTGTATTCAACACACTAAACAGGGTGAATTCAACACACTAAACAGGGTAAATTCAATACAGAAAACAGGCTGAATTGAATATTGAACAACTGTGTGGTGTTTGTGAACGAAGACACGTCTAGATCTCAACTGTTGAATTTTTTAGCAATGCTTTTTTTTTTAGCGTCGTGTCTTGAGGCGCCGTCACTTGTGAACGTGTCCAGGGCGCAAGGGGGGGGTGGGGTGGGGAGGCTGAGACTTGCAGATATTCTGGTCATTAGGAATCTTCTATACAACAATTGTCTGACTTGAAATCTGTGGTCGGGCGGAGATGTTTTGAGGTTTCTTCCCTTGACTCGAAGCTGTCAATCATGGTGCCTAGAGAAGGGGGTAGGGGAGATGGATGAATGTTGGAGGAAAGGTTTGATATTTGATGTCTGAATTAACTCAGTCCTAGCGGCCTGTCACGTGCTGAACATGTCTGCTGCTCTGTAGTCAAACATTCTATTAGATGACGAGTTGGTATTTTTGCAAGTTGTGGCAATCAGAGGTTCCGATGACTTGTTTGACATACAATTGAAGGAAAAGTACGATGTGGCTGGCGGAAATGCACTTTATAGCGTCCGGAAAGGCACGATACGTCTGGCGCAGTAGGAAAAACATTTAAATCTGTTTGAACTTTTGTTGCATTAGATTGACCTGTTACTAAATATCAGCAACAATAACATCAACTAGACACATGTGTTAAATAAAGTATCAATGCAATTTAAAAAAACAACAACACAATATAAACCTACAAAACTTGTTACATTAGATTCATTTGAAGGGGAATAATACTTCAAACTGCCACGCAGGATTAACAATAGAGTCTCTTTGAAACGTGTTTCTTTAGTTTATCTAAAGGTGAGAACCAAAAACGCTAGTTTGCAGTTTAAAGTGTCTATCTGCATGACTGACTGACCTCTGTCTGGCCAAACTTCTTTGTTATTCACTGCACCTTGCTCCTTTTTTCCTTTCAGTGTATTTCTTAACGAGTCCAGTTGGACTCAGAGTACTGCATGCCTTTCTTCCAGGAAACATTTGAAATAGGATGGGACGAAAGTCTGCTTCCATTACTAGAAGGCTAAATGTTTGTGTTTAGGATGTTTGCCTTATGAAGAGCAAGGCCGAGCTTGTCCTTCATATTCAGTCCTACTACAGAGCAGTGAGCTGGACAATGTCTCATTGACCTGTTGGACTAAAGATTATGCATAATTCGGGCATTGGGGCATTAAACAAAAAAAAAACATCTTTCAATGCATCTTTTGCAACAGAAGAAAAACAAATCTGCTTTGTGACTTTGCTGTGCATTTGTAAAGAACTGGCTTAACAGCAAGCAGGGTGTATCCTACATGGTTGAAATATATAGATCAAGATTAAAGCTTTACAATACATGTGCATTTTATTATTTTAGTGGTTTGACCTTTTCCTGTTTAACATGTTCTACTTCCCCCCCCCCCACCTTGTTACACAGATACACACACACAAATATCTTTTTTTTTGTTACCCTTGAGACTTATTTCTTGAAGCTGTCAACAGGACCTAGATAAGTCATGTAAAGGGAGAGCACCCTGTGACAGACTATGAATCCTAGAACTAGATCAAACTCAAACAATTTCTAGTTTTTTTTATGTGGTCTAAAAAAAATTTAATAAGCTCCATGAAGGGCTTTGGCTTTGGCCATAAAAGGTCTCCAGGGAGTCGTGAAAAAAGGGGAAATGGATGACTTGGAATCAGCCATTGTTAACGGTTCTGGTGTGTAGAAGTCAAATCAGAATATTGTATGCCATAGAATTTCGCACAGACTTTCACATAGGATATTGATTAGAACAGAACATCATATTTCAGTGTACTCTCTTTTCCTTAAGATTTAATCAAATTTGAGAAACCGAAATTAAATTTATTTCACCAGTAATTTTAAAATGAGCTGTATTCATTCATCAAACGCTTCTGCATGACAAATTAAAAACATTGAATTTTGGTCTCTGTGTTTCTTGCCCTGATTGTGATCTCTGATATCACATGGACCAATTCTTAACACAAAACTATCGTGGCACTCTGTGAATGTCAGGCTGTTGTTGTTGTTTTGTTTTGTTTGTTTCTAATTTGTCTTTGAACTACTGGCTATTGTGTTTATGTTTCTATTGACACTCTGTCATGGGAGGGCAAATCAACTCATTAAAACTTGGCACAATTTCTTCTAATCACTCTGTGTAGCAGCTGTTTTTAGTTTCAAAATGTTTGGTTTCATCACTTTTTTTTTGTTGTATTGTATTTTTTTCTTTTTGGTAAAAAAAACATAAATTCCAACCATGACCATCTCTTTTGTTCAGAGTCCAACTAAAATCTTGTCAAGCTGACATTCATCTTTGATGTTGTCAATGTGCAATTTCAAATCTTATAGCCTTAACCTTTTTTTTTTTACAACTTTGTTTATATTTGCAACTTTGTTTATTTAAAAAAGAATTTTTTTTAAAGATTGCTTTGTCGAAACAAATGCTTCATTTAAATCTCAGAATACTTTTTCTGAAAGTGTCATGTTGTCAAAAGTAATTTGAAGTTGAATAAGACAATAATAATATATATATTTTGATGTATTCTAGATTATATATCAATTAATTTTAATTTCTTATTTTTACTGAAGCCTACAAGAGATCTTCATTTGTGAAGAATATAAAATCACAAATCAGTACAAATCTAGATTACACTGGTTTTGTTTAGTTTTTTTTACCTAGTTCTACTTAAAGGTGCTTCCAACAAACTCTTGACAAGAAACTAGAGACTTAATTCAACAGTGTTTTGCTAACTTCTTTTTTTCTGTACCAAAACTATTGCACGTTCTATTGATTGTATTGGTCATTGCAGGTGTAGCTTGAAGTCTGAGTGTAGTGGTAGTAAGTACCCCAACAGATGGCTATCCCACACAAAACAAGAGTGTCCCAAAATCAAGCAGATCCTCCCAGATGAGATTTCTATAGACAGAGAAGGGCTGGTAAGTTGATGAGCCTGATTATTGATTCTTTTTGTGGTGATGTACAACTTTTATGTGTAGCAATGTGTATATTCTTTACATAGTGATCAGAAACTTCTTGACATAGTTATCCACAATTCTTTTTTTTTTTTTATTTACATTTCTTTTTGTTTGGTGATGTTTATCTTTTTTAACACAGTGATGTGTCAATTCTTTAGGTGTGATGTGTAGCATTTTTTAAAAATTAATAACCCTTATTAAACAAAATTGCCAAACAAAATGCACTTGCTGTTTAGCTGAGGATTTAGGGATTGAATCCAGAAATAGACCAGACATTTGATTACACACCTGACAGGTTTCTGACATCTGTTCTTTCTTTGTGTCATTAAACATTGATACATAATTTACTAATTCTCAAACTGTAGTACAACAGAAACACTTCACATTATTTGTAGATCTCATTTCATTAGTGGTGTATAGGTGTAAGGCACAGAGACTCAATAGATATTGCTCTACAGTAGAAAAGATGCTCAACATCATCCAATAATTGCCAGATAATATTTATATTAACTGGTACAATGACTATTTCTAGAATAAACATTTTCTAAAGCATCAGACACCAATTAGAACTTCTCAACTTTCAGAGAATGTTTGTATTTTGAAAAGCTAGTTTTGACTTGAATTCTTTATATGTTTTTGTTAACATCTGTATATTAAAAAAATCTAATAAACAAAGTTTTCATTTCTTTTTTCAGTTGACACTGAATGTACAAAATGTGCCAGATTTTCAAAACCAAATTTTCTACATTTGCCAGTTCACTGCATTCAACACTGAGCATAAAATTGTCCGAATAGCCAACAGAACACACAATAACTTTCAGTGTTTTACTCCAGAGAAATCACTCTTGCCTCCCTTTGAGACTGGTAAAGGTAATTCATAGTTTCCCTTTTTAAACAGGCACTCTATGGAAAAGCAATGACTGCTATTGTAATGTTTATGTTTGATGTTTAGTTGATACATACTAGAAGCCTAATTCAAAATAGTTCCCCACCATCTGATTCACAATGCCTGAAATATAAGTGCTTTAGCGGTACATGCGGTACCTGTTTTTGAAAATAAAATATACATTGCTTATGCCAATACACATAAACCATTTTAAAAACAAAACATGTGAAAATTATTCTTGGCATAACTTTCATTAAGATGGTTGTGATACTTATAATTCCTTTCATTATTCTCAAAATGAGTGTTAAAGCTAGTTATGATTACAAGAAAGTGTCCTGTTTGGTTTATAAATTTAAGTCCATAGTCAATTTTATAACAGTAATAATAGTGCTTTCTTGTCTATTTGTGTTTTTTCTTGTGAATCCAATTTAGAGCTTGTGTATGAGGTAATATGTGAACAACTGGTCTGCAGGGACCACCCATTATTTAGTGTAAAAAAACAAAGCTTCATCTTACTATTTGATCCATTCATGTGTGCATCTTTTGTTGCCTTTGTTTTTGTAATGAATTATTTTGTATTTGAAGTTCTCAGTATTTTCTTGTATTTGACTTTGTGGCTGTATTTCTTCAGACTCTGTGTCTATGAAGCTGTCGCTGTTGCTGAATACTACAGAACTTGTCCATGATACAGTCACATTCTTTAATTGTGCCCACCATAAAGTGTAAGTTAGTTGACTGGTGCATGTTTTCTCTGATGTTAAGTATTTTAGGATTGACTCATTCTAGATCGTCTTTGGATATTTTATTGTTTCCATTTCACTAACATACATGTACTCTGGACTGAGGGAATTAAGAATCTTGCCAACAATATAAAAAAACAAACATTTTTATTCAATTTAAACCTCAGCTTTAGAGAGACATTAGAAATCAAATGCTTATTGGTTTGTTGGTGAATTTTGTTGGTCTATACAAGTTACAAGTTTAGTTGGGTTTTGTTTTTTATTAATTCTAGACTTTTTGTTTTTAATTTCAGCTGTACATCTTGCACAATGAGTAAGTTCCCTTGTTCCTGGTGCATCAAGAAACACATGTGTACTGACAACACTGCTCAGCACTGTCATGGTGACACTGTCATTTCTGGACAGAAAATTGAGGTTAGCATTGACTTATAAATATACAGTTTCTCTATCTCTCTTTATGTGTACTTCTTTTTTTTTACTTGCATTGTAGGAGTTCTAAACTCAACCATGGCTCTCCACTCTCTCAGCATTTTAAGAGGCAAGCTGATTCTCCTGTTTTTTTTTTTGTTATTGACAATCTACTATCTTATTGAAGTTGTTGATCTGTTTAATTCTTCTACACACGTTGTACATTTTCCTAGCCCATAGTAAAAAAATATTTTACAAATTCCATCCAATTCTAATGTTAAGTGTTACATAATATTGTTTTCTCTGGAAAAAAAGACACTTTTCACTTTTTTATCAGAATTTTTTGTTTGGTAATGACAAAATATGTAGAACTAATCTGATTGATGGAATGTTTTCAGTATCTATTAAAAAGAAAAGAAAAAAAAAGTAAAGATCGCCCTTTCAGAACTTGCAATTATGAAAATAGATAATGTAAAGTTTATGTGGCTGAGAGTTCATAAGAGTGCCATGTGGCCAACACAATGACCAACTCTACTTTCAAAACACAGCAAATGCTATTGTTATGAACATAAAGATAAGAGAGTCGAGAACCATGTCTGTATAGTATGGCTTTAATACACTGAATGACTACACAACACACATTTCGTGAACACATTCTCACGGACGAGTTACAAGCACATGTAAACATAAGAACAACAACCGATACAGAATATAATTTTCATAACATTCACCCCCGGTTCAAATAATGCTAACTAGTATTATAAACAATAAAAGAATTAAGTAAGTGCAGAATAATAATAGAGATTCAAGTAAACAAACAATGTAGAATAGCATGACATAATGTAACATGTTGATATAACATGGTAAATCAAATAGCTTATTAAAATATATCATGATAGATCAAATATCTCATTAAAGTCAACAAAACCAAATGAAAGTAGTAAAATAAACAAATATCATTTTGGAGACAAAACTGAATGTCAAAGTAAGAGCTCTAGTAAGCTGATGAGCTTTTTACACTTTGTAGTTGGGCCTAGTTCTCCTTACTCTAAGATTGTATGTATGTGTAGTTTCATCTGCTTGAGTTTCGGACGGTCTGGCTATGTCTTCAGTGGTGCTGGTGGTTTCTTCAGGCATGATAGAATCAGTCGGTTGATTCCTAGGAGGTGAGCTTTGGACGGGGCAGCCAATATCAAGCTCTGTTCTACTCTGATTCTCATTTTCTATAACTTTTTGTTCCTCCCTAGGGACTAACAATCGTAATGAGACAGTTTCCTCTCGACCGTTTGGTGTTCGGATTACAGGGTTGCATGTTACCAAATCAACTTTCTCTGTAATGGGATCGTATTTAGATGATCTAACGTTCTTCTTCAGCAGGACAGGACCAGGACTGGTCAACCATGTTGGCAAGGATGTCCCGAAACCACTTCTTCGGTTGAACCCAAGAAGTCGTTCATGTGGTGTCTTGTTAGTTGCAGTGTATAGTAATGACCGGATGGATTGCAGAGCATCATTTAGTACTAGTTCCCATTTAGCTATGTTCAATTCCTTAGAATGTAGAGCCAAGGTGATGGCTTTCCATAAAGTCCCTATAAGTTTCTCTATTTGTCCGTTTCCTCTCGGACTGTAAGGGGTCGTTCTACTGGTTGCAATTCCTCTCTCGTGGAGAAATGCTGCACCTCTGTAGACATAAACGAAGTTCCCCTGTCAGTATGGACGTACGCTGGAAATCTAAATAGGGCGAATAGTTCATTGAGACATTTAACAACTGTAGAGGAAGACATGTCGGGACATGCAAATGCAAATGGGAATCTAGAGAATTCATCTATAATGGTAAGTAGATATCTATTTCTTGAAACAGTAAGGAGAGGTCCCTTGAAATCCATACTAATTCTCTGAAAAGGTTGAGTTGCTTTAATCAGTTCTCCGGTCGGCTGTCGAAAAAAAACGAGGCTTTAGTTCTGCACAAGCTTGACATTGTTCTATTACAGTTCTGACGTCATCACAGGAAAATGGAAGATTTTTAGTCCTTACGTAGTGCAACAGTCGAGTAACGCCCGGGTGGCAAAGACTAGTGTGCAGCCACTTAAGGTCATTGCGAGTGATAGCAGATAGATAGTTTCTGGTAAATGTATCAGCTACAGTGTTCTGCTTGCCAGGTCGATAGATGACGTCATAGTGGAAACACGAGAGTTCAAGTTTCCACCTTTGGATTTTTTCATTTTTAATTTTTCCTTTGTTTGACCTGTTATACATGAAAGAGATAGATCGCTGATCCGTAACAAGTGTGAACGCTTTACCAACTAAGAAAAGTTTCCATTTTCTCAACGACTCAACAAGCTGCAATGGCTATATCAGAAGCATCCGTCTCAACGGTTAAAGGACAATTCGGATCAATAGTATATACGGCAGCTTTTTCAAGGTCATTTTTCAAACTTTCAAATGTTCTTTTGACTTCTTCGGAGACAGGAAATTGTTGACTTCTTGTTAACAGGCTTATTTTTGTTGAGAAGTTAGGTATCCACTGTGAGTAGTAAGCCAGAAGACCCACTGCTCGTTTCTGTTCACGCATGTTCACGGTACGGGTAATTCCCTTAGAGCGCGAAATCTCTCAGGATCCGGCTTAAGTTGTCCTTTGGAAATCTTGTATCCTAACAGTCTCACTTTAGCAGTGCTAATTTCACTTTTTGTTTCATTAAGAGTGATTCCATACTTTTGAACACTATTAAGAAATCGCTGTAGGTTTCGGTCGTGTGATTCAGAGTCCATGCCGCAGATGGTCACATTGTCCACATAAGCAAAAGTGTCAGTGAGTCGTTCGTCTTCGATGATTTTGTCAATCGTACTCTGAAAACAGGTGACTCCATTCATAATGCCAAACGGAATCTGACGGAATTGATACAGTTTCCCACATGCTTCGAAGGCTGTGAACGGCCTTTCCTCTTCTTTTATAGGAATCTGATGGTATGCCCTTTTCAGGTTTAAAGTGCTATATACAGAGTACTGGGAAATCTTTTCTGCTATTTCATCAATTCTGGGCATAGGGTAGGCGTCTAGTAGAGTGAACCGGTTTATGGTTTGGCTGTAGTCCACAACCATTCTTTTCTTATGTCTGTCATTTGTTGTGACCAGGACTTGTGCACGCCAGGGAGATTTAGATGGTTCAATAATTTCATCCTTTATTAGTTGTTGAATTTCCTTCTCTATAAACTTTCTATCTGGAACTGAGTATCTGCGAGGCCTTGTAGCTACTGGGGTACAGTTTGGTGACAGATTACTAAATAGGCTAGGAGCCTCTACCTTCGCTGGCTGGAGAGTACTCAGGCATAATGATGGTTTCTGACCATCGAAAGGAATAAACAAGTTTTGGTGCAAACTTATAAAGTTAAGTCCAAGAATTACGTCAGAGCATAAATTGTCTAGTAGACAAAGTCTAACTACCTCGTATCGTTTATTTTTGAGTCGTATGTTAGCGTAGATATGTCCTTGAGTGATTCGAGATAGATGGGTGGAAGCCATAAAGATTCTGTTGCCTGAGGAACATGTCTGCCATTTGTGCTTCTTAGCGATGTGCATCGAAATATAGCTTTCACAGCTCCCAGTGTCTACTAGGGCTTTCAATGGCACGTTGTTGATGCAAATTGGTATTGTAGATTTGTTTAAATTCAAAGGCTGCACAGTAGCGATAGCCGAAACTGTTGAAGATCTAGATTTGCAAAATCTTTAAAAGTGACCCTTTTTGAAGCACTGATTGCATGTCACTTCCCTTGCAGGGCATTGAGAGCGGGGATTCTTAACCCTGCCGCAAAAATAACACTTCCTAGCTAATGCATTTATTTCATGTGTGTGTGAATTTCTTGCACTTTGAGGAATCGTTACATTTGGCAAGGGTGAGGCCAAAGAGTTGGTGAGAGTAGTTGCCGCGCAATTAGTTTCCGGCTGTGATGATTCATACTGTAATGAGTGCTGATAAGCATGTTCTAGTAAGCGAGCCTCCTCGAAGGCGTCCTTTAAACTCAAAACAGTCTTTTCAAGTAGACGTTTTCGAATGCTGTTAGACACTATTCCATTGATAAACGAATCTCTAATAGCCTCTTCTCGGTGTTGTGCAGCAGTCACTGCTTTGAAGTTGCAATCTTTGGATAGAATTCTTAATTTCTGCATGTAGGCGTCTATCGTTTGACCTTGTTTGCAAGTAGCTAACCTATGCCTAGCAAACACCACATTCTTTGGTTGAATGTAGATGCCATTTAGAGTCTGGATAGCTTCATCAAATGTCTCTTTATCAAGTATCATTTGATATACAGCAGGAGAGATATAGTTTATCAGTAGTTTCTTAGTGTCAAGATTATCTACTGATACTACTGATACAAAATTTTTAAAAGTTTCATACCAGTGCTGCCAATGCTCTGCTGCTTGAGGTGCTGTGGGCTCGATGTCAAAATTCTCTGGGCGAAATATCCTATCCATTTCGAAATTCTAACAACTTCACAGTTTTGATTCAGTGTATTAAATTGTTACGAACATAAAGATAAGAGAGTCGAGAACCATGTCTGTATAGTATGGCTTTAATACACTGAATGACTACACAACACACATTTCGTGAACACATTCTCACGGACGAGTTACAATCACATGTAAACATAAGAACGACAACCGATACAGAATATAATTTTCATAACAGCTATTTATCCATTAAAAGTTTTCTGTGGACTCGAGGGTGCCCTAAAAATCCCAAATTTTTGTAATCACAAAGTTTGAACTCAAGATTCCTCAGGTCAATGTGGCAAAGTGTTTTACGACATGACCACCAGGTCCTTAAAGCTCAATATGGCAAAGTGTTTCACCACATGATCACTACAGTCGTTAATTAATGAATAATTAATAAAGTTCCATGGATCAGGTCAAATTAAGTTGGCTTATTTCTGTGGCAAAAGATTAATACTATTGTAATGTAAAAACCCAACTAACATAAATAGTTTCTCATGCATGTCAGCCATTAGTGTTGGAAAAGACTAAAGTATCTTCAAGCTTTAAAGTGAAGTGTTTTAATCAGGAATCATAATCTGGACAAATCTATTTAACATTTCTATTGATTAATTTTCTGTGACAATAGCAATTTGTAATTCTCATCCTAGAAACAGTTCAGAATGCACAATCCTGGCCCAGAGTTCTGTCCCAAGTTTGAGAACTGGAACTCCAGCAATGAAATTCTTGTGGCTGCTGGTTCCATGACATCTATCAGTGTCAGGGGTGTTTCCTTGTTTGACTTTCAGCAGGACAAGTTGTGGTGCAGTTTCAGGGTTGACAACATTACTGAGGTTCCAGCCAGAAGTGTCTCCATTGGACAGGGACGACTGTTCAATATTTCTTGTGATCTTCAAAAGGTACTTATATATTTATTTATTGCTTTATTTTAATCATATAATCAAATTATTAGTACATGTTTAAAATCTTAATTCTCAATAATAATAAATTTTCTTTGAAAAAATGATATCTTTATATTACATTAGCTTAATGTTCTTTTCTCTTTTTTTTTAAGCCTTCTACAGTTTCCTAAATAATATCTAATTTTGTTTTTTCTCAGTTTAATTACCTAAAGACTATTAGTCGCAAAACTGTTGTCATGGAAATCTTGTGGGGTGATGGCAAACATCCATTAGACAATCCAAGTGGATTACAAAGTAAGGCTTTCTAACTCTAGTTCTATTACATTTCATTGAGTTTCAAATCTTTCTCATTGCCTTCATTCATTCATCAGTTGATAGAATGTAATAATATCCTAACACAGTAGACTTGAGCTCAGTAATGATCACTCTGTAGAAAGTTCAACCATTCCACTTTGAATTCCTTTCCTAATTGCATCAACTTTCATGTCCACCTGATTTCATCTGCTACTACAAATCTATGACCTGTGTTTTAGTTGAAGTCTACAAATGCTCTGTCATGGCTGGAACTTGTGGTGCTTGCCTAACAGCTGAGGAGAAGTACCAGTGTGTATGGTGTGAGGGAAAAACATGCAAACCTGCAGAATCCTGTCAGAATACCCACAGCCTTCGCAAGGGCAATGTTTGTGATAATCCTCACATCAAGCAGGTACATTTTTAGTGTGGAGAAAAATGATTTATTTTTACAGGTACTCTTAAAAGTCTTGATAATATAAATAGTGAAGGTTTCATATTGTGAAAGTTTTAAACTTTTCTAGACTGAATACCCCACATCATTTGTTCACATTTCAGAAAACACTATATATTTGTCATTGAAATAATAAAACACTGGCTATATTTAAACTCTAAGTGTATCCATTATTCTAAAATCAAATTAAAAAATGTAATTATTATAACTCACCTAATTAGGTTACAATTGGTTACATATCTTAAAATTATATATTGTTATTTCATGTGATATTAAATATTTGAAAATCATTTTGAAATATAATTAAATGTATCAATTATCTTACAAAAGAAAAGAGAAAATTATAACGTAGCCTATTATCTTTTTTTTTATTAACATCTTGAAAATATAGGATAAATAGATTTTAATGATGTATTTACTCTGTGTAGAATGTTTAAACTATAGTCAATAATGCAATTACTGTGAATTTCTATGACATCGAAATGAATTTCTACAATAAAATTATTATAATATGGAATGTATCCTACATTTTTGACACGAAATATATTGCCAATATTATTAGTGTAGTGTCAAAAAATGAATTCAAAATGGTTTGTTGTTTTCTTTCTACCAACAGTTGTCTCCCCTATCTGGCCCAGTCGGAGGTGGCACATTACTGACTATAACAGGAGAAAATTTTGTGGCAGCCCAAAATGATCTCAAAGTGACGATCGATGGTGTGATGCAAGTGAATTGTCTTGTTGTAGAGTTCTCTCCTCCTAGCAGGTAGCTACTTGCCCTTTTTTTTTTTATCATTGACTCGTTGTATGTTTTGACCTTTCAGCACTATAATCCCTTCTGCTTCTAGGGTACATCTATACTTTTCTGTCCAAACAGAGTCATTTTCAACCAGAGGTTTTTGGTGTAAAAATATTTGTATACAGCTGGAACTAAGGAAATGAACTAAATAAATGAAGTGCTTGTCTGTTTATGTGAAGGTCTAGGGTTTGAATTGGGTTACTTTTACTTCTGGAGTGTAGTCCTTGAGACTCAGTTGAATGGTTGGCTACATCTTGACAAAAATTATGTCTGTTAACCTCATAATAGTTACATAAATGTTAGGACATAAAAGGAAATGATCTGAATATCATTGCTATGCCATAAAGGGTTTCATTTTTTTTAAATCTTATTTCACATTAGCTAATTATGAATTGTGCAAGTTAAGTGTGAATGACTTAATTGACTGAAGTTCACTCTGAAGCAGCATATCCTGGCTATTTTTTCCACAAGTTTCTCCTGGGTACACTTTATGTACATTCAAGTTTTACCTCAATATACAAAGCTATTTATCTTTTCAAAGATAAGCTTTGTCTGCCAGTAAATTTGATATATTTTCTCCTAGGTATTCACTCTACAGAACTCTGGTTAAGAAAATTTTTTATCGAATTCTTTTTCTAGAATTGTTTGTGAAGTCCAAAGAAGTAATACATACAATCTCACTTTCCAAGGCATTGTTCATGTTTCTGTGGGAAACAGATTCCGTACAGAGTTTCCACAGAAGTACGAATTTGTGGTAAGTTTAGTGGATACAAGATGTAGATTAAGTCTTTCATTGTATGTGTGTTATCAATATTAAAATATGTGTCAATTGTTTGGGACTTCTTAACTCAAGAAAACATCAAGAAACTAGAACAGATGCAACAATAGAGCTGTGAGATTTATAACAAATGTATTTTCACATTTCACTAGAGTTGACTAGAGCAACACTATTGGTAAAAAGACTAAATTTAGTCAAAAGAAATGTAGCAATAATACATAAAACATTGAACCAGAAATAACTAATACAAAAAAACAAAAACAACAGGTTTTAGTAAATGAGACTAGCTATAAATAAAGCCGAACGAGCTCCTTTATAATACTGTCAGCTTATGTGTTTTAATGTTTTTTTAAATAAGAACTGTAGAATACCCTAACCCTAGCCCCTAAAGTCTCAAATCCTAACATCTAAGTTTCCTAAGCCTCATTCCTAGTAGTCTTTAAATACCAAATGTGATACCTGGTATCCTTCTGCAGCCTTAACTAACATCAAACAACCTGATAAAATATTCCCACAATATTCTCATCCCATATGCTGTAAAAAAATGTGTACAAGAACTCTTTCTTTCCAAGTGCCATGGAACAGATTGCCTGAATTAATCAATAAACCAATGACATAATGACTTTAATGAACCTGCAGTACTAGATTAACACCTGAAGTTCTAGTTCTTCTTTTTAGGAGAAAATAATTATAAACACATAACACTTGAAACTCTACAGAGCTCGCATTATGTCAAAGTGTCCTATGCCTGTCTTTAATGCCTTGTTTCAGAAACCAGATCTGAGAGAAATTTACCCTAAGTTTGGACCCTATGATGGTGGCACAGTAGTGACACTTAGTGGTCTGCACTTGAACTCTGGATCAAACATCTCTGTACACTTTGGAAAAAATAATCCCTGTCGAGAAATCACTAGGTATTGGTGGCTAAAATTCTTTTGTTATGTTAATGGCACTGAGCTAGTTACACCTTAGAGTATATCTGTCTTATCAAGATTAATGTCGAACATCATTTTAATTTCTTAAGGAATGATTTTTTTTTTCTCTTTAGTTTGAGTGTACCATATTTATGTTTGTGATATTTTCCTACAAAATTGTAACATCTAAAACATTCCCCTTTCAGACCTTGTGTATAGGGCAGATGATGTTTAGGTCATCTGTTTCTCTGGCAAACGATAATGAAAAGGGTGTCATGTGGGCAGCACAAAGACCAACCGCCTTTACTTTCCCCAACTAAAGTCAGGTACCGTTTAGAGTTGGGTGGAGTTAAGGGTGCCCTAATAATCCTGCAGTTCAAAAATCCCATTCTTCACTGAGATTTGAACCTATGGCCCAAGGTTATGGTTAACTGATTAACCACTCTACCACTGCGCCCCATCTACTAAAAGTCTGTTTAGTAATGAAATGTTTAAATAATATCATTTCAACTTTTGTGTGTGTTTGTTCTCTAGGATTGACTTTGCAGCCATTTCCTGCAAGAGCTCACGTGCCAATGAATCTCTTTTCTCAAAGCCTGTTGATGTGTCTGTAACAATTGACAAAACCGCTCTGGATACGAATGGGATACAGTTTCATTATGTGCCAAACCCCAATGTTACTTGGCTCTCAAGGTTACAAGGGTTCAGAAGGTAGGAGCTCTCTTACCCCTGTGTCTCTCAAGCTTGTTTACTGTTCACTAAACAATGTCATGACATGTCATAATGACATTTTATCTGTAGTTATTTAAACATTGAGTCCAAAGATGAATAAGGAATGCAGTATTTCATGTGGCTACGCAGCCCCAGCTGCAACCTACATACTTTGTCACATCCAGCGCAAACATAACCATTTTCTGCCAGTGGTCAATTTATATTTTCTTTTTACCATCTATGTCTGTTCTCAGCGGTGGATTTTCCTTTGGCATTTAATGTGTCTCCTGTGCTCTCTTCTATATCAGTTAAAGCAAGTTGGCGCCTAAGCTGGTCTTTAAAACATCACACATATCTTATGTAATAGGAATGTTTCTTAATGCCAAGTTTTTACATTGCAGTTATACAGAATACAAATTGACTAGAATCTGTTTGACCAATGACTTGCCATATAATTTATGTGATTTTATAAATAATCTATTACTATGTAAACAAAATATTAGTTTTTTATAATTACTATTCATTTCATTACAGTGGTGGTCTGTCATTGAATGTCTCTGGTCATCACTTAAACAGTGTCCAGTCTCCCTACTTTTTAATCTGGTACAAAGGTGTCCCATACAGTGGGGTAAGTGTTGCTATCAATGATCTTCAAGTTGTTGTTTTTTTAATTAATATATATATATTTTTTTATGTCTGGGATAGGGCTCAAGAAATGTTTGGTACCCTACCAGATTAAGTCACTCATTGAGAAGCATTTATTTAGCAAATTGAGTCACAGGCCCTAAATTGAAAGATAACTATAATTTCTAGTAGTAGGAATATGATTTTAAAAAAAAATAAAGATCTTCTTTCAGACCATGGGATCTATAGGTCATGTGGCCAACACAATGACCAACTGCCTTTGCTTTTTTTCCAACTTATGCGGGTGGAATCAGAGGTGCCCTAAAGATCCATAAATTAAAAATCTTAGACTTAACCTGGACTCCAACCTGGGACCCTCTGGGTTTGTAATCCAAGCACTCTCAATCACCAACCTGGGACCCTCTGGCTTTGTAATCCAAGCACTCTCAATCACCAACCTGGGACCCTCTGGGTTTGTAATCCAAGCACTCTCAATCACCAACCTGGGACCCTCTGGGTTTGTAATCCAAGCACTCTCAATCACCAACCTTTTTTTTTCCTCATTAGTTTCTCAACTTTGTTATTGACATTTTGTAGAACTGAGTTTGTTCTGATTTGATAATTATCCTAAAGTTTTGTTTGGGTTGCAGGCTTGTGCTTTTCCAGTTTCCAGCGCCACCAATATCACCTGTGTGACCCCACTCATACAAGACCTGAATGCTACATTTGATGGCTATGAAGAGCTAGACTTTGGCTTCAAGATGGATGAAGTTTCTGGCTTGGAAAAACTGACACATATGGGCAAATTTAAGATCTTCCCTGACCCCAACCTTTATGCTTTCAATGATGGCAAGAAAGTACATAAACAAAGTCAGGAAATTTTATTGATCAATGTAAGAAATGTTTGCTTATTTTGTTTTTTCAATGAATGGGAGATAAGGTTTTAATAAATGTTTGCTTTGATTCTTTTCTTGGAAATGTATGGAATGGGGTCAATAGTTCAAGTACTTTCAATCCAACAGCTTATTAGAAGAGATGGAAATCAAAACAAAATATTTGAGCTAAGCTAAACTGTATTGGTGTCAACTCAACTTTATGGGTGTAACCTAAGCTCAACTTTATGGGTGTGAGTTAAGGTTAACAGTTTAAGAAATGCTGCTTTACTAAATGTATATATATATTATATATATATATTTAGCAGAGGATCGTAACCTAACTATTTGAGTACATTTGTAATTAGCTAGAAAACATCATAAGATGTCTTCCCTCACAATTACTGCTTTTATAGCTGGCAAAAGAATAATCCCAAATCTGATATGGCCCAGCAAAAAAGCAACAGAACATTGTATGGATATAGTGTGTGTGAATCATTACAGTTAAAAACTTTTTTACCATTCTCTGATTAATATCTTATCTTCTATAGGGAGTCAATTTGATGCCTTTGAAAGAGCTTGACATCAAGGTCTACATTGGGAAAACTGAATGTTTGGTTATGTCTATAAGTAAAATTATCATCACATGCACCTTGCCTCAAAACCTACCAGACACAAGTGATGGAAGTGGATCCCCTGAAGTCATTGTAAGTCATCTTAGTATCATAGTAGCATTGAAACTTGTTCACTTGATAAAGCAGAGCAAAATGTTTTTCAATTCTATTTCATGTATTTTACTCTTTTTTTTTTTTTTATATTAGGTTCAGATTGGGCAAAACTTGACCTTTAACCTGGGGGTACTGCAGTTTGAGGAACAGGAAGGCTTGACCCAGGAGGCAATGATAGGGATTATTGTTGCTGTAGCTTTGACAGTCGTGTTGATCATCATCGTGGGCATCTGTTGCTACATCAAGGTCAGGCGCAATGATGACATGATGAAGAAAATGAGAAAAGAAATGGATCAGCTGGAGTCCAGAGTAGCTAATGAGTGTAAAGAAGGTATGCAGCTCAAGTAGATTTCTTTGTACTCATTCTGAGTTCTACTCCTGCCAGCTCATCAGTTGTTTGACCCATGTATTAGATTGTACATTTCTGTCCTGTTGGTTTACAGCTTTTGCAGAGCTCCAGACAGACATGACAGAGCTGACCAGTGACCTCTCAGGTGGATGCTCTATACCATTCTGGGACTATAGGACTTATTGTATGAGAGTCTTGTTTCCTCCTGAATGTAATGATCATCCTGTAATCAAGGAATTAGAGGTCAGTGCCTTTTACAAAACATTTTTAAAATATGAGTTTAAAAATAAAGGAATAATATTATAATATTAAAAATATAAATCCTTTTGAAAATATATTTTTTTTTAAATAAATGCCTTTGTTTATGTCATGTTATGGTGGTCAGTCATGTTTATGACATAAATGTATTTGTTTCTGTAATATTTTGTTGTTACCATTTCCTAATCATTTGTAGTTGCCAACCTTTTTTTTCCCCCTTTTTTTTGTTCAGCTTGACTATCGCCATAAAGAAGATCTAGAAAAAGGTCTGAAAGCTTTCTTCAATTTGATCCGTAACAAAACATTTCTCTTGATCTTTGTACGTACATTAGAAAACAATCAAGACTTTACAATGAAGGAAAGAGTGAATGTTGCTTCTCTTCTATCTGTCAGTCTACAGACTCAGATGGAGTATGCCACAGAGTAAGTTGCTCCTCCCAAAAGCAAGTTTATACTCTAATTAAATTAACTTTTGTCAAACTATAAGATTTTGATATTTGTACTTTTTCATGGTATAAGACAGTGATGGCCAACTCTTGGGGGCCAAATAAATTTCTGATACATTTGTCATAAACCAGATCACCAAAAAGAAAATTGTCCATCTCACGGAACCAAACCTCAGCCTCTTGGACTTCATTGTGCACTATGGACAGGAGTTCATAGGCCATGTAGCATTAACTCACGGCCAAATGTGACCCTCAGGCTCTAGTTCGGGTATCACTGGTCTAATTTTTCAGTTCAAAAAAATCTAGTTGAATATTAAGTGGTTGCTCTTTGTGTGTTTCAGAATTTTAAAAACATTGCTGGCTGAGCTGATAGAAAAAACAGTGGAGAATCCTAAAGTTCACCCTAAGCTTTTATTAAGAAGGTGATCATCCTTTTACGACACTTTATATGTGAATGTGTTGCTTTGATAAACATAGGCATGTGGTGTGAAAATTAAATGTACACGTTTTTGTTTACATATAAATATATTATTTGTTAGAAATAAATGTTGCCTAATTTATATTAACTCAATTCATCCTGGTCTCATTTAATAGAAATGAGTCTGTGGCAGAGAAGATGTTAACAAATTGGTATACATTCCTCTTGTATAAATTTTTGAAGGTAGGTTTTCAACTTAGCAATGCTAGAAATCTATTTTACAGTGCCCTTTATTCTATGAGCAGTGTAGTCCTGTTTGTTTATTTAGTTGTGTAGGCCTACTTTAATATACTTTGAATGTAATCTTGCCTTTGAATCAGTCAACAATGTTGAATGTGTAGATTTCTAAAACCTCAATTTGAAGACTTGTAACTGTTCTGTACTTAAGGAATGTGCTGGCGAGCCATTGTTCATGTTGTACAATGCTATCAAACAACAAGTTTCCAAAGGGCCAGTTGATGCTGTTACCAGTGAGGCTCGCTACTCACTAAGTGAGGACAAACTGATCAGGCAACAAGTCACATTTAAATCAATAGTGAGTATATCAGAATCTTAGAGGTTGCATATTGTAATATTGACCTAATCAAGGTTAAATTGCATTTATGTTTAATGTTTCCATTTTATGTCACATCTGTAATCTATAAGATAACATGGGGATTCCATAATAACTTTTCATTTATTATAACACCTAATATTTTGAGTTTTTACTAAGCATATATCAAGTCATTCTGTGGCAGAAATAACAAGTACAAAAATAGTACTAGTCAGACAGAATGAGTTGATATAGGCTTTGTAAAGAAGTGAAACTTGTTAGAGCAAGGCCTTTTTGGGATTATGTATGGGAGTTAGACCCCAGGCACCTGATATCCAACTTATATGATTAATAATAATCTTTATTCTCCTTTGGGGAAATTTGTTTTACAATTGTGCATTTAAAACAAAACATAATTAGAGCAAACATTTCTATAATGTTCAAAGCATATTGACCTTTACTGGTTTGATTGATTCTCTACTTTAAGTCTGCACTAACCAGTTTACCTAGATGAAAATGCTTTAAGGAGCTACTTACCTTGCCAAGTGATCAACTGAGCACAAAAAAATGAAACTCTTGAAATTGTTTACTTTTGCTAAAGTTGCATGTCTGACTCTGTTTCAGGTACTTCATGTGATGGACATTGATGTAGACAGGTGTTCTCAACCCACTCACCAAGTCAAGGTGCTAGACTGTGATACCATCTCACAGGTGAAAGAAAAAATATTAGACTCCATGTACAAGTCTGCACCCTTCAGTAGTAGGCCACCTAAGGAAGAATTAGAGCTTGGTAAGTTCTGTTACACACCAACATCTCATAGCCTTGGGAACATTCACTAGCCTTGGGAACATTTACTAGCCTTGGAAACATCTCATAGTCTTGGTAATATTCACTAGTCTTGGGGAACATCTCATAGCCTTGGGAACATTCACTAGCCTTGGGAACATTTACTAGCCTTGGAAACATCTCATAGTCTTGGTAATATTCACTAGTCTTGGGGAACATCTCATAGCCTTGGGAACATTCACTAGCCTTGGGAACATCTCAGTCTTGGTAATATTCACTAGTCTTGGGGAACATCTCATAGCCTTGGGAACATTCACTAGCCTTGGGAACATTTACTAGCCTTGGAAACATCTCATAGTCTTGGTAATATTCACTAGTATTGGGGGACATCTCATAGCCTTGGGAACATTCACTAGCAACTCTTTGACCATTGGATAGGATAGCGTGTATTTAAATATGTAACAGTTTCATAGAATAGAAATACATTAAAATAGTTTTAATAGGTGAAATATCAGTCAGTGTTTTGTGATAGTCAGCCTTAAAATTAAATTTTGTTATTGTGTCAGTGTACTTAATTATTTATCAGTATTGATAGTTTTTATGGATTAATAATGAAATTAAATTTCCATCCAATGAGTCAAATTATTATATTTCTGCATGTAATTTTGTAAGAGTTATGTAACATAAATAGTTATTCTGTTTCTGGCAATACAGATAGATAGATAGATAGAACAATAAAAACTGTATCTTGAAGTCTTAAAACATGTTTCATGTCTGGAAACATTTTAATCTCTTTTTTTTTGCATGTATGTCTTTGTTGTTTTTTTGTTACATTTAGTCTCTATTTCTACTTTATTTTTTGCATGTCAGAGCTGTTGGGTAAGCCAAAATAATTAAATCTTATTTTAACAATTTTGAAATAAATTGTTTAAGGAAAATTTAAAATGTTACTTTTTTTTAATGATTCTGTAATTAATTTTTTTAAAATTGCCTTTACCAGTTCTTTAAAAAAAATGTAAAATATGTATGACAAATGATAAAATTACACAATTAAATTCATTTTTTAACTTAAATGACATAAAATGCTTTGCTATTAAAGGAATTAGTTTTTATAGAAATTTCCAAACATCACAATGGAAATAAGATTGAAAATAAAAATATGCAAACTCTCTTTGAGTAATTGTTACTCATTTCAGCTTTAAGCTGGTTTACTTTACCCCCTTTTTATTTTATTTCCAGAACAATAGAGAACATGACCATCAGTTGGTTTAGATTTTAATTAGACTACAGTTGATTCTGGTTAATTGGGTCACTTAGGGTCAATTTTAGTATTTCTAATTTTTTAATATAAACATTGTCTATGTTACATAAGCATATTTTATAATACTTTCAGTAATAAAACCTCACATTTTTTTATGTGAAATACAGATACATATGGATAAGAACTCATTTTTTCTGTGACAAACATTATTCATTGAAAAATCAATGTACTTATTCTTGAAAGCAATTCACACATTTAAGTATTATTCAGTTTGCAAAACTAACTGCAGTGTCAACAAAAATGTGTCACTGAAGTCCATGGGTTTTAAGAACCAGTGTGATGTGATCGTTTTTTTGACAGATGGCTTTTTATCAAAATCATCACAAATATCTATTACAGCAATGGGACTGACTTCATTTCCCTCATGCATTGTCACATTCTGTATTGTCAATAATAACCAACTTGTAGTGGCCTGCTCATCAATTTCCTTGGCTTCTGATGCTTTCTTGTGTTTAGTTGCAATTCAAGCCAAAAATCTTGACTTGATTTGGCAGTATTGAACTCTAGAAATGTCTTCATAATTTGTTAATCCTGTGATGTTCCACATTTTTTGTCTAGAGAGAAAGATGGTACTTAATTTTTCTTAGGTGCTTGTTCAGATCAAATGGAATTTAATACCTTTACAAAAGCAATATTAATATTACGTAGTAGGAATTGTATCAGCTTTGTAGGATAGGGAGTAATTAGGAATAGGAGGTTGTATGACTAACTAATGGTCCAATTAAATCGATCTAACTGTAAATAAATGTATATCAGTCTAAAAAAAAAGATACATGTATGTGTGTTTGTCTTGTATATAGTTTATTGCATGCACTTTTTTTTTTTTGTAGCATTCAGTTTTAAATTGTGACTTTGGTCATTTTAGAGTTAATTCTTTCAGACCATTCACTATAATGGTGTTCAATTTTTAATTTTTTGCTTATAACTCTAACTTAAAAAAACATATAATGTATTTACCTACGAAAGTACATTTTTAAATCAAAGTTACACAACTTGTATATTAATGTGAACTAATTAATTATTTCTACCTCAAAGTGCCATTGTCACAATGAAAAAAACTGAATTTGACTCCTGGGTTTATGTTTTGGTCTTAATTTGAGTTGTTTTTTTCTTTTCTTTTATTCCGTTTCTTCCATTTGGCCTTGAACTGGAACAGTTTTATTTGATCTGCCAGAGTGGCTGGGAGAAAAATCTTCAATTCCACTCAAAATATTTCCAACTAAAGACACCAAGAGAATGGTGCTTAGTGATGAAGACCATACCACTAAGATGGAGAATGACTGCAAGCGCCTTAACACCCTCAGCCATTATAAGGTAGGCAATCTCTACTTTCAAAATTGTTGTTTTTTCTTGTACATTTCATTAGATTCACTTTTGAATTGAACTTTCATTAAAGTATGCCTTTGTGACTATTTATAAATGTCTTAAAGGGTTTGTGTCATGTGAGGACTATTTCTTTTTATCCAGGTCCCTGATGGGGCATATGTTGCCTTACATCCCAAACAAACCTCCATGTATAATATGAGTTATGTTCCAGACAAACACAAATATGGTAGTGGTAAGTAAGCCTACTGTCAAATCAAATATGTTTTTGAAATGATTCATGAATGGTAACATAGAAACCTTTCTTCTAAGTGCTAGCATTTCTGTATTCTACTGACACTCCTTGCTTATAGGTTTTGTTCTTTCCCCCCACAGAAAACTCATTTTATAACAGAAGTCCTTCTTTAAATAGAACTTTAAATGGTCCACTTTTAGCTCATGATTCAGATTGTAAAGTCTATCACTTGGTAAGTTACATTTTGATTTTATATGAATTGTATGATTTTTTGTTTAGTGGCATAAACTGTTTTGCTACCTGAGAGAGCTGGACTTTGAATTCTGTTGACTAGGAATTTTGTATTTGAGACTTAAGTCAGCTGAGCACATTGAAACAGCATTTTTCTCTCAGATGCCCCCCTTCCCTCACAGTGCACTGAGTGCACAATAGGAGCCAGGAACACATGCTTTACAAAGCTATAATGACAATAATTGTCCTAACCTCATAAAAGTATTTCTCTGTTAGAAGTAACCAGTGTTATTTCATGTAGCAATTAGTAGTAAATAGAAGATGATGTGTATTTGTTTAGGTGCGGCATCATGATGTTGATTCCAATAATAAAGAAGGTGAACGAGGAAGCAAGTTAGTGTCTGAGATCTACCTACCTAGGTTACTTGTCACTAAAGTAAGTTTTCTCTTGCATAGACTCATTTGTTTCTTAGAAGGGAATATATTATAGTTATTGTAATGCCATTGTATTGTATTAATATCGTATTTCTTAACTTTCTTACTGTATTGAAAATATCACTTTACAATTTTTGTTCTTTCTTTATTTATTCTTATACAGCTTTTGATGTGATTTATTTTGTCCTTTCCAGTGGTGAATAGATCACTGTGTGAACAAAATGAATTACTGATTAAAAGTTTTTGTGCTTTGTTTTTTTCCCAGGGTACTTTGCAGACATTTGTGGATGATTTATTTGAGCGGATATTTAGTACAGCCCACCGTGGCACAGCCCTGCCCTTAGCCATCAAGTATATGTTTGACTTCCTTGATGATCAGGCTCTGCATCACAATATGTCTGAAGAGGTGGTTCATACCTGGAAATCCAACAGGTACAGTAGTAAAGATCTTTCTGCAACTTTCTCTTCTGTTCTGATTCTACAGAAGGATGATAGGTATCACATTTAAAGACTGCATTACAAACGCAATGACGTTCAGGAAGCGGTATCAGGAAAAAGAAGAGGCAGACAGAGAAAGCAATGTGAAGACAACATAAAGGAATGGATGAGCCTGCCAAGGCAAAAGACAGAGAGGAATGGAGAAACAAATTGTGCCACAAAGGGCCAACAGACTAAGGGATAGGGGAAGTTGAAATCAGAAAAAACAAACCTACATAATCATACTACACATTTAAGTTATTTCCTCCCTTATTGTAACACTGAATATGATAATTAGAATCAATTGATATGTTACTTTTTTCTCTTAATTATTGTTTGGTACTTTTAAAAAAAATAAATTTTTCTTTACTATTTTCTCTGTCTTGCAGTCTTCCATTGAGGTTCTGGGTGAATGTGATCAAGAATCCAAACTTTGCCTTTGATATCTACAAATCCAACATTGTTGATGCATGTCTGACAGTGATAGGCCAGACCTTCATGGATTGCTGCTCTACTCTGGAGCACAAGCTGACTAAAGATTCACCCTCTGGCAAACTTCTCTATGCCAAGGATATTCCTAAGTACAAACAGTGGGTCGCCAGGTAAATATTTCTTTGTGTTTACAAAAATTCAAAAGATATTTAGATGTCTTTCAATGTAAAGATTTTATTTTAAAGATTTAAAGTGAAAATAACATTTTTCTATCAACAGATACTATCAAGATATCAAAATTATGCCAGCCATTAGTGACCAAGATATGACTGCTATGTTAGCTGAAGAATCTCGGGTAAGTAATCTCCAGGAAGGGATCAAAACAGTTTTAAATCAGACTGCAAAGTATTTCAAAGCCCTCAGTGCAGCGTTTTAGTCATTATCTGCTTGTGCTAGAAACATTTATTAGCAGACCTGGAATAAATCAGATTGATGCTGTAGCATGTAATGTTCTACTTGTGTAAGGCATACATTTGATGTGCATCCTTTTTCTGTAACTCCCTACAATGTCTTCATTGGAACAGATGTGACAAAATGTGTAGATTACACTTAAGTCTGCTTAGCCCCACTGCAGGACATTGTCTTTTACTATTTACTGTGCGAATACAGAAGACTGGACGATCCCCAATACAATGTATTTAAAATTATATTGCTTCATGATTCAAGCACTCTTCTGTATAAATAAGGACTCTTTATTATTCATAATTTGCTCATTTAATTTTAAAATCATACAGGTTTTTTAAAATTTATTTTAAACTATTCATATTTAACGTTTTTTTAATTGATTATTATACTAATCCTACATCTCTAAATAATTGATCTTTCTTTCACAGAGCCACCAGAATGAGTTCAATACAAATGCTGCCTTGTTAGAGTTGTATAAATATGTGAAAAAGTATTATGATGATGTAAGTGAACTGGAGTTCTTTTCAACAGATTTTGTTGTTACAACATATTTATTTGCTTTTTTTATGCTTACATAAATATATGTATGTTATGTTATATGTTAGACATAGTTGAATCTGGTTACCAGTGTTTGGAACTTGTGCTGATGAGTGTGTACAATATAAAATGTTGAATACCAGTGTTAGGAACTTGTGCTGATGAGTGTGTACAATATAAAATGTTGAATACCAGTGTTTGGAACTTGTGCTGATGAGTGTGTACAATATAAAATGTTGAATACCAGTGTTAGGAACTTGTGCTGATGAGTGTGTACAATATAAAATGTTGAATACCAGTGTTTGGAACTTGTGCTGATGAGTGTGTACAATATAAAATGTTGAATACCAGTGTTAGGAACTTGTGCTGATGAGTGTGTACAATATAAAATGTTGAATACCAGTGTTTGGAACTTGTGCTGATGAGTGTGTACAATATAAAATGTTGAATACCAGTGTTTGGAACTTGTGCTGATGAGTGTGTACAATATAAAATGTTGAATACCAGTGTTTGGAACTTGTGCTGATTAGTGTGTACAATATAAAATGTTAAATACCAGTGTTTGGTACTTGTGCTGTGTACAATATAAAATGATTTCAAGTCATTCATTTCATTTCTATTTTTTTCCTTCTTACCTTTTCGATGATATGGCCCCTCACTTGAGTTTTGGAAATTAAAATGGCATGCAGGCCGAATAAAGTTGGGCATCATTGCCCTCTAACATTAGTTATTAGAAATCTGTATATAGAAATTCATTTTCAGAAATAGAAGTGCATGAAGCTGAAGCCTGACAATATTAATGATAATTATTTTTGTTAAATAAGTAATACTTCAACCTGTCACTACAATCAAACAGAGGCTCATGAACTGTTGAAGTCAGTGTGGCCAACTACTTTAATTTTAAGTTCCCAATATTATTAGCTGTCTATTAAAAGAGAAGGGGTACCATGGATGCTTTGAAACAAAAAATGTCTAATTTGTATTCTTCTTTGGAAAGTTTACCACCTCATCTAAAAATAGTCAATGCTTTACTTAAGGGATGAAATGATATTGAAGTCCAATATTTGGCCCACATTCAAATAAAGAAAAGAATGTCGTTGTTGCTTGACAAAAACTACTTGTGCACTTCAGATTGTATCATGTCTTAACTAAAAAGAAGTATTTTCATTTCTTTTGGACAGATTGTAAATGCTTTGGAAGATGATGAGTTTGCTAAGAAGAGTAAACTGACCTACAAGCTGGATCAAGTCTCTACTTTGATGGAAGGAACCACCACAATTTGCTGACAACAATCTTAAGGACTGAACTCATTGCTTGATTTACATTTTTTTTGTCTTGACAACCCAGTCAGTGCAAACCAGTTGTGTTAGGTTTTTTTTGGGGTTTATTTGTTTTTAGATTTTTTATAAAACTTTTTTTATCAACAATCTCATGTCCACTGCACAGCCTACAAGTTGTCAGTGGACCAAATTATGCTGTTGTCCAGCTGTTTCTTTGATTATGCAAGTCTTTGATTCAATACACAATGAATGAAATGGAGTTTCTTTTCTAGCCTAGTTATGGTGAAGCACATATCATGTAGTTTCCAATCAAAAGTCTTCTTCTGGCATTAACCCAGGTCATTGGTTCAGCACTCAGTTCTAGTGATAGGGATAACCAACTGTAAATAACAATCCTGTGAGAACTAAGTAGACACACATCTAACATGTTCTTTGTTTTACATACAGGAGTTTTTTTTAAAGCAATAAACATGTCTCTTTTACACATAGAACAGAGTTTAAAGGCTTATAATGGGGAGGCTCATTTTATTTATATAGTAGAGTGGTTTTAATTTTTATTCCATTTTATTTGTGTATCTTGAACCTTCAACAATTTCAACTTGGAAACATTATATAGAGTTGTAGGTTGCTTTACACAAGACATGAAATAGATTTTATACTGTAATAGATTCTATACACTCAAATATAGGACAATGTAATGTACAAGATGTTAAAGTTCAATTATATAGATCTATATTTTTAATGTATTTCATTGTATTACTGTAGTATGGCATTTTTATACAAAGGTGAATTCAAAGTCACTATTTTTTTTAATAGTTGGAAAGAAGAATTTTAAAAGTTTTTTTTTTGTTTTCAATTTCCAAGGGTTTGCTAAATTATAAGTCACTTTTTGTAAATCTACATGTTGTATCCAAGTTTCTATGCATTCAATTTGAGTTTTTTTTTGTTCATATCATACAATGTGTTCTTTCTGAATTATAGTCTGTTTCTCTAGTTGTGAATAGACTGTTTCTCTAGTTTTGTTTTTAATGGAAAATTTAATTTTTTGTGTATAACACATTTTTATGTAGTGTTAGATTGTATAGCGAGACTATTGAACAGCCTTCAGTATAATGAGTATCAGTTTTAATGTGTTGTAATTGTCAGTTCAGTACATTAACCAAGCAACAAGTCAAACAAACCTTTCTTTTCCTCACACGATGGCCTTTGCGTACAACAGCCTCATTGTTTGTAAAGTGCAATTAATTTGTTTGATTTACTTTGTCTGGGGGTTTTGGTTTTGGTCTATTTCTTCAGGCAGCTTCACTCTTTTCCATTACTTTTTTTTTTTTTTATTTTGTTCACAGCTTTTCATTTTTGTGTTCACAGCAGCTTTAATTGAGTAGCTTCTTTTAGCCTATATGCAGTTGTCAAGACTCCTAATGGTATTTGACCACAGCTTAGTGTAAGTGGTGTGCAGTTTACTTTTGTAAAATATATTGATCATAAGTCCCAAATAGCTATGTTTAATATGTTTGATCGATCTTGTGTATGTTATACCAGTCCAATATTTGGCCAGCCTACTTTAATTCACCAGTTAATGTTTATTATTTAGACTAGATTTAACCTATTGTCAACTTTTCTTCAGTCAGTTAATCAATGTGTAATATTCAAATTATCATTTTGTGTTAATGATCTTTTTTATATAAAAAACAACAACCAGCCTATACAAAAAGAGACAGATAACATGCTAGCTTTGTTTCAGAGTTGTTGATGTGTTTCATGAACATGTTTTCTTCAAATAGTGGCCTCAGTTTTGATATCTTTGTATTTCCATCATGGTCACTGTTTTTTTGTGTTCATTTGAGGAGAAATATACAAAATATGTTGAGTTTATATTTTGTTGCACACTGTAGTATTGTATCCTGCTGTGTGCTAGGTTCACTTTCATTCACTTCACATTGGAGACTTGATAGTTTCAGGTCTGAATGTCAGAGTGTGATATTTTCATGATTGTTCATATTTATTCATTTCTTTGATTCAAAAACAAGAATTACTGTGTGTGATTGTGTGTATATAAGAGTGACTGTGATTCCAACAAAACTGAATGCAAAGATTGATTGTGTTGTTTTTAATATTCCTGTACCCTTGATGGACTTAAAATACAATTCCTTACATATTTGACTCTAGCATTTTTAGCTATGGTTTGTTTTTCATGATTAGTCAATGTATTTTGAACTATTCTATGTAGAGTCTCAACAGATTCTCCACATCAGAAGGACTGATTCAATTTTGTGCTTATCAACCAGTCGTGTTAATCTGATTACATTTTGTCATGTTTTATCTCTATTTCATGGTCTATAAATGATGGTCAGTCAGTACTTAGTGTAACTATTGCCATTGATAACAGTATATGCTAGTTGAACAAATGATCTCTAGCCAAAATATTGACGATGAATTAATGTGGATGATTTTCTAAATCTGATGTTCTGAGTGATTCGGCACTCTGTGGTGCTGTGTTCTATCCAGTGTCTCTGTGGTGCTGTGTTCTACCCACTATTTGGACAGTCCAAACTAGTCTCAACTTATTTCTTTTTAGAAGTCTATGTTTAGTGACAACAAGAATGCTTTCCACAACGCAGTTTCTAATAGTGTCCACTCCTAAACAGCTAATAGTAAAACTCATTCATTCTTTAAAAAATATATATATATATTTAGACAAAAAGGAGCAGCTATTACAGTTATAAAGCAGTCAGTAATAGCTAGTTATTCTGTTGTGAATAATCATAGAAGAATGAAATGATATGATGTGAGTATCTTGAGTGTAGAAATACATAGTGCTTTTATTATTATTCTGCTTTTTTTTTTCCTGACAATTGAGTAGATTTTCTTCCTGACTAGCTTTGAATTACAAATAAATGTTTCTATCATTTCTATAGTATACTTTCAAGCATCTTGATGTATTGGTTGACAGTTTATCAGAATATTTTAAGACTGTCTATCTTACAATACATGCATAAAATTAAATAGATTATTTTAATGTCTGAGATTTTTTTTTTATGTATTAGTGTGATGTTTATCTTCTAAGCAATCGGGTGTGTGTGTGTTTTATTAAAAAGAATGCATAGGTTGATATTATTTAGGTTCGATGTTTTGAGCGTTGATGCTACTGAAAGCAGTGGTAAAATAAACTTAAGTGTTGATATTTATGAAAGCAATATGAATGAAGACAACTGGAAAGTTGTTTCTATTAAGTGAAGCAATGTTTTAGTGTAGATAGACATGTAAGCAATTTTAACAAGTGGTGGTAGTATTGAAAGCAATGCTCTGAATGCTGAAATGGATGAAAGCTATAGAGTGGATGTTTAGATGGTTGCTGCATAATTTTTATATCTATATATAAAAGAAATTGTCTAAACTTTTGCATGATTTGTAAATAATGCAATCAAAACAATTAAAAAATTAAACAAATGAGGATTTTAGCGTCATTTTTTCCGTCCTTATGTCTGGCCTATTGAAGTCATTCAGTTTATGAAAGAATGGGGACAGACTGTATGATCAAGATGCTGAAGAATCCTACAAAATGTAAGTCAATAGAACCAATTTAAATAGTTGATTGTCAATAGTTCTGTTGAGCTTGATATCATCTACCCATGACAAGGTATTGATGGGGGTGTGGTGGTTGAGTGATAAATTCCTTGGAGTCAGAACCCATCGAAGACTGGGGGGGTTTCTATTTCATGATTTATAGGGCGCCCCATAAATTCACCCAACCTGAAATTAGTTGTGGAAAAGTAAAGGTGGTTGGTCCTTAACCATATGCCACAGAAGCATATTACCTTTAAAACATCGCTTTTCTTAAAGATGGGCAGGTCTGAAAGAGGTACTTTATTTACCGTCAATATAACCATCAATACTAAAAAGCAGAAAGTAAGGTGTATGTATGTGTATAGGTCTATGTCCCGCATAGAAATCAAAACCGTTTTGAACAATTTTGATAAAACTTTGCATAAATGTTTCTTAGATCATGGCGAAGACCGTAATGTACCGGTACATTACACAACTGGGGGCCTTAAAAATAGACAAAAAGTACCTAATTGTATCCCTATTAAAGTACGAAACTTTTAACAGATCGTGAAAAACGGTTTTGACAGTATTTTATATTGAATATGACTTAGTCGGCTGAACGGGTAAACCCATTTTCACAGTCAATTTTTATTTTCGTGGCTAAATAATTACAAGAAAACGTTCTCCGAGTTTGATATAGATCTAAATACAATCCAGTAGGCCTAATACCCAAACTAAGGCCTGCAGGCCATGGGTCTAACTGGCTAGTTATTATATATTAGGTTTAATATAATCCTTATTCGAAATAATTTCAGATGAGTTCAATATAACAGGTGATAGGGTTCATGTGACATTCTTTCCCAAGTCACTTTAAAATAAAGAAACTACTCATATTTATATGTGTATATTAAATACATTATTCAGTGTCACTAGTTACAACGGGTCTAAATCAGGCTGAAGAAAAGACTTGTAATGAACTAGCAAGTGGAGCTTCTCTATTTTGTGAAGATGATGGTTGAACATACTTAATACCAATCGTTAGAGTAGGCCTCAACACTCACCTGGAGACCAATAGCTCGTTGCCACGTCGGACAGACCTTTGACGTGACCTATTGGTCTCCACGGCCCACAGGTTGCGACGTTGCATGTCAGTGTTCAGGCCTTCTATGACGGTTGGTCTCGAGCTTAATGAGCGCTCATCGTGATCTCTCATTAGGAACCTCAAAGCTAAGTTGTGCCTTGTCATGTAATCGGGACTGTCAAGTCTGACTCCTACCTTTCTACCATTCACTGCCGTCCTTTGATACGTTAAGGCTGGGTTCTAATAGTCTTCATTTTTGAAGGATTGATTGAAACTATCATGTACATTGTAGAGAAACCAGTATATATATACATGTTCTGGGAAAATGATAGTGTCTCTGACTAGAATGACTAAATCATGTACCAAAATAAATGCAAAATTTAAAAAAAAACAATCTTTAAAAGACTTTTTAGATTTAGGATTTATTCAAATTAGCTTATACATATTGACCTAGGCCTACTCATTCATTTTACAAGCCAATAGGCTACATAATTGGTATTATAGGCCTTCCATAGCGCCTATTGTGTAAGTCTCATTTGTTCATTAACTTTCCTTACAAGAGTGCTGTGACAGTTCGATTAACCAAACCCCCTCTCACGTTTTCTGGTTAGCAGCTTTTCTTAGCAGGATATCAAGAGAGGCCAGTTCATTGTTTACAGTGTCCAGTCAGCTTTTCTTAGCAGGATATCAAGAGAGAGGCCAGTTCATTGTTTACAGTGTCCAGTCAGCTTTTCTTAGCAGGATATCAAGAGAGAGGCCAGTTCCTTGTTTACAGTGTCCAGTCAGCTTTTCTTAGCAGGATATCAAGAGAGAGGCCAGTTCATTGTTTACAGTGTCCAGTCAGCTTTTCTTAGCAGGATATCAAGAGAGAGGCCAGTTCATTGTTTACAGTGTCCAGTCAGCTTTTCTTAGCAGGATATCAAGAGAGAGGCCAGTTCATTGTTTACAGTGTCCAGTCAGCTTTTCTTAGCAGGATATCAAGAGAGAGGCCAGTTCATTGTTTACAGTGTCCAGTCAGCTTTTCTTAGCAGGATATCAAGAGAGAGGCCAGTTCATTGTTTACAGTGTCCAGTCAGCTTTTCTTAGCAGGATATCAAGAGAGAGGCCAGTTCATTGTTTACAGTGTCCAGTCAGCTTTTCTTAGCAGGATATCAAAAGAGAGGCCAGTTCATTGTTTACAGTGTCCAGTCAGCTTTTCTTGGGACAACCCTTTCTCCTCCCTTCCTACCTGCATCAGCACCTTATAGCAGTAGTCAGTATAAACATAAGTCTATACAGCTGTTCGAAGTAGAACTATTACATAACATATTTGCAAGAAACATTTATACATTTGTTCAGGACAACTATTGTCGTAACTCTGATTTGTACCTCTGTGATGCGCACCGACATCTAGTTCTGCGAAGTTCCACCCTAGTCTAGGACTGTGAAGAGGCTGTGCTCAAGGCAGACATTGTTACTATTTGTTTGTGATGTCCCCCTGTGATTAAACATCTGTATATAGTTGAGTTGCCTCCCTTAAGGTTTACATAGGCGACTCAACAAGAGAATCTAGGATGGCATCTAAATTTCACTTTTGAAGCTATTACATCAACTCTGAATTAAAGAGCTAAGAGAATAGCTTCGTTATGAACATAATGATAGCAGAGTCGAAAACCATGTCCGCATAGTATATCTTTAATACACTGAATGACTACACAACACACATCTTGTGAACACATTCTTATGGGCGAGTTACAAGCACATGTAATCATAAGAACCGATACAGCTTATAACTTTCATAACATTCACCCCCAGATCAAATTGTGCTTACTAGAATTATTGACAATTAAAGAATTAAGTAAAAGCAGAGCATCATTTAGTACTAGTTCCCATTTAGCTATGTCCAGTTCCCTAGAATGTAAAGCCAAAGTGATGGCTTTCCATAAAGTCCCGTTGTCTCTCTATTTGTCCGTTTCCTCTCGGACTGTAAGGGGTCGTTCTACAAGTCTCGATTCCTCTCTCGTGGAGGAAATGCTGCACCTCTGTAGACATAAACAAAGTTCCCCTGTCAGTGTGGACGTACGCTGGAAATCCAAATAGGGCGAATAGTTCATTGAGACATCTAACGACTGTAGAGGAAGACATATCGGGACATGCAAATGCAAATCTAGAGAATTCATCTATAATGGTAAGTAGATATTTAATTCTTGAAACAGAAGGGAGAGGTCCCTTGAAATTCATACTAATTCTCTCAAAAGGTTGAGTCGCTTTAATCAGCTCTCCGGTCGGCTGTCGAAAAAACAGGGCTTCAGCTCTGCACAAGTTTGACATTGTTCTATCACAGTTCTGACCTCATCACAGGAAAATGGAAGAATTTTAGCCCTTAAGGACGTAGTGCAATAGTCGAGTAACGCCCGGATGGCAAAGATTAGTATGCAGCAATTTAAGGTCATTGCGAGTGATGGCAGATAGATAGTTTCTGGTAAATGTATCAGCTACAGGGCGATAGATGACGTCATAGTGGAAACACGAAAGTTCTAGTTTCCACCTCTGGATTTTTTCATTTTTAATTTTTTCCTTGTTTGACCTGTTATACATGAAAGAGACAGATCACTGATCCGTAACAAGTGTGAACGCTTTACCAACTAAGAAAAGTTTCCATTTTCTCAACGACTCAACAATCGCATAGGCTTCTCTCTCAATGGAAGAATGTTTTCTTTCACTTTTTGTTAATGAGCGAGAGAAGAAAGCAACGGGCCGGCCATCTTTGTTGAGGGTAGCTGCAATGGCTATTACAGAAGCATCCGTCTCAACGGTTAAAGGGCGATTCGGATCAATAGTATATACGGCGGCTTTTTCAAGCTCATTTTTCAAAATTTCAAATGTTCTTTTGACTTCTTCAGGGACAGGAAATTGCTGATTTCTTGTTAACAGGCTTATTTTTGTTGAGAAGTTAGGTATCCACTTTGAGTAGTAAGCCAGAAGACCCACTACTCGTTTCTGTTCACGGATGCTCACTCGTACGGGTAATTCCCTTATAGCGCGAAATCTCTCAGGATCCGGCTTAAGTTGTCCTTTGGAAATCTCGTATCCTAATAGTCTCACTTTAGCAGTGCTAATTTCACTTTTTGATTCATTAAAAGTGATTCCATACTTTTGAGCACTATCAAAAAAATCGCTGTAGGTTTCGGTCGTGTGATTCAGAGTCCATACCGCAGATGGTCACTTTGTCCACATAAGCAAAAGTGTCAGAGAGTCGTTCGTCTTCGATGATTTTGTCAATCGTACGCTGAAAACATGCGACTCCATTCGTAACGCCAAATGGAATCCAATGGAATTGATACAGTTTCCCACATGCTTCGAAGCCTGTGAACGGCCTTTCCTCTTCTTTTATGGGAATCTGATTGTCGCAGTTATCTATGTAACTGTATAGTAGAATTATTTCTCTATTTGATAGTGCGGCGTTGTTCACTATATTGATGACGTCATTACACTATTTCTTGTGTAGACTAGGGGAATGAATTTTTGTTGCTTGTCACAACTTCTAGTGACGTAAAATTAGTGTGTGTGTGTGATTTGCGTCATTTATCGTCAAGTACAGTCTCTCCATCTTGTGCTGTATATAGGCAAGACATGTTTTGAGAGCTCTTGAATTTCTCCTTGGTTATTGTTACTGGATAGCCTTAACGTTTGCCTTGGACATTTTCTTGTTGGATTATCTTGACCCCTGTTTAGGGTGAGTTTTATTTTTCATTGTATAGTTTCTCTATTTGAATTCGTTCGTATTTGTAAGTCTATAAGTAGACTAGATCTAGATGATTAGAAGAATCCTTTCTTTTATTTTCTATAGGGTTTTAGCGACAAGTCTAGGTTTTGGTCGTAGTCTCAGTTCAAGACTCTATTTCAAGTTTTGGCGTCAAGTCTAAGTAGTGATCTTAGCTTGGTGTCAAGTCTATGTGTAAGACTCAATGTCGAGTCTTGGTGTCAAGACTTGTTTATCCATTCTCAATTTTCTATATTGAGAGTACAACTTTAGGTCTCCAGTCTACAGACTGAGGTCTTTATCTCACTAATGTCAATTAGTCGTCTGGTGTTCAAGATTGGTTTTTCATGAGTCTGAGGTTTAAGATTCCAGACTGCGGGTTGCATTGGTCAAACCTGATGTTGCAGTGTGAACTGTGAATTTTTGGAATTGTCATCAGTGAACAGTATCGGATCTAGAGGCTAGATCTGTGTGGATTGTCAATTGTTGTGTTGGAGGTCTGTTTGAACAACTTGTGATGAATATGTTGGAGGTAATGATATTGTTCAAATAATGATCATTTATATGCCACAAAGAAAATAACTGGATCATGTTGGATTACATATATTACATATATATCTATTGATAGTGATACTATTATTATCATTCATCATACATCAGATCATTTGTAAATATATCACTCAATAAATGTTTATTATTATTTAACATCATACACTTAGTTTATTAATTTAATATACAACTGTATGTGTATGGTGTGCTTGTCAGGCTGAACTTGGGTCAAAATATTACAGGTTCAGTAAATAATAACAATAACACAAAATGAAATAATATTAATTTTGAATAACTATTCACATTTGAAATATCAAATATTAGTTTGATAAGTACAAGAACGCAAGAAACCTGACACTGATGGTATGCACATTTCAGGTCTAAAGTGCTATATACAGAGTACTGGGAAATCTTTTCTGCTAGTTTATCAATTATGACTTAGGGTAAGCGTCTAGTAGAGTAAACCGGTTTATGGTTTGACAGTAGTCAATAACCATTCTTTTCTTATGTCTGTCATTTGTTGTGACTAGGACTTGTGCACGCCAGGAAGACTTAGATGTTTCAATAATCTCATCCTTCATCAGTTGTTGAATTTCCTTCTCTATAAACTTTCTATTTGGAATTGAGTATCTGCGAGACTTTGTAGCCACTAGGGTATAGTTTGGTGACAGATTACTAAATAGGCTATAAGCCTCTACCCTCGCTGGTTGGAGAGTACTCAGGCACAACGATGGTTTCTGACCATCGAAAGGAATAAACAGATTTTGGTGCAAACTTTATAAGTCCAAGAATAACGTTGGAGCACTCTTTGTCTAGTAAAGAAAGTTTAACTCCTTCGTAGCATTCATTTTTGAGTCGTATGTTAGCGTAGATATGTCCTTGAGACAAGGCTTGAGTGATTCGAGATAGATGGGTGGAAGCCATAAAGATTCTGTTGCCTGAGGAACATGTCTGCCATTTGTGCTTCTTAGCAATGTAGGTCGAAATATAGCTTTCACTGCTCCCAGTGTCTACTAGGGCTTTCAATTGCCCGTTGTTGATGAAAATGGGTATCGTAGATTTATTTAAACTCAAATGCTGCACAGTAGCAATAGCCAAAACTGTTGAAGATTTCGATTTGCATACTCTTTGAAAATGACCCTTTTTGAAGCACTGATTGCATGTCGCTTTCCTTGCAGGGCATTGAGAGCGGGGATGCTTAACCCTGCCGCAAAAGTAACACTTGCTAGCTAATGCATTTACTTCAAGTGTGTGTGAATTGCTTGCACTTTGAGGAATCGTTACATTTGGCGATGGTTTGGCCAAAGAATTGGTGAGAGTAGTTGCCGCGCAATTAGTTTCCGGCTGTGATGATTCATATTGTAATGAGTGCTGATAAGCATGTTCTAGTAAGCGAGCCTCCTCAAGGGCGTCCTTTAAACTCAAAGTAGTCTTTTCAAGTAGACGTTTTCAAATGCTGTTGAACACTAGTCCATTGATAAACGAATCTCTAATAGCCTCTTCTCGGTGTTGTGCAGCAGTCACCGCTTTGAAGTTGCAATCTTTGGATAGAATTTTTAATTTCTGCATGTAGGCGTCTATCGTTTGACCTTGCTCTTGTTTGCAAGTAGCTAACCTATGCCTAGCAAACACCGCATTCTTTGGTTGAATGTAGATGTCGTTGAGTCTGGATTGCTTCATTAAATGTCTCTTTATCAAGTATCAGCAGGAGAGACATTTAGTTTCTTAGTGTCAAGATTATCTACTGATACTACTGATACAATTTTTTTTAAAGTTTCATACCAGTGCTGCAAATGCTCTTATCTTATCTTATCTTATATAATACTGCTTGAGGTGCTGTGGGCTCGATGTCAAACTTCTCTGGTCGAAATATCGTATCCATTTCGAAATTCTTACAACTTCACAGTTTTGATTCAGTGTATTAAATTGTTATGAACATAATGATAACAGAGTCGAAAACCATGTCCGCTTAGAATGGCTTTTATACACTGAATGACTACACAACACACATTTCGTGAGCACATTCTTACGGACGAGTTACAAGCACAACCGATACAGCATATACTTTTCATAACACTTCGGTACCGAGGTATAAAACCCGTTGGTAGCAGGAAAACGCTCACAGCTCGTCTCCAGCAAGCCCTGATCGATGAAGAAGACCTACAGATTTGAAATTGAACCTGGGATTGGTTGTCTGGTCAAGACAGTGGCTGCATAAACAGTGGTGACGGAGGCGCAGGGGATTGTAGCGCCGTCTGTGTCTGTACTGTGGGCATGCAAGTCTTGCGGGTGTGACTTTCAAGACGAGAAACGTAACAATAATTGCAGCGACGATCTCAACGGGATGTACCGAATTGAAAAGAAAGAGAAGAAGAATTTAGAGAAGTCTGTAATGTGCCTGAGGCTTTTTGTTCCTGATGTACCTGCTACAAGTAGCCTACCTCAATGAGCCGGACAGATCAAGACAACGTTGGCTCTGCGTCCAAACCTGTTGCTGTGGACCTTTAGGACCTCCATCTGCGGTACTTTGTGTTTGTAAAATGTTCTACATGTTTCGGATGTTCCTTCAGAGTTGAAGATATACTTCCTAGTCGAAACCTCCAGCAGGACGACAGGGGATGGGAACCGGCATATATAAATGTCTATGGCCTACCCACTCTCCCCACTGAGTCTACGATGCATGAAAACGAAACAAAAAAGAATATGGCGAAATATTTTATATAGGTTTTTGGTATTGGATCTCAGAACTACATTATTCTTTTTTAGATTCGCATTTTTACTGAGTTAAGAGTCATAACAAATAGTGAAATACCTAAACTAGATCTAGATCTTAGACATCTAGATTAGATAATTTTGCTTTTAAACCAAATTCTTGAAGTACATTTTTTACAAATTTTCAAATTAGTTGATATACATTGAGGGTGTTGTTACTGGAAACAGTCAGAGATCTAGATCTAGAAGACACTATGGACACTAAATTAAATTATTATAAATATGGGCATTAATTATGATTATGTTCTAGTTTCCAGTGCAATGGATAACATAAGAGTTTGAGAAAGAAGAAATAAAACATCTAGACACTAGTAATAGATCTATGCTAGAGAAGGAAAGGCTTATTTGTAAATCTTCAAGTTAAACACATTCATTGATTCAACATTGACACAATTTGTTTAATTTACATTAATTTTGTTGCTTCTCATAATCTGGTAATTAGAATGAAGAGGTCACAAACACTCTTTGAAAACATGGAAATTCTGCTAACTTCATAGACATTTAGATATTTAGTAGAATTTACATATGATCCTATATGTTACAGAAATAAGTGAGGCATGTATTAGTGCAACATGTACAGTATCAATGCAACAGTAAAAAGGTTCCAAGATGCCAGACATCGCCTTCCCAAACGACTTCTGTACATGGGGTTGTGTGCAGGAAAGCACTTCCAGCAAGGCCAATACAAGCGCTACAAAGACACTCACAAGAGCTTCAAGGAATGCGATATCGACATCACGGCTGGGAAGTACTAGCTCTCAATCGCTCCTCATGGCGTGAAGCTGTAAGTCTCTGAGTCTTAAGATTTGAAGCATGAAGAGTGGCCAGGTCGAAAGAGCGCTGAACCAACAAAAAGCTGAGAGAAGAGGCATGCATATCTGCAACTGACCTAACCCACCCATGCCACGTACGTGGCCAACTTTTTAAAACAAGGATTGGCCTTTACAGCCATTTTCAAGTCCATAGGAAATGAGACATGTGCTCATCTTGGACCAGGAAGGAGGAACTGAGCTCTATGCAAATATATTAATGCTACAACTCTTACACCAAATCTAAGTCACAAATAACAATCACAATTAGATGACAATTAGATTGATTATGATTGATATCCAAAGACAACAACAATCACACAGATCACAATTAGATTGATTATGATTGATATCCAAAGACAACAACAATCACACAGATCACAATTAGATTGATTATGATTGATGTCCAAAAACAGTAACCCATGATCTGATGAAATGATTCACTGGGTAAAAGAGATATTTTTTTTTTTTTTACTTGACTTCACTAGAGACTCTAGTACAGTCAGTTCTCTTCAAGCATTTTGTCATAGATCTACATAAACAGACACAAAAGAAGAAAATTGATTGGATTTATAGTTGTCACTTAAACAACAGGAAAATACAAACACAATACTGGGAAAGCTGGAACAATGGATTCAAATATTAAAAACTGTCATGACCAAGGATACCACAAAGGGGCAAATATGGACAGACATTTAGACTGGAGTTAACGCTTGAATATTAAGCGTTAATTGATGAAGAATTACAAAAATTGTCTCTAATATACCCAATTTAATTAAAGATCTTAAGCAGCTACACCAATACATAGCACAAGGGTATCTTAAAAGATATATATCCTAATATTTTCATTGTTATTTGAAATTTGTTAACATTACTTGTAAGAGTTTTCAGTACAATCCCTGCTGCTTATCAAAATTAAAACTAATTTAAAAAATTTTTTTTTTATAAATACATTGGGTCCGAAAACTCTTTCAGCTTGACCTTTTGTATCTTATAAACCAGATTAGCTTCTAAGATGAATTACGATAGGCTAATATTTACTATTATAAAGATGTTCAGTATGGCTAACAGCAGAAAATATTTTATCTTTAATTCTTTTTCAATGACATGTTTATTAATAATTATTACACAGTTTTTAATGTTTGTTATTTTGTAATGATTAATAATATTTATCTTTAGCACCACTCACTGGCCTCGCAAAATATAACTTGCCTATACCGGTATCAAATATAGGTCTTGCACCGCCACTGTAAATATACAATATTTATTATGATAAAACTATCAAGTTGGTGGCTAAAATATTAGACATATCATATCAAACAATGGTTCTCAAACTTGTTTGTGGAGACAACCATAGGGGATCTACAAAAAGATGAAAATTGTGTACAATCATAATAACTTATTAGCTAAAAGTTAGTTCTATCCAATTTGATTATTTGAATAATAATCAACAGGCCCCTCACTACTGCTTAATATGTCTATTACAAACTATTCTATGTTGGCGGAGCTTTCCAAAACAACTATGATTAATAACAGTCATATGACAGAAATGTTTTTGCACATGAATATCAAATTTACTTATTTTACAAATTAATCAATGTCGTTCTTTCAATTTCTCTACTTTATCATGCCATTCAAAAAAGTTTTAAAGTTTCCAACCAATGACCCTGAGAAACACAGCACACTGACATCTGTCTTGTTATTAGTCGTGCACATTTTATGATTAATTATTAAGTTATACAAAGGTAATTCATATTTGTTAAATTGTTTTTTGCATGCCCATCTAACGTTAGATTATGGATATTTGAAGCATAAGCATACATCTGAAGAATAATAAGGATGTTATGGAAATATGTAATGCCCTAAGAAAAGGATGCACCAAGTAAGGCCAAATGATGTAAATATGTTCCTGAATATTGACTATACACAATGTGTCCTATGTTTCAATGTGTTATTAAAGGAAAGTTTGAAACCTGCTAAACTAAAGCATCATCTTGTAACGAATCATAATAAACTGAAAGAAAAACCAGCAGATTTCTTAAAATGTGAAGCCAAAGTATATAAAAATCAACAGAAAATTATTATCAATGTGACAACAGGGAATTAAAAAGCTCTTAATGCTTCATATATTATTGTATTGCAAAGAGCAAAAAAGCACACACGGTTGTGAAGAGTTTGATTATGCCAGCAGCTTTAGAAATATGTGATATTGGGCATACAAATAAGGCTGTGACAAGTGTCTGCTAAAATCATATTACATGTAAAGTTGTCCCTGAACTGAAAAGTTTGAGAACCTCTGAGGTACAAGATACATATGTGTGATACCTATAATTAAAAAATCATGACAATGCTTTCAGTTGGTGGGTATAAAATTCATCAAACCATATTAATTAGACGATACAATCTAAAAAAAAACAACATGACAAAGTTATTTCATTTTTTAAGATTATATATATATATATATATATATTTCACTTTTTTAGATTATATATATATATATATATATCATTTGGTCATGTTTCAATTCATTAAGTATTTTATCATTACAGATGGAATTCAAAGCTGTTCAGGATGCTGTCATAGCAAACAATTTATCTTTCTTTGAGAATTCCAGCCCAGAACTGATAGCTTCCATACAACACAGTAAATCTTTTGATACACCTCTACATATTGCCTGCAGACTTGGCAAGGCAGACATTTTGAAATGGATGATTGATTCTAATAAAACAAATCTTGAAGCCTGTAACAGAGAGGGGAAAAGACCGTTGCATGAAGCAGCTCACAATTCCCATGATGACTGCGTCTGCTTGTTACTTGGTCATAAAGTACAAGTTGATCCTTTCAAAAGTGGAGACTGGTAGGATTGTTTGATCAAACTGTGAAATTTAATTAATTATTTGTATTATGGTGTTAATGCTGTAAAGCCTGACATTGTTTTTTTTTTTTTGTTTTTTTAATAAGTTTTGGATATTTCTTCAGAAATGAAAATCTTTATGTCTAATTGCAAACCCCTTCATGGATGGCTGTGAGCAGTGTTCATTCTCTGGACCATTGCGATGATATTCTGAAGCACATAACCAGGCAGCCATTTGTAATGCTTAAATCCTTTCTACTTGTTTTTCTACGCTTTTTTCTTTCTACGATAAGTTTTATACTAAAGGAACAGCTTACAAAATGTCTTTTCTTTTCTGTGATACGTTTTATAAGAAACTAACAGCTTACAAAATGTCTGTCTTTTTCAATTAATTGTTGTTTTAATGAAATTTAAGTGAGCTCTGGATGCAGGCAAAATCAGTTTTTACTGCCCTTTTATTGCTTTTTTACTATTTATTTTTCCTAGGACACCATTGATGTTAGCATGTACAAAGTCATCACTAAGCACTGTACAGATTTTACTACAGGCAGGTGCTGATCCCTGTCTTAAAAACAAAGATGGATGGAACTCATTTCATATAGTCTGCAGGTAAATAGATTGTCTAATTACTGGAGTAAAACAAAAAAAAACAATTTAGAGTAATTAAACTTATTGTCTCCTAGGTTAGGAGTTAGGTTTTTATCACTGAATTAAAACAACATAGGCCCTAGCCTTGTAAGTTCAGTAAACAACTTAGAACTCATTAGTCTTGCATTTAAAGTAATTTATTTGTTATAAACAATACACATTTTTTGTATGCACAAAATAATTTTGGAAAAGTAAAAATATTAATGTAATTTATTGTGTTTCATGAAGACTTAAGAAATGCTAACCCTTATTTTTGTTTTAAAGAGAAGGTCACTTGACTATTGTGCAATGTTTAATGAAATTTAAACCAGATATTTGGAACACAAAAAGTAAAAATCATAGAAGTCCTCTACATACAGCAGGTTTCTCTTTTTTTAAATTTATAAATATTTATATATTTAGAAATATAGCATATATGTCATTTTATAGAAATTTAGAAAATTTTAACTTTTAATAAGCTCTATTTCAGAAATTTGAAAAATAAGTGTTTTTTATTAACATCAGAATATATGGTTTGCATTTAGTATAACTGAAATAGTAGAGAAATTCAATTGAGTATATAGGTTGTTAAAGGATTGTAAAATAATGTCTTCCTTTTAGCTCTTTATGGTAGAACAGAGACTGTACTGTATCTTGTTACTGAATGCAGCTACTGTACTGATGAGAAAGATTGCTGTGGAGTGACACCTTTAATGGATGCCCTGAGAGCAGGACACGTTGACACAGCACATGTTCTAATAGACCTTCACAAGGTAACTCCATATTGAAAAGTAAGAAAGCTTGTTCAATAATGCTAAGCTGTCATTGCAATAAACAACTTATTCATTTCTTACAGGTTGTAAAAACATGCTTAAATCTACAAAAAAAGTATTAGTTTTCCATTCATGGCTGACTACCCAGAATATGGTTATTGGATGTAGTATTAAAACTAACTTTGATATATAAGTATGAAATAAATATGCCAGTTCCTTTTTTTTCTATATAAAGCATAAGGTAACCAATTTATTTAAAGTTCTGACACCAGCCACTCAGCAATATAAATATAAATGTGAAGTACTAAAACAAAGAATGATGCATAGATTGTACATATATAAAGGCAACATTAGGGACCACATTTTTAATGAGAAAATAGTGAATTAATTGTAACAAAAATAAGGAACTGTACCAACTGGGGCACAAACCAGTGACTCTGGTAATGGAAAAATTGCCTAGTAGCAAAGCAGTACTAAGGGAATTAACTTCTAGACCATGGAGGAGTAAAAAAAATCATCTTTCTAAACTAAGGTACTTCGCAAGCATGGAATAGCCACCCTAGTAGTCGATGGTCACATGCCCTGCTTAGCTCCACCCCTCACCTTGCCACACCAGTCTCTACCAATTTTAATAGAGCTAACACAGATAGCCTTAGGCAATCATCAGAAAAATAATGTCTCTGTTAATTTTTTTGTATCTCTCTGTAACAAGTGGACAACATAAATACATTACATATAAAAACTAAATTGAGAAGTAGCAACCAAGTGTTAAATATAAATACAAATGTAAAGCTAAAAGTACTGAAACAATGAATGGTGCATACATTTATAAAGGCAGTTCTAGGGATCAAATTTATAATGAGAGAAAATAGTGAATTAAGGTGGCATGTGACCTTCTCTTTGAAAGAAAATTTACATTAGCATTTCTTAAGTCTTTATGAAACACAAAGCACATTACATTAATATTTGTACCTTTTCCAAAATGATATATTTATTATTTTTTCTCTTATTAAAAATTTGGTTCCTAGTGCGCCTCTATGTATGTTATATTAATGCACCTCTCAGCAATGTGTTTGATATTCCTGCTTCTTGTCATGTTTCTTGCCAAATGGTTTTCATAGTCATCCCAGGTTGTACTTGTTAAGACATTTCTTCAGTTCCAGTTTACAAACACCACAAAATGTCTTGCATTCTCCCAGTATGAGCTCCTCCTTTTTTTTGTTGTTTTGGAGACTGAATATGAACTGAATGTAAATTATGCTTTTAATCAATCAATAAAGTGGATTCCTAAACATTGTAAAAATAATATTTTTATGTCTTACTTTGTTTATATTGATTGCATATTCTTGTGCTACAGGCAGCTACCAAAATTATTGTTACTTAAGAGACAATCTAATGTGAAGACACACTACTTTGTGCCAAGCTATGTACCATAGTTCTTTCTTAAAATGTTTGTATAATAGGCTAGCATCACAGAAGAAGACAAAACGGGCAGACAATCTCTACACCTCACTGCGCAGTCTGGCATGTTAACAGCATTAGAGTATTTACTTGGCAAAGGGTTATCTGTAAACTCACGATCAGCTAGACTTCTGGAGACACCTTTACATCTTGCAGCCATGGTATGCATTGAAAAAAAAATGAAGTCAGGTTTAAATATCCATTGTCTTTAGACCATTTACAGTAATAATAAAATATCTATGTAATAGTAGTTGTTTCTTAGCAAATTCAATGTTATTATTCATATGTTATATACCTTCTATAATACAGACATTACTTCAAAGTAGAAGATGATTATGTCTTAGGCGTCCTGCATCTAGTCATGCATGTTAACCAATTGCTTAAATTCAGCCAAAGGCCATATTTTATATGTATTACTTATTTGCATGTGTCTATATTTGCACTATGGTATTCTAGTTGTATATTTTCAGAGAGATTGTTTATTATAAAATATTAATGAGTTGTATTCTTTTACCTTGAATAGGAAGGCCACAGCCAAACTGGAGAGAGATTGATAGAACTTGGTGCTGAGATCAATGCAAGAGATTACAGAAAGCGTTCAGGTAAAACAATTGGTAAAATAGTAATTAATTAAAATTCATATGATTATAATTAAATCTTTTTTTTTTTATGCATTTTATTTTCATTTCTTGATTAACTCATTCAATACGTATCGCCGCACAGTGCGCCAACGCGATTTCGATTGACTACGTATCGCCGCAGGCTGCGCCAAGCGTATATTGTTTCTTTAAATGAGTGTTTCTACTTTTTAAAGCACTTTTATTTCAAATACTTTTCATTACTTCTATTCAGAAGAGGTTCTACTTCCTTTATGTTGTTTTGGTTTGATTATAGCGCAGTTTTTGATTTTGTTATAGACATTTTACCACGCTGTGTTACCGTTTTTGACACAAAAATTTGTGACAACAAAAAACAGCTGATTCAATGGCTTCTTCAAGGGATAGCTCTAAACGTATTGATAATAAATACAGATGTATAACGGCTGAAGAAGCTAGTCAGATGATTCTATTTGATTCTGAATCGGATGATGATAGATCTTGATATATTAATAATAGTGATATTCAGAATCTAGATCTAGAACTTGATAGTCTTCGAGACTGTGCCTCTCAGTCTAAGTCTAGCAAAAAAAGGAAGGAACCTGCTTTAGATTCAGATCAGAATCCAGGTAAAAGCATGAAACTAAGCAGTAGTTCTAGTAGACCTAGGCCTAGAGTCTCCAGACCTAGATATATTTATGATGATGAAGATTCTGATATGGACCCACAACTTATATTTGATGACAGTGATGAAGATTATGAGCCACCAACCAGACCTCGCCCTCAGCCAACACTTGTGAAGAAAACTGCTGCAAGTAAAGGGAAAGGGAAATGTTCTAGATCTACTAGTCTTCAGTCTGTTAATACCAGCACTACGTCTAGTACATCTAATTCTTCTGACTCTGCAGATCCTGAATGGGACCATATTACATTTGGAACTACTGAAAATAATTTCAGATTTCACCCTCTGAAAATGCCTGGAGTTTGCCCTGATCTACTTTTAAGTGATCAATCTTCTCCACTTAATTTTTTTCATGCAATCTTTGATGACAGAATTAAAGATAACTTGATATATTCTATCAATTCATTTGCAAGGAAAAAATGCCAACTGAACAACCCACCACGAAAGCGATCTGTCTTCGGACGATGGACTGACGTTACAAGAAGTGAGTTGGACAAGTTTATGGCAGTGCTAATAAAAATTGGAATTGAAAAAAGACCGGCTATTTCAATTGGAATTGAAAAAAGACCGGCTATTTCGGACTACTGGACAACGGCTGCAGAATTTTATGCTCCTTGGATTCACCATGTGTTCAACAGAGAACGCTTCCAAGATATCTACCACACCATGCTTCACTGTGGCGATGAAGCATCAGAAGGAAAAGAAAAAATAGAGCCATTCCTGAATTTATTGACAGATAAATTTAGAAAATGTTTTTATCCCTTCCAGGAGCTCAGCATTGATGAGATGGTCATTGGTTTTAGAGGTAGGTGGCAATACAAGATGTTTAATGCCACTAAACCTAGCAAATATCACATCAAAACCTTTGGCCTGTGTGATTCGGCAACCGGCTATGTTGTCGATATTTTGACCTACTTTGGGGCAAATACCTCTTACAATCCTGATGCAGATAAGGATGGGGGACAAGCTGTGCAGGTTTTTGACACCCTCCTTCAACATGTGGGAACAGGGCATAAAATTTTTGCTGATCGGTTTTATACCACCCGTAAACTCATCAACTATTTACTGCAAAAAAAGCAATACTACACAGGAACACTCAACGTCAACAGACTCAGATTTCCAAAAGCAGTCAAGAGTTTGATTTTGCAACACAGAGAGATGAAATGGTTTCTCCACAAAGAAAAAACAATGCTCTGTGTTGCTTTCAAAGACAAAAAAGCAAAAAAAAATGTCATTATGGTTTCAACAGATGCTGAAGTGGGCACCGCAAAAGTGAATGATGTTGACAAGCCTTCAATGGTCGACACTTACAATCGAAATATGAATGGGTGTGACAAGCTAGACCAGAAAGTGACCTACTACTGTGTCTTTGACAGAAAAACCATCAAGTGGTGGAAGAAATTGTTTTATTGGCTGTTCGAAATATGCCAAGCAAACTCCTATATTTTATTTTGCCTCAGCCAGAAACCTGGTGCAAGAAAACTGTCTCTGAAAGACTACAAGCATGTTTTGATTCGACAGCTTACACAGAATGTAGTTTTGAATGAACTAATCAGAGCTCCTGGTAGACAACAAGAGACTGGTAGCCTGGAAAAATCTAAGAGTCAGCATATAGTGGACTACTGCAAACGGGACAGAGACTGCGTTTTTTGTTCTACGAGCACTAAACGGGCAAGAACCCATTTTTTTTTCTCTGGATGTGAAGCAAAGCCTCATTTACATCCAAAAGGATGCTTCAAATCCTTTCATGAATTTCAATAACTTTGTTGGATGTTGGACAATGTTTGTTCTCTCATTTTCTGTATATAGTGTACAAAGTTCAGTTTTCATAAAAAATGTGTAAAAAAATAATTTCAGGTGTGTGGACAAAAAAATTCATAACTTTTTTATTTCTTGTGCAATTTAAATGAAACTTTGCTACTTTCTTACGAACATATTGTGGTATAAATTGTGTAAAAACCAGCTTCTTTGGATTTTAATTATTGGATTTCCATAACCGTAAGTTGAGTTTAAATTTTTTTTTTAAATAAATTTTTTTCCACAGTGTTGTACTTAAACTTTAATAACTTTTTTATTTTTGTAGTTATCTTATTTCTTTTTAACAGTATAACATTCCTCATTCAATGACAAAAACATTGATATGCTACTTGCCATAGAAACTACAAAAAATGATTGTATATATAAGAACATACAATACTGTCACAAGAAAATTTTTGAGACGGTTTTTTTTTCTCCGTTGCATTGACAAAAACTAACGTATGGAATGAGTTAATGTTTTTTTTTTTCACTATAAAATTTATTACATTAATTTTTTTTTCTTATAGCATATAGTATAAAGCTTTTCTTTTTAGTAACAATATTTTTCTCAGGTTAGGATTACAACAATAAATAAATTTCTTGATATAAATAACTGGCATCATTTTTTAGGCATAATTGCATTATATTTTTTTCATATACGTAACACCATTTTATCAATATTCAGCTCTTAAGTCTCAGTGGTGCTCTATGGTTGTGAATGAATTATTTTTTGGACAAACCCTAACCCTTTCATTAAGATTTCAAAAACTAAATGTAGTACAGAATAATTCAATGTCAACATTACCATCATCATGCTTGGTCTAAGTGCTTTTATTCTTATGAAAGTACATTTTGTGTTATTGCACACACATTCAAATAAATCATTTTAAAACAATGTAAAATAGAGCTGCATGTTCTTTTCTTATTTCTTAAAAAAATAATTTATATTTAAAATACACTGTTACTACCAGTATCATCTTCATCTTGCTTGAAACAGATGTAAAGGCTATTTAAAGACATGCACACTCTTTTGTTTTAAAAGTGAAATAGTGTGAGAGAACTCTGGTGTTGAGTTCTTTACTACAAACGTATAGCTCAATGTTCTAGGGTATGATTCTCACATGAAGACCTTTACATGTATAAATATTACAAAGTATCACTCAACGAAGGAGTATAACATTAGTATTTATTTACAGCTAACAGCAAGTACACATAATATTGAATGCATAGTCATTAATAACTGAGATACTAAAATGTGCCCAACTGACATACTACAGGGCGCTTAGACTAGATTCATTGAACAAAAGGCTATCAATGCCACACATAATATTACCCACAAATAGTCAGCTCTCACACATAGCAATGAGTAGAAATATATAAGTTATAACATCTCCTTACGCTGGGCATAAAATTGGTAAACAAAAAAGAAGCACCCTACTCAGACCAGGTCAGCTCTCCAACTGCTAGACTGACCGCTAGAAACCTAATTGTCCCCCCTTGAAAATCCTGTGATAAAAACAATTCACACACCAACCAACAAAATAAACAAACACACACACAATCTCACATCTTACACACACCCCCCGCTCTTGACAATTAGAAGGTGTCCCTCACAGGACAACAAATTTGAAAATGTGAATTCCTTATGAACATAAAAGCAAGCTGTTGGAATAGAACTTGTCCATATTTATTGAAAAACAAGTTATTTTTACAAAATGGCTAAAAGTATTCAACATTGATGCTTCAAACAAACATCTACACACCACACAATTATGCACATACAAAAAGATAGATCCATAACCTGACTGCTGACACATGCGGAGTCACCACTGAAGTGCATACTTCTTTATAATACAGAATCAATTCTTCATAAAATAAGGAATATTTTGATGTGTCATGCACTGGATACAAAGTAATTAGCAATTTTAAAGTTGTATCTGTGTAGGGACTTCTTGTACATATTTTGTCTCAATACATATGTACAATTTTTAAAAGTAGTATGTATGTGGTATGGGCACTGGTCCATGTTTATGCCCTGCCCACTGCTATCCACAGTCATCCTGGGGGAGGTTTGGGCTAGGATAAACTTATTGTCAAATCTGAAGCAACATCCAAAACACATTAAACATTTTACAAAAAAAATTCAGTCGAAGTATAATACATCTTTGCATTTGGCTGTGTTTATGTCTCTATGTATGCAAAAAAATTTTCAGTTTCATTACTGTCAAAAATTTCGGTTCCATGACAATTCCCCACATCAGTCAATTCCCCACATTCCCAACTCCCCACAATTACAATTCCCCACATCACAATTCCCCACATTGCAATTCCCCAAATTCACAATTCCCCACGTTTACAACTCCCCACATTGGGATAATATTTATTATAACCATAGACTAATGTACTATATAAGACAGTCCATATAATGATACAAAAGCGTGCCCTCCGTTTCCCCACATCGAGCATTATTTTATTTAAAAACGCTACTTGTTAATAAATATGTAAAAATACATTATCCAAGCATGCATTTTTATATACAATTTGCCTTTTAAAAATTTGAAACAGGTAAGTTAAATTCTATTATTTTTTGAATCTTTCTTAAAACATGCTAAAACGTAACATTTTTTATTTTTATCTTTTTTTAAATTACCAAAATTAAAGTTCTCAAAAATAATAGACTCTACTTATGGTGTAAAAATAAAAACACGAAATAAATCAAATAAAATTATTTTCGCGCCTATCAGTTTAATTTTGATTTAGATCTGGAGATCTTAAGATCTTCATGTATTTGCGCAGTTGTTGATTGCCTACACAAATTCAATGGGCAAATCACTTAGTGATTTGCCCATTGAATTTGTGTAGGCAATCGGCAGCATCTGCATTTATCTTTTAATATTAATAAAATTGCAATTGCTACTAGCTGTTTAATTAATAAAATTACAGTACATATTTACAGTATTTTATTTTTAATTTTAGAGCCTACCCTACGCAAAAATGGAGTTTTACTTGAGTGAGAGGGGAGGAAAGGTCTTGGGTTTTCAGGGACATGAGTACATCTTCCACAGAAAAATCAATGGCACTGTACACTGGAGGTGCAGGCACTACAGAAAATTCAACTGCCATTCAAAAATGAGGACCATTGATGATGAAAACCATGAGGTTACTGCTGAACCAACTGAACACTCACATGATTCTTTCCCACAGAAAATCAAAGCCAATGAGATTCAAGATGAGGTCACTTGCAGCTTTGGCATTTGTGCCAGTGGAGGATGTCAGAGGCCTGTTCAATGATTTGATAGCAGAGTTCCCTGATGAAGACAACTACAATGACCTTCTTGCCTACTTTGAATCAACCTACATTACTGGAGTAAGAGGCAGAGATGCAGTGTTTCCCATTAGAATCTGGAATCATTTTGAAGCTGCTGCTACTGGCCTACCAAGAACAACAAACTGCTGTGAAGGATACCACAATTCACTGAGAGCCCTGTTTCACTGCAGTCATCCAGGTGTGTGGGATCTTCTGGAAGGTCTGAAGAAGGACATGGCCATCCACAGCAAGACATTGGCTGATGCAGATGATGGCAGACCACAGCCAAAAAGGAAGAAGTATGAGACCCTAAATAGCAAAGTAATTGAGGCTGTCCAAGGGTATGCCAATCAACAGGATAAGATTAAGTATTTGAGAAAATTGGCCAACATGCAGTTTCCAAAGTAACCTTTGTGTTTAGTAGTTTCTGTTTACTTTAGTCATTCTTGTCAATTATTAATAGTTTTTGTACTGTACATTTAGTTTAATGATTTTTCTTTTATTAGATAATAGGACCTTATCTAATTCATTATTTTGTACCAAGCATATTTTGTATTAAACTCATTTGTTCATTTGTGTATATCAGTTACTTGTATTTTGTAATCAGTAATGCATTTCAATAAATTGTCATGATATTAACTTTTGGAGATTAATTAATACTATTTGCATTTTAGAATTCCTTCATTATATTATTAATTTAGTGCAATTTATATTATCCCAATGTGGGGAGTTGTAAACGTGGGGAATTGTGAATTTGGGGAATTGCAATGTGGGGAATTGTGATGTGGGGAATTGTAATTGTGGGGAGTTGGGAATGTGGGGAATTGACTGATGTGGGGAATTGTCTGGCCACCAAAAATTTCATTTAAAAGTTTAAATACTCTTCATTCTTTTTCTTCTTGATTTATAAATTATTTGTGCCATGTACATTTAATAATTTTAGAACTAATTGAAAGAAAATACCAAAATTAGATTAACATAATAGTATCATGTCTCCTATGTAAAACATATAACATAACCTAGGACTTACATGACACCACACATAATATTTTTGAAGGTACACAAAGTAAATAAATTCAACACCTTCAAAAATTAGGGTAAAAAACATTTTGGGTCTGGATTTTGTGATTTTATCATCACAGTAGAGATACAAGACACTGGTAGCAAAGACAAACAGACACACAAACTCTTTTGTTCCCCTGGCAATCAAATCATTAAATATAATTCAACTACCTTATATAAGCATTTCACATGTAAATTATGAGTGAGTCTTTGGTGAATGTATATTTTGGTCTCCTTTAGTTAAAAAGTTTTGTTTGGTGTAATGCACAAATTGTAAGACAAATTTCCTAATGGATAATAAAGATTATTATTATAATGAAAGTTTCTTGCCTACATGATTTTTCTAGACTAGCCTCACAATGTTTTTGCTCATGTTTTGTCTTTATGGATATGCATTGGATATACACCATTAACTATCAAATAGACTTGCCTCATGCAATCTCTAAATAGTATTGTTTTCATTTCCTATGAACTATACAGTTAGAAAAATAACATTTTGTACCTAAAGCCAATCCCTAACACTTGAAATGAAATAGTGTTCTCTTCTTTGTTGAAATAACATCTGTATTATATCAGATAAGATAAGCTCCCTGTAATAATATAGACTGAAAAACAAAACAAACAACAAAATAGTGTGCATACATTGTGTTCATCTCTTTAACTTGCTCTATTTTACAGACTGCTTTTTTGTTTCCAGCTTTACATTATGCCAGCTGTGGCCAACGTTGTGATTTTGTTTCTTTACTTCTCTCTCATGGAGCTGAATGTTTTCCTGATGTCAATGGACACTTACCACAAAGTATGGCTCAGAAAACATCTTTGAAAGAAATTTTTAGGAAATATATGAACTTTTCAACATAAACAAGATAACAAAGAGAGTTTGTGTTGTCACACAAACTCAGAGGCAGTGCCCTTCAGAGTTGGATCTCTGTCTGACCTGCCTATTTGCAAGAATATTCAAGACATGATCTTGTTTTGATTGTCAAATGTAATAATGTTTCAAAGATTCATTTGCCTTGTAAAAAAGTTTTTTTTCTGTAAAAAGATTTTCATGTTTTGGATGTTCCTTCAAAATTAAAGATAATTTACATCCTTATCCAAATCTCCTGCTGAACAACGGGATGGGAGCGAGCAGGGTATGAAACCGGGACCATCGAGATAAAGATATATATTTTCAGATTACGGCATGACAAATACCGGATATATACAATATGTCAGATCAGTAATTTCAGATAATCTTTTGGTATTGATTTGTAATTGAAAAAAAAAAAAAGAACAAGGCATCGAGCTTGTGCTTCGGCAACGTCTGCTCGATGTCCCAGCACAGCTATCAACAGAGCTATTGGCATTTTTATTGAAATGAAAACTAGAATGAGGATGTAGATCTACCTAAATTAAACTTCTGATTTAGCACTCTTAAGATTTAAAATCTAGGCATTATATCTACTAGATCTAGATCTAAAACATAAATTTGGAATAATGTAGATGTAATTTAGATAAGATTTATGTAAAAAAAAAAAGCCTAGATAATATATTAATAGACTAAATACAATATTATATTTTAAAATAGTATTGATTAGTTTCAGTATTTTATAACATTGCATTATTGATCTAGACATTTGGAAATAAAAATCTACACTTTAAGTCTAGTAATTTAAAAAAAGGAAAAGAAAATCCATTATGTCACAATGGGCTAGTTAGACTGAATGTGTATGTAGGCTATATATATGTATAAATATATAAAAAATAAAGAGGTATTTTTTTTTTTGCTTTTAGACTGTCTGTCCATCATGTTAATATCGAAAAAAAAAAGACTAAAAGCTATTGAAAATCTGATTAAAATTTAATTTCCCTTCCAAAACATCGCAATAGTTTTAAGTTTCTATAATAGATTGTTCTTGATGTTTATATATATATATATAGTGACAGAAAATACGAATTCCAGATAAATAAAATACAGTTAATTAAATTTTTGGGATGGTCTTATATGAAAATTAGATGTGCCATGAAAATCTTTTTACAGAAAAAAACCCACATTTTTTACAAGCCAAATGAATCTTTGAAACATTATTACATTTGACAATCAAAACAAGATCATGTCTTGAATATTCTTGCGAATAGGCAGATCCGACAGAGATCCGACTCTGAAGGGGCCTTGTGGAGAGAGTTTTAAATCATACTTCTGTGTTAGGAAGTTGTTTTCCTTAAAAAATGGGAACAAATATTAACGATAATTAGATTTTTTAATGTTTTAGCTAGAAAATTAAATGTAGTGTAAGATAAAATTGCGATTTTACATAAAAACAACCAATTTTCATAAATGAGAAAAAGATTATTTGTTTTATTTATTATAAGAGATATTTCAAACAGTTATTTGCAATTAGTAGATTTTTCATATAAAATTAGGAACATTTTTTGTGACGATTTGTAGGAAAATTAAAGTAATTTCTTTTTCAAAACAATATCCGGAATAACCAATTAAACAACTTTTGTTATGCTTTGGAAAGAAAATTAACAGTAAAATAAGTCTAAAACGTGATTTTCAGTAATTGTTTCTAGTAAATTACTTTCTTATTTTAAAATCCTGAAAAACCTATTGTCGATATTTTTGAAAAAATAAAGTCATTTGACATAAATTTGTTTTAAGTTCAAAAATACGGATTAATTTAATATCGATAAATAAACTATAGTGACGTGTTGTCAAAAAATATACGTGTAATATTAGCCAATTATGTGATTTCAAACAATCATTTGACATAATTTATTTTTTATAAAACAATATCCGGAACAGCTTTATAGTTAATGAAATATAAGTCAGTATAGAGATTTTCATTTAGCATTTATATGCTATTTACATTAAAAAAAAGGAAACAACATATTATTGATCTTGTGTTTTTGCAATGTTTATACATGGAAATTAAATGTAATATAAGTTAGAAGAGCAAACAAACAATGAATGGCATTGATTTTTTTTTTTACAAAAACTTCCGGAACAATCTATTATAGATACTTAAAACTTTTGAGATCTTTCGGAAGGAACATTAAAGGTTAAATCAGATTTTTAATACCTTTTAGAGTTGTTGTTTTTGTAATCTAAACATGACAGAAAATAAGCGTCTTTTATCCTGATGTGGGCACTAAACAAAAAATAAATAAAATCTGATAATTTAAACAATTTTGAGGAAACTGATTAGTACCCATGTTTTGCCACTGCTTGTTATGCTGCTGCACGAAAGTTGCTGCTTAAAGGGTCCATTTTTAAAAATTTGTGTAATATTTACATACAAAGTGCATTCTTATTCTTTAAAAACAAACATAAATGTTTTCTTTTAATTTTAACAGATAGTTGGCCACAAAAAAAAACTTTAACTAATATTTATATTTGTTGTGAACATTTCTTGTACATTTTATAAATATATTTGACTTAGTGATACGTGTACCGGTACTGAAAATACACACAAAAATGTCTTTCTTGGTTAACATATTGTAACAATACCTCCCTCACATTTATGCAAATGTTTTAGAATTGGTGTATTTTTATGAAAAAATTACTTGCATAATTAGTTTTATAAATTAAACGGTTTGCTTTTAGAAAACCAAAATTAGCCATGGCACCTAAGCTTTTCAAGCTGCATCGCCTGGTGAAAAAATATTTTTCATTTCTTATCTAGTTTTTGCGATCTGAGTGTGACAGACGGACATTTTGCACAAACCTCCTATTAGCGGCTTTTCCCCTTATGGGGACAGCTAAAAATGAGTTTTTGCTTTTATTCTTTGATTGTTGATTTACTTTTATTTTGTCCATATGTATTTTAACGTTTTCATTTGTTTTCTCAAACTTTTGTAGTTATTTTTTTTATATCAATTTTTTTTTTTTTTTAAAGTTTTCTAAAAGTAACATTGAAGTTATCAAAGCCTTTTATCTACAATGCAGTAGTTCAGTTAAATGTAGAGAAAGTTTTAAGACATCCAAAGAAGTGCAGCATGGATGCAGCTCTTTGGAACACATTTCTAAATCACATTCTAATTGCAATTCTAAAATGATTTATTCCTAGCTTAACTATAAATGGGCGACCTATTCCCAATCTCGGGTTTGCAGATGATATAGACCTCAGTGGATAAAATGTAGGCCAAGATCTTTAAAACTAGATGCTGCAGCTAGAACAGTTGGCATGGAAATAGTACTAAAAAAAAGCAAAGTAGGGCCTATTATTTTGTGGTGGAGAGATGTTGCATACAGTTGAATGGCCTAACATTGGAAGTTGACTTATTTAAATACCTAGGGTGAAACATAACAATAAATAAAATGGCATCTGCCATCATGACATTGTAAGATAAAACTCACTTTCAAAAGTTATCCTTGAAGGGGCATGGACAGAGCACAAAGAAATGGTTGTCAAAAGGAAACTTGGCTGGACTTTCTCCTGATCATCTGCTAAGAAAAGCTACTGACTGGGAAGAGTGGAGGGAATTGGTATCCAGAACTGTTACAGCACCACTACCATAAAAGTCTAGAGACAGATGATGATGATGAAAAGTGACACCCTTTAACAGTGCAAACATATCTTTTATGTTTTCTTTGCTTGCTCAGATCTCACTATTTGATTTCTTCCATCATATGGGTAGAATTTTTTGGTTTAATATAATTAAACACAAGATTATTCCTTAGTCAAACTTTTAAGTACTTTGGTACTGTCTTTGACGATAAATTAAATTTCACTGCAAACATTGGTAATAACAAAAAAGAACAACAAAGATTAAGAATAGTAAAGGAAATGTTCTTTAGTGTAAACAATAAAGTTTTGTCAATGTTTTGCCAAGGTCACATCTGCAGTAATTTAAGTTTCATCATCTCTGCCTGGTTTGAAAATCTGAACATTAAAAATAAACTTAGTAAAAACTTGAATGCAGCTATTAAGAATTAACTATGACCGACTTATTAAAAAAATTCTTAAGAAAACTATTTTTAAAAACTCTCTTTTGTTCCCTTAGCAATGAACTCATGAAATAAAATCCAACTTTCTTTCCAACATATATGTTTTATTATGATAATATAAAAAATGTCCTCAAGGATAATAATGATAATTACTTTTATTTAAAAAAATAATAATATTTTTGAATCACTATATATCTTCTACCATTTCTTTCTTCACAGGTTTAACCTTAAAATAATTGTATGAGTACATCACAATTATCCAACTTTAGGATATCTACAGAAACACTTAACATCTTTTAACAGAAAGATTCAAATCCATATGTGTGTATCAAATAAAATAGCAATAACATTATCAACTATTTAAAAAAAAAAGACATGTTGCAATCCTAATAGTTATTATTACATGAATATAGAAATGTACATATAAATAATATCATAGAAACATAATTTTGATAAATAAGTGTAAAATTACAACAAATAGAGAAATCAAGTATTAATGCATAGACCGATGACTTGTTATATACAAATACTCTTGTGACCTTATATTTGACTAATAAATGGCTAAGTTTTAACAGCACCACATTAAAATTATTGTCTCTTAGTATAGTACTCCTGACTTTTAAAAAAAATGTTAATACTTCTGTGGTATATTCTTTGAGTAACATTGCAACAAATAAACATTACAAAATACATTTCAAATTTCATGGGAATAAAATCATTGAACAAAAACCTACATCAAGAAATAAGAATTTATGAACAGCTTAGATTAAAATAGTATGCTTATACTCATATACCAATTTTACAATGAAAGTTAATAACATACTCAAGATATATTTCTTATAATTAATTTCTCTATTGGTTCTATAACATAAATTTACTTTCTAACCAATTTAATTTCTGAATTAATAATTTAAAAAAAACAACTATCTTTTAGATACAATCTTAGAGAATTTCAAATCTGCTTAAAAGATGTTTTGAATCCAGAAATATTTACATTTAAAGCATGTCATACAAAATATTGGACAGATTTTGTATATACCGTACAGCTTACAATAATGAGTGGTTATGCTTGCCCTGGATGTGGCAAAATATGTGGGTCACAGTGGGGGTGCATAGCCACTGGAAATACAGCATTCTCATTTATCTTTGGACTCAAAAGACAAGGCTAATGAGAAGTGTGTGGTGGCTGAATGGTAAAATACTTAGATTCTGTACTGAGGAGTCTTGAGTGAAGACTGGGATTTATTCAGGATTTTTAGGATGACCCTGAAGCCACCCTCCAATCATCATTGAAAAAGTAAAGGCAATTGTACTGGTCACACGTCAGAACCAGAAAAACATGAATTTCATCTGTTACCATAGAGCAGAAAGTCTGAAAGGGGTACTTTTACTTCATTTATGATAAATAATGAAAGAGTTGAAGAAAATAGATAATACTTCCAATGGATATTTTAAAGCCAAATTGGTTTTGCCTGTTTAGTACAACTATTTCACTACCACATTTATCTTTTTTTAAATTCCTATAATGTTTGCAGATCTATAACAAGTTTTCAAGCATTTGACAGATATGATCCTTTTCATAAATTAAATGATAGTCTCTTAATTATAACCTTTTATATATCTATTTGTTGCTAAACTATTCCTATTTTTAGATGAAGTAATTTAAATGTTGATTCTATAAGACTAAAGAAAATGAAATTCACTGTTTTTTTGTCATTAAGTCCATTCAAACATTTTGTAAGATGAAGTTTTATTTTAAATTCAATATGTATCTTCAACTTATGCAAAATGCAAAGTCCAAGCATTTCATTGGCTTTTTCAGACAGGCAAAGTAGAAAACAAGATTATCAAATCCTACAAAACAGCTTCACTATTTCCTATGAAACTGCAGCTTATAAATCAACTTCTCACTAGTCATTAATCTTATTATTTTATTCCTTCTTTAGACAACATAATATGTAACATCTTCTGAATGGGTAATTTCCCTACCTAGAAATATTATGCTTAGAAACTTATGTTAATAATAAATACTTACATCAAAATTTCAACCTGCAATAGTTCTCATCATTTTATAGAATGTCAGACTTCATGTTTAGCAGGTTTAATATATATATATATATATATATATATATATATAAACTAGTTTCTCATACATTTAATTAGCAAATTAAAAGAAAAAGACATAACTGTTAAAATATTGTTGATGTTTTTCTAAATACAATGTTACCTCATTTCAGTATAGCGTGAGTGTAATGAAGTCATATTACTATGATTTTTTCTTTTGATTATAAATATTATTACAAAAAGGATAACTATGACAGCAACTAGAGCACCAATGACTGCATAAAGTACTTTCTCATGTTTTTCTCCTGTAATGTATGAAAAGATAAAGGCTATTAATTTATCTCAACATACAGATCAATTTTTTTTTCACCACAACAATAATAAGGGGCTTGGTAAAGGGCTTGGCATCTGAATTGATGAGTCTTGGGTTGGAATCCTGGTAAAGACACCCTGGTTTAAGTTTTAACCATAGAAATAGATTACCTTCTCATCATTTGTCCCATAATTGTAGAAAGGTCCTTTACTTTACTTAATTTACAATACAATGAAAATGATTGGAATAAAATTGAGACAATATTTAGTTTATAATTTATAAATCTGTAATGCTCCTCATTTCATGCAATTATTTAGTTATAAACATACAATATTTATATTATAATGAATTTAAAATAAAAAGGAAACAAAGCAAGAAGGTTTAAATTAAATAACACAAGGGATAAGCTGTATTTTAACCCTACTGTGGAACCAAGGGTCATATAGACTACAGCATGTGCTAGTACAAATACAAATTTGTACTAATACTCCTTCTTCCCAAGTGCTATTAGAGCATGGAATGGGTTGCTTGAGACAGAGAGGAAAACCAGTTACTTGACTGAATTGAAGTCATTGATAAACATGCATGAATATATTGACCAAGCAATATATGTAGGGCGTAATCATCTTCTTTTTTGAAGTAACGTCTGTATTTTATTAGATAAGATAAGAAGATATAGCATTGAATATATTGCTGTTTTTTTTTTAATTGGTCAATCTCAAAAATTAACCTTCTATGTGTTTTCAAGTTACATATTTTTGCTATGTTTCTGTGAAAATAAACTTTTGGCATCAAATTTATTTTTTTAAATGAGAGAACTTTATTAAAAGCTGTTGTTTTTTTTTTTGTTTGACAACATAAAAGATTGTCAATTGTCTACTAAGGCAAAAGACAGAGGAATTAAAGTAAAAGGTTATGCATTTTGGTATAATGTCACTTTGTGTCAGATAATCAAAGTGATCACTTCAAAGTCAATTTCGATTATAAAATGACAGAAAAAAAACTGATTACTTTAAACGGCCAGCATGTTAATTTTAATATAGACTTCTTAGTACCTAAGCAGTGATTTTTTTCTAGTACCACAGCAGGGTTTAAGAAGTTGTTGTTTTTTTTTGGGGGGGGGGAGGAATCTAGGTTAAATGAATGTATTAAAAGGTGGACATATTTTTGTGTCATTTAATAATACTAGAATGATTATTTTTAGTCCTACTTTAATGTAGACTCTATTGACTATTAAATCTTTATATCAAATTTATAGAACCAGATGTTAAACAATAAATAGCAAAAATAACAGGAAACCTAAAATTGTCAAATGGTTTATGCATTAAAAGGTTGCAACAGGAAGTTTATTTACACATTGCTTTCTAGAGGTTTCAAGTTTTTAAACTTATCAAAGAATGAAAGAGAGTTAATTAGAAGAAAAAAAAAGAAAAAAATGCTTTCTCCACTTCAAAAGTTTCTATATATAGGGGAAACAAGTTTGGTTTGTGATCCATAAATCAATCTAATTCATAGTGTCAGGTTTAATGTTAAATGTACTTTGATGAATTTATTATTCAATTAGGATTATATGTGTTTTACTCTTTGATATCTAGTGTGTTCAATCTTGTATTATTTCAACTTGTAAATGAAATTTTTTTTGGTAACAAAGATTTTGTTATCTCTTCAACTAAACTATTATCTCTGGCAAGACATTAAACATTAATTTGGGTCATTAGATATAACTTCTGAAAGAGATATTAAGAGAATGCTGACCATGTCCTTCAAAGTTGCATACTTTATCAAGAGACCCGAATAAGACTCTGGCCATAGAACTATAAAAAAAAAAACTACAAGGAGAACTGCCTGATCTGGAAACCACTGCGCAGTTCATCTCAGATATAGGATTACTGATCTGAATCCTCTGACATGAAAAATTAGAATGATGAAGAAGAAGAACCACCTAATACTACTGTAGCAATAATTAATGACAATATGATATTTATGATTAATCAAAATAACTGGACATTTGAATTAAAATAAAAAAAAACCTTACCTTTATTTTCATCCTCCAAATTATTAGTGTAAATAAAATCTCCACACTGTGGTAAGCCTGCGGGAAGTTTGGGATGTAACTCTTTGGCTTCATTGAACAATAAAGCCATACCATCTGCATTGTGCAATTCTATATGGCAATGCATTATCCACAATCCAGGATTAGTTGCCTTAAATCGAACAATTACATATCTAAAAAGATATAATTTTAAAATATTAAATGAGGAAATATTTTTATTCATTTTTTTTAAAAGCCATTTAAAGATTTCATATAAATAAATAACAAAATGAGATGTTATGGTGATACCAGGAAGAATTTTAATTGGAAATTGATTATTATCAAATTATCATATTCCATTACATTAAGAAAACTACACAAGAGTTAATTAAAATAATAATTAAAAGTTTAAATGGTATCAATTTAAACAACATGGCTCCTTTAATCTAGTATTTTACAGAATTTTCATCAAATATAGAAATTATAATGTATTTAAAAATAGAAATGCATTAAACTTGTCATGCAAGTTTATCAATAATGATTTAAACTGTACAAAGTCTTAGATTTTTCTGATTAGTTAAGGCAGCTAATCTCATGCTTGAATAGTATTTGTAAAGCAAATATTTAAAATGAATTTGTCACTGCATAAAGGAAATAGATTTTCCTTTCTTAGTATTATATAAAGTTATGTTTTTCTATTTTCATTAGAGAAATAGTTGTTTTTTTAAGCTTTATGTATTATTGTTACTAAATGATTTAATGTATTTTTCCTTAATGTCTTCTCAGACTACTGATAGTTTTACAAATAGTGTTACTCTTGTTAAATACTCACTTGTTAAAAGCATTTTGTAAATTTGTTAAAATTGTTTTTTAAAAATTTCTTAATTTTTAAAATTCTGTCTTAATCTAAAATCTTAATCACAGGTTTATATATATATATACGGTTCCTAATTCTAGGAATAATTTGCAAAAATGTCTTTTCTTAAATTCCCTAGTGCTATTAGAGCATGAAACAGGTCGCCTGAATCAACCAGAAAAAGAATGACTTAGTATAGTTCAAATCTTTTATTAACATGGATCTACACTACATTAACACAAAATGGTTGTTAGGATATCATTATAGTTTATTTTGAATATCTGTGGTTTATAAGATTAATAGGAAATATTGTTTTTAATTTTATTTTGTCATTAATCTACTAATTAGGACTTTTTCTCTTTTCTTTTCTAGAAGACTTTTTCATAATTAGTGCCTAGTTAAACAGTCTTATTATATATATTATTACTATTAACATATTAAAATATTTCACAGTCTGCCTAAAAATTATATAATAGAAACCTTACCCTCCTGTAGGAACAACAACTGTGTCTTTTATTGGAGGATGATTGAGTTGAAGACCTGGAATATTATTACCTCCCCATGAATGGTTTGTCCAAGTAGCAGAATTACAAAAACTTTTCTCTCTGTCAAGATCTCCTCTACAGTCTACATCTAAATTTTCTTTAGAATATTGCCCTAAAATGGAATATAAATAAATTTATTACAATAATTTTTGTAAAAATTTAAAAAATGTGAAGTTAAGTTTTTGAACATTATTAGAAGAATAAAACTGTCTTTTACGTTGATACCTCAATCAATTGACAACAAAGATTTCAGTTAGTCTCACCAGTGACATTGTCATATTCTGGATATCCAATCTTGAGTACATGGAAATAATGACCATGTAAGTGCATTGGGTGCGCCCAGCCTTTACCTTGTCCCATGTTCAAAAGAACTAGTTGGTAGACTTTATTATACTAGTGAAAAAAAATGTTCTTAAAATTTCATACATATTTACAGCATATTAAAAAATAGTCTAAATATCATAGTTTACTAGAAGGGTTTTATAGATAAGACATAGGCCTACAGACAAATATTTTTTGTAATTTGGAAATAGTTATTCTGTTTTTTTGATAAATCATAAATGTTTAAATATTTTCTAATCAGCAATTTTTTTAAAGGAACCAAAACTATTTAATTTAAATAATGTATAGGCCTACCATTATGTTTAGTATTACAAGATGAACCCATGAAAAGCATGTAGTTTCTAAAGGATTGGAATAAAAATAAAATGTGTCTGTGCTACAAACCTGGAGGTCTATGGAGTAGGTACATTTACATATTCTGTCTTCACCACATTCATCTGGCTTACAAAATGTTTTGACTTCATTCCACTGTGTCAAAGCAGAAACATGAGGCAACTGCAGAAAATATATTGGATTGGCTTAAATATGAAACAAATGCAAAAATAAAAGTTTCAATTTATTGTACAATAAGGTCTTTATTCAAATAGGTGATTTTGTCACTGTCATTCAGTAAACATGAACTCACTTTATCACCATTAGCTATTGTTTATCATATTAACTCACTGTATCACTGTTAGCTAGTGTTTATCACATTAACTCACTGTATCACTGTTAGCTAGTGTTTATCACATGAACTCACTTTATCACCATTAGCTAGTGTTTATCACATGAACTCACTTTATCACCATTAGCTAGTGTTTATCACATGAACTCACTGTATCACTGTTAGCTAGTGTTTATCACATGAACTCACTTTATCACCATTAGCTAGTGTTTATCACATGAACTCACTTTATCACCATTAGCTAGTGTTTATCACATGAACTCACTGTATCACTGTTAGCTAGTGTTAATCACATGAACTCACTTTATCACCATTAGCTAGTGTTTATCACATGAACTCACTTTATCACCATTAGCTAGTGTTTATCACATGAACTCACTTTATCACCATTAGCTAGTTTTTATCACATTAACTCACTGTAGCACTGTTAGCTAGTGTTTATCACATGAACTCACTATATCACCATTAGCTAGTGTTTATCACATGAACTCACTTTATCACCATTAGCTAGTTTTTATCACATTAACTCACTGTATCACCATTAGCTAGTGTTTATCACATGAACTCACTATATCACCATTAGCTAGTGTTTATCACATGAACTCACTTTATAACCATTAGCTAGAGTTTAAATTATCACATTTTAGTTTATGTTTAGTTTATAAAATTCAATTTCAAAATTTTTCGCCTATGTTACAAAATTTTGGTTAAGTTTGTTTTGTTGATGTAGTATTTATCAGCTTAACAAAACTAATTAATACGATCTGGTAAAGATCTATCAATTGTCTAAGCAATAAAAAAAAAGAAAATACAAGATACAACTTTTTAAAATTCTATTGCAAATAAGTCTGAAACATATCATTTAAGGATTGTTGGCGATATTCTAAATTAAAATAAATTTTGTAAAATACTGGGATTTATCCAAGAATTTTTTATTGATTACAAAATTTTGATTTCGAATTGGGCAAAGTAATTGTAAATATATGCATATATTCAACAGATTTTTTATGAAATTATATAAATTTTTACTATTTCAGCTATGAATGGACCTTATTTTTAATAACTTAACTGTGTAACATTTAGCTCTTGAGCTATAATGGGGAAGTAAGCCTTGAGAGATTATGGGCATGACAAGGCCTAAATTGTGCAGATGTGCCAAAAACACATATCAAATATCAAATACCCAAATTAAATGAATGTTTGTTCTTGATGTTTTTCACAATGTGAACTAATTGCTAAAATTTGATCATTTGTATTTCAATTATGTGAAAATCTTAAGCTCCTAATTCAAATCCAGATCTAGAAATAAAGAAATTATTTTGACAATCTCTTACTTAGATCTAGATCTAAACTAAATTATTGTGACAATCACATAGCTGTATGCCTATATCTAGAACTTTGTACTGATTGTGGTCTAGTCTGAGAGTGATTTTGTAGAATTGTCATTAGTGCATATTGAAAGTCAGTACAATTATTTACTATATAAAATTCACTTTTTTCATAATAATCATAATATATTTTATTTATAAACTCACCACAAAATGTCTTCCATTGGCAGAACCAGGTGTTTCATTTTTTCCAGGGAAAGCAAAGTTCAGAAAGATGTCAGCTATGTTATTTTCATCTGTTTTTACTCCTGGTACACTTATGCTTTCCGCTGACTTAAATTTATTTAAATTAATACAATTCACATTTTCTCCTTCTGGATAGTACAGAAATGGGCAGTTGGCAACAAGACATCTATAAAAGTCAAAGAAATGTTTTATTACAGCAGTTCAAAGTTAAATGTCAAATTTCAAATGAATGGATGGAATGATTGTTTCTCAATAATTTACTAGTAATGCCTCCAGACAAAAGAAAATTAAAACTTTTTTCCTTAACCAGCTGGGGGGGGGGGGACACCATAAACTCTTCCTCCACCCCCTTCTGTGCCAAGCATTTTCCTGCATTCCTAACTTCTAAAATGTATTCTTCTGGCATTACCTACATTGCACTATTTCCCCTTGTACAAATAATGCATGCAACATAAAGTTCAATCAAATAATACTGAAATGCTAGAGACATTTAAGGAAGTGGAGCATTATGTTTGTTAAGGTCTTGATCATTTTGAAGGAGACCTGCTGTTTTGTTCATTCAAAAAAGAGAACAAAAAGATAGTTGACTCTAGGGAAATTTGATCATTCTAACAGAAGAATCATGGGTAGAATGTAAAAATGAAAGAATATTTTGAATCAATCTTGTAAAAATAGGCCTCTCACAAAAGTAGTATAAAAGTTCTTATTTAAAAGATGAAATGATGTCACTGAATTTAATACTATAATGGCAATAATACAAATTTATATAGACCTTTACTTTACGTTTAGCTTAGTCAATCAATCTTTTAACCAAATAAAATTTTGAAACAAGAAAACAAATTTCTTATAAAAATAACAACAATGTGTAGTCTCTAGATCTGATGGCTAAAGCACAAATATATTTTTTTAATTAATTTATTCTGTAGCAATTATTTTAATGGAGTTTTTTTAGTCTCGTTTCAATTTGTTTTCTCAATTATTAATTGAGTTCATAATTATACTTTTATAATTTTCTTTTGTGCTAAGTGTTACCTGTCATTCTTTGTACAATTTCTTCTGGATGTATTGGGATCAAAATCTGGAGAATTGGCATATCTAAATATAGCCAAAGCAATGTGATTACTGACATTCACTTCTAGAGTTTCTGCCCTTATCCAATAGTTGTTGCCAGTTTGATTTGCATCTACCACAAAGTCAAATCTTTCTCCTGGGTTGATTATAAAGGATTCTACTTCTACTGGATGTACTTCATTACTAGAAAGACATTTTAGATTGCTATTATTTCATTCACCTTATTTTGAAAATAAATTGGAACATATTTTAACTAGGTCTATTTGAGAATATTGACATCACACAGATAAATTATTTTTAAGTTTGTTGCATATCATGCACTTTAAATGAGACAATCTTTTAGAATGCATTTATAAAATTACAAAGGCATAACAAAATTTATCACATGTTTTTCACTTGTTTTTTTTTTTTATTTTTGGTAAAATTAAATCAATCCTTTAAGTATTAGTTTAATAAATATTCCATTTAATAAATGATAGACTTACCAATAAATTTTACAGTTTTGTTTTCAACATTTGGAATGTAAAAAAATGTATTGCTTAAATTATCTACATAAACATTATTTCCACTCAACTTTTTCTTATAAAAGGCTTACAATAATCTGTGTTGTTTTACAAATAAAATATTTGTGATGTACTAATTTGTACACATTAACTTGATACAACTTACCCATCAGTAGCCACAACCCTGAGCATATGTTCATCAATTGAAACTCTAAATGGATAAAGATTGCCTGCTCCTATAACTCTGAATCTAGTGAATAGATATTTATAGTTGCTGTTGAAACTGGATTCTGGATCAATTTCAAAGTTTAAAAATAGTTCAAATGACAGAAAAATATCAGTTTAATTGGTACCATATAAATAAAAAATTTTTTTTAACTTTCGTGCTTATAGCATACTCAGAGCGCTATGGTACAATCTCATTTGTGGACCTGTGGGGGGAGGGGGTATCTGGGAGGTTTTTCCATGCTACCCATTAGGCAGCTCAGTAAACCTCGAGCCCCCTTCTTAGGTAGCCAAGTTCAAGCGTACTTAGCCTCTCTACCAAACATCCCACACATAAATAGAATTACAAAAATGAGTGATTTGCCAGAGTCCTAGGGTAGTAGAGTAAAAGTAGAGTTCCCCTTTCAGACATTTTGATCTATAGTTCAGATAATGTTAAGGTCAGATTAGTCCTAAGGTAGGCTACAGTATTTCCCTTGGAGAGCAGACTCAGGTGTAGCTTATATAATATATATCAGTATTTCCACTATCAGTCATCAAATTTAGTTCTATTTTCATAAATTCTGCTTTTCTATGGGTTTCAAGTGTAGGCTTTTTGTGTGTGTTAAGGGTAATGTAAGAAGTCTTCAGTTGTTTCTTTCAGAAGTCATTTCATGCTAAATCTGTTCTGTACACCATTCAAAGTAAAATGCATTGCCTGGGCTTCTGAACAGTTATGGGATGAACTTCTGTTTCCTGAACAGTTATGGGATGAACTTCTGTTTCCTGGGCTTCTGAACAGTTATGGGATGAACTTCTGTTTCCTGGGCTTCTAAACAGTTATGGGATGAACTTCTGTTTCCTATGTGTTTTTGAAAGTATTGAAATATTATAGACCTGGTTGTCCGAAAAGTTACTTTGCAGTGAGAAAATGTTTGATTCTATTTTATATTTTATTAGTATGTATTAAGTACATATTTTTAACACATATGCAACACTTAGCAATCTACAGGAAAGCCCAGAGTATGGTAGTTCTATTGGTGTTATTTTCTTATATAGAGGGAGTTTCTACCAATCCAACAAAAAGTTATCTAAATGTTCTTTACTGCACATCGACATTTTGGAAACCCAATATATATCTATAGCTCTATATCTATTTATATATTGTATTATAGTGCGAGAGATCTAGTTCACATCACTTCTGCACTTACCTATAAGATTTAAACTGCTTCACATTGTATACAGTCAGTGGAGCCTCAGTGGAAGAACCATCCGGTTTAAAATATCTTCCTTTCCCATTGATTAGTCCTGACTGAAACTTAAACATACTGAAATAAACGAGAAAATAACTTGTGAAGCTGTAATGCTAGCTAAGAAAAATTTGCAACTTAACTTAAATATATGTTGTTGTTTTTAATTAGGTGAAGATCTCATTTTGGAATCATTTCTTGTCCATTATATTTTTTTATATTAAAAAAGTTCTTATAATAACATTTAATTAGAAACCCATCAACGATCCCACTAACAAACTTTAGCCTGCAAATCATAGTCAGTGCTGGGCTAAACTATTGGTAACATAAGCTATAGCTTAGGACCCCCAAGCGAATATATTCAATTATGCAAAGGAAAAATTACATAGCAAAAACATTATGGACGTAGCCCTAGAGGGTGGATTTATATCTCAGTTTAGGGCCTTATCCACCCTGACTGTAGTATGCATACATTTTTTCTCTCTCGAAAAATTTTGTCCTGTTTGTGTGTGTCTATGCTTTGATATTATGCATTGTGTGGCTATGATTTGTGACATCTCTTACCAGTGCGTCGTGTTTTGGTTTCCTTAACAAATGGATAAATTACGGAAGTCCTTTTTCTTCCAATATTTATATATTTCCACAATATTTTTGTTTCTACAGCCGACTATTTGTTCCCATGCATGTGTTGCAACCCATGTGGTGTCATCGATAGCATGCCTTTTTTTTCTTTTTGTAAATTACATCAGAATAAAGATAATAATGTTTCTTACGTAGTGTTAAGGTACATCGAAGAATAAACAATATATATACATATACACTTGATATGTATTCTTTATTCTTTGATGTACCGTCAGTCAAGATACTTGTAAAGTGTAATCTTGCATTGGAGGATATTGCTCTGATTTAACATGTTTATGTAACATGCATATTGGTATTTTGTTGTAGCTTGTGAAAGCAATGTCATTTTATTTTTGAGATTTTTGTTGTATTTCATTTGTATCTTGTCTCGAGAGCTAGAAAGTCTTATGGTGATTTTGCTGATTTTTTATTTTCTGTGTACCTGTGTTTGACACTTAGCTGTGGGTATCAGCTTGTGTTATTTTTTTATTATTATATACAGTAATTGTGTTTGATGTATTTTGTGTTGCGGGGATGCAACGGCTTTAAGATGGTTTCAATGTGAAATGACGCTCCTAAATCTTTTTTACAAATATTTTGTTATGAGTTTATGGACTAGGGCTGAATGTGACCATTGACCCCTGATCTGTGTATATAAGTACAGTGGATGCTAACTTTCAGAAGCCGGACAGGCTACCCTGCTTCATAGTGGTGCCTGTGTGGCAATGGTCGAAAGAGGAAACAGGCAAAGTGGTTGCAAACAGAACTACCGTGGGAGTGTCTAAGGGGTGCAAGAGCATTCCCATTGTACTGGATGGGGGCTGTAAGCTTTCTCAATCAAGTCAACAATCCAAGTATTCTCCACGTGCGCCCGGAGCGTCCGAATCACTGGACATGGTAGTATGGTTCATGAACACTAACCTGGATCTCTTCCAGACAGAACAAATCTGTTACAACAGGTCGGTGAAAGGGAGGTCTTTGTTGGTTTTGCTGGCCTAGAGTTTCAAGAGCCTTCGGCTCAACCCTGCCTGACATTTTATAATTGGTAGCGCCAGGGCTGTATATGTGGTGCAGAGGAAGCTGTTGTGAAATTCGGTTTATATCATGAACCGAGATTTGTAGAGAGGTGTAGATTCAGAGTCATGATAAACAAATAACATGCTTTTACATGCATCTTTGATATTACATACCTTTATTATTCACTTACCTAAAATGTGCCCCTTCTAATGATCCAGTGGCTTGAATCTTAACTCGGCTCTCATAATTACCATACACCATTTTATAATAGATCAGATCAGAGTCCATGTCATGGTTCCAGTCCTTTGAGCGAGGAAAGAAAAGGAAAAAAATAATACAAGATTTTGGCGTAGATCTAAAGACTTTTTAATTAACATTTACGTTGGTTGAGAAAACCAATGCTCATAGTCTTGGCTCGATTTCTTTGGCGCCCTTAAGCACACTGCCTTGTGCCGAACCCTAAGACGAAGGACAGGTTCTAAATGTTTGAGGGGGTGCTATTTTAGGGGCAAAGATATATATATATATATATATATATATTACTTAGTTAGACTTAGTCCTCCCGCGCCATTCGGTGCATTAGTCGATAAGCTGTCTCCAGAAAGATCTGTCAATATCTGAAGCCTCTTCCCACCTGGTGACCACTGCTCTGAGGTCTTCCATGAAAAAGTTGCGCCAAGGTATACGAGGACGTCCCTGTTTGCGCTTTTCTCGTATTGGCCTGTTCGTCATCGAAACTCTTGCTAAGTGTAATTCATTTTGTCGGAGAACATATATCTAAGTGTGTATGTACACTTACAGTAAATGGCAAAAAGATAGGTAGATCTTTTTTACATCTGGGTGGAGAAAACGCTTGATCTGTCTACTTCCACTTGTTTGCCAAGAATCAACATCAACACATCTGTTAGAAGCTTTGCTTTGACTCAGTCTCTTACAAAGCAAATCGAGTTTGTTCAAGAAGTTGTTAAGTAAAATGTTGTGGAGTCATCTCCTGGAGATTTTGTTGACATTGACCCCCAGATAGGTCTAGTGTAAATTGTCTACCAAAGCAAATGAGTTGAATTCATACTTGTTTTCGAGACCCTGATTTTGTTTTGGAATTATTCACAAAAATGGAGAGGAAAGGGGAGGAGGAGGAGGTAGAGAGGTATACATTTTGTTTTTTTCAATATGAATCTTCTTTTTGTTTCATCATCTATTTTAATAAGATCACATTTGAGATGAAGTAAAAGTATTGCGTCTACATAACAAAGCAATCATCTACGTCATAACCAGGGTGTTGATATTTGGTCATTGGTGACTCCAGCTAGTAGGCCTACAACTAGATACATGTAGGCGTATTCAATTCTTGATAAATAGTCTTCAAATAAACATATACAAACTTGAATATATTTATTTATTTATACATATACATCAATTCAAATTAAAAGAAGATGTATAAAATCGCAATTGAGACATGGGCGTAGCAGGGGGGGGGGGGTTGGGCTTTAACCATACATATGGCGGGGGGGGGGGAGAAAAATTGAACTACGCAAGAATACATCGTGATTTCATCAGAAGCTCGAACGCCTACTCCATAAAAACCACCCGCTCCCCGTTTCTCATGGTAATCATAAGCAACCACATTCTTTTCATACCACTGGGCGAGATTGTTTTGAACGTATTAGTGTTTATTTAAACATACTTACATTTTTATTTACTAAACAATACCTGTAATGTCATAATGAACTCTTCCATCTGCAACGGCCGCCTCTCTCTGATAATGAAAGGTCCAAATAAACCCATGGACAATTGAGTTCCTACGTGGGCGTGATACCAAAAGGTTCCTTTGGGATTAGCTACAAATCTGTATGTGAAGGTTTGACCAGGTAATATAGGACACTGTAAATACATTTTTAAATGTCACCAAAGTTAAAAATATTATCATCCCAATTTACTTAAAATAAAATAATTAGAGTGTTTATTAGCGTCCTTGAGGCAATACTTTTTATAAAGCTTATATCAGCGCATCTTGTGTCTGTCTGTCTGGTAAACTGTTTGTACACGTTATTTCTCCCACACCCAATCTCTGATTAAGATGAAACTTTCCACAATTATTTCTTTTACCTGACAACACAAGAATCAATTTAAAAATATATCGAATTAATTAATTAACTATAGGTAATTAATTATTTTGTTTAGAATTTCGAAAAATGGAAAGAAATTGTAATAGACTGAAATGGTAATATAAGATGAATTAGTCCCCTTTATAGGTCGTCGTCTGAGGCTTAGTGAACACAAACACAAAATAGAAACAATAGATAACTATACAATCTTCTATGTTCATACGCTCTTCGCTAGCATAGTGGATACCGTGTTGGCTTGAAAAGCCTGAGAAGACTTTAGCACACGAGTTCGAATTCAGGTCGTTCACTTTATTTTTTTAAGTACATTTCAAATCAATCACCCAGATACTCTTTCTTTCTCTTCCACCTCTTTTCAACTGGTCCGACAAGTCAGAGTGTGTGGAGAAAGCTAACATCATGAAATTAGGCTCAACAAAAACAATTGGTCCAAATAGTTCTTATGGCACAGAGTTATTTGTTGTTAGCCTAGATCTATTACACATTTAATGACAGGACTGATCCAAACTCATTGATACACTTAATATAAACTTTAAAATTTTGCTTGTTTAATCAATGAAGTTGCAACAAACCTGAGTAACAAAACCAACACCATCACTCCATATTGTTCCTCTCTGATGCAGACCATGCCAGTGGATGCTGATTCCTATAGCCAGTAGTTTATTAGTAACGTGCACTATGACAGTTTGACCTTCGTACACCTGGAATACAATGTGATCTATACATAAGTCTGACAGTTTATTAGTAACGTGCACTATGACAGTTTGACCTTCGTACACCTGGAATACAATGTGATCTATACATAAGTCTGACAGTTTATTAGTAACGTGCACTATGACAGTTTGACCTTCGTACACCTGGAAAACAATGTGATCTATACATAAGTCTGACAGTTTATTAGTAACGTGCACTATGACAGTTTGACCTTCGTACACCTGGAATACAATGTGATCTATACATAAGTCTGACAGTTTATTAGTAACGTGCACTATGATCCCCAAGTGCGTCTGATAATTTAAACATGTAAAAATAGTAAGTAAAGTACCCTTCTAAGATCTTGCAAACTATAGGACAGATGATGTAAAGGCTATTTGTTTCTATGGCCTACGGTTAACGAGCGTGCCATGTGGCCAGCACAACGACCACCGCTTTACTTTTCTCAATGTAATATCAGTTACACATTAGAGTTGGGTGGACTCAGGGGCGCAATAAAACTTTTTTAAAAAATGAGTTGTAAAATAATTTCCTTTTTTCCTCACATATTTGATAGAATATTGCGAAGGTGATCACCCCTTCCCTGCGTTCTAATTTGACCGCCCCTTTCTTCACACAAAACTAAAATAATAACCCATGTGTTATCTGTTGATATTTTGACCACTTCTTCATATCTTCTACCCAATGATCTCCCTCTCCACAATGTAACTATTTATATGAACACGTGTAGACAGTCAATAGCTTTGTAAGATGATGACTGCAAACAATTCTGGATTCCATATAAGATCTTCGCTAGCATAGTGGATACCGTGGCAGAATTTAAGTCATTGGTTAATATGCATGACTAAATGCATGACGCGTAGGACGTAATCATCTTCTTTTTTGAAGTAACGTCTGTATTATATAAGATAAGATAAGATTTAACATGTTCCTAAACGATTATTTATATATTTCAGTCTTTAACGAAGACATGCGGGAATTTCCGCTGACTTATTCATTTTCAAGACAAAGAATGTCAAGACCTACAGATCTACACATTTCTTAAAAAAATTACGACGTTAACCCTAACCAGAGTTTTCCCTTTATGGCCAATTTGCATACCATTATTTTCCTTAAGATTTCCTAACTCCCATGAAGAATTAGCAAAGCTGATTAGAGATTAGAGGAATTGTGCAAAAAAAGCTTGGACAGAATAACCTTTTGAAAGTGGGTTAGTTTTTCCAAGAAGGGAGGGCTATGTTGTATTCTAAACTTTGGCCTACTCCAGACAGAGAAATACATAATATTATTATATTCACAGCACAATGCGTGAGTGAGCGCAGTTAAGAACAATGAGGAAACAGAGTGTTGTAAACAGAACAATTTCGTCTTCCTACCAGAAACAAGAAGAGACTGAATGGAACCAAAACGGAAGACAAAAGCCTATCGTCATAAGAGAAGTCAGGGATTAAGTCAGGGATTAAGTCAGGGATTAAGAGATTGAAAAAAGATTTGGAGGTCCTGTATACCCAGGGACACGAGGGATGCGGTGCTGTGGATGTCGTTTTGCTAATGTTGTTCTTGCAGTCGTTCGTTTAGCCCGTTAGCCCTAGCTTACAGTCTTTCATATATAGATCTAAACATGAATTTACTGAGGTGATAGGCCTGATATTGGGGGCCGTGCGAGAAAAACGAATAGGGTGCATGTTGTCGGAATAAACAAACAAACTAATGGAATCCTCAGATAAACGCTGGAATGTACAAGAAGTGCTTCAACTAGTCGACCGGCGGCGTACCATTCTCCGCTGTTTTGCAGCGCCGGCCTTAGGCCACTGCAACCTTTGCGACCGCATTGGCTCCGTACTTTCATAGGACCCGCGCTTTATAATTTATAACAGGCTCGTAAAGCAATTCTGTACGTAGTAAAGAATGATTAAAATTCAAAGACGAATGTATTTTTCTAATATAAACTTTTAGTTTTCACTTTTAATTCGTATTCCTACCCAAACTGGGCCCCACAAATTCCGTTTCGCATAGGGCCCCACAATGGTTAAGTCCGGCCCTGCTATTTTGTGACGGGTGAATACTACTTGTTCCCTCCCCCCTCTTTTTTTCGTAGGGTAACTCTAGTCCGACTTCCAGAAATAAAAGAGTGATCTTTCCTTTACTTCTTATCCAAACTCGTGAGCCACGAAGAGAATTATATATATAAATGCTACTCTGTTAGCTTGTGATGTGTTGGTATTTATTCGTGGGAAGCCTTGATTTTTTTAACACTTGTTTTTTTATATTTTAAATGTCACTTACTTTATAATACCGTACCATACTGCGTTATTGACAAGAATTTTTCTCGTCTAAAACTTCCTTAAAATGTATTTTGCCAGACGAAATACAGAAATTATATAATCTGCAAAATAATTTTAACTAAAACTAATATGAACGTGTCCACGGGAGTCTCCCTTTGAAGTGTAGGTATTCTAATATTTGTAACTGGATTTAAAACTAAGCAGATGTAGTAGTTGGTACTAAATTGCCACGCTGTTTCAAATTGAATTGAAAAACCGAAACATTGGTCTTCTCTGGCCCACACTGTTCGTGTACCATATTGTGGGCTCACATTAAAATGTTTTAAATATTGTACAATTCAGCTTTTAGTTCTACACCTGACTCAAAGTGGTGAGTCCTCCAAATAGACCAGGACATGCAAAGCTCACTAGCTAAAACAAAGCAACACATCTCGGTGTCTGAAGCAACACTTGACCTTACATAAGCTCTCATCTTTGAGATGAAACCAACTAATGACTAATTGTCTCCCTTTCATTTATTTAAACGTTAATGACTGGATGGAAAGAACAAAAATCCTCTTCAAATTAACAATAAATAGCAATAAGATGTTCTGTTCTCTTTTATTACAAATACACTCTTGCATAATATTTGCATTTCATTGTCGGCACAAAACGCTTCTTATCTTATCTTATTTGTTATTAAGTCTATTCAACATACGTACTCCATTATAAACATCAACCGTTAAAATTGATTTCTTGGAAATCAATAGCTCCACTCTCATTCCTACATAAAATTGAAGATGTGATTATATCGCTGAGATATGTGATTATATCGCCAAGTTATGTCAGCGGCTTAATTGGTTTTTCTCTATACAAATGTCTGATATTTTATATTGATATAATTTTTGATGTTCTTTTCGAAATTGTTCTTAAATTTAATGAATTTTCGAATGATATTGAAATTATGTTTGAATTGTATTTTACTCAATGGTCTTGTAGCTCTTAGTTATAAAGGTCTTTCAATTTTACTCAGGAGATCCAGAGTTACTAAAAAGTCCCTAGAATATTGTTGAAGACGGTTGATACGTGTAGCACGAAGCAGTAGGCGTATTATATCTTAACTAATCAAATTTCAAATAACTTCCTTATGAACAATACTAAACAGGACCGGCCCTAACAATTGATAGGCGCTATACGGAACGGAATGCGCTGTCCCCAATCTGGGTTGGGATAAGGATAATAGTGAAGATTAAGATTTTGTATTAGTAAATACATTTTTCTTTGCATCTTTTTGATTCTTTACAAATTATGAAATCACGATCAAATTAACTTTACTTTACGAGACATGCGTATAGCGAAGTCATACAATATATCATCAAAATTCTGTTTCCTACATAGATCATGCTCAATAGCAAAATTACCAAATGTTTCAATCTATCTTCGTGAATTGTTCGCTTAAAGTAAATCTTGATTAGTTTGAGGTGCGAGAAGCTTCTTTCACCAATATTACGGGTATAGTAGAATATCGTTTTTTTATCGTGCGTAGAATTGGCATTTTCGATATTGAATGACTCCCCAAAATGACAATAGTGTCAATATTTAAGGAGATTTGTTTGAATTTTCATGAGATTTTAATAATTTCAGATTTCCACGAGCTCTTGGAAAATCAGGAGATCATGTGGTGAAATAAACTTGGCAGATTTAGTGGCAGGTGGTGAAATAAAGTTGGCAGGTTTAGTGCCAGGTTGTGAAATAAAGTTTGCAGATTTAGTGCGAGGTGGTGTAGTAAAGTTGAATATTTAGTGCCAGTTAAGAGAGGTAAAGTTGAAAGATTTAGTGCCAATTAAGAAGTAAAGTTGGCAAATTTAGTGCCAGGAAATAAATAAAGTTTGCAGATTTAGTGCCAGGAAAGAAGTAAAGTTGGCAGATTTAGTGCCAGGAAAGAAGTAAAGTTGGCAGATTTAGTGTGCTCGAATATTATATGATATTACGTCATTGTTTGTTGTTTATGTTTTATGCGAAAGCAAAGGATCGGACGGCAATAAAAAGATGGTTATATATGTCTACCTTGATAAAGACAGTCTCGTTATTATCATTATTAATTAGTAACGTCTACAGTAATTTATTATTAATCTGTGACAACAAAACATGGTGTCAGTCTTGGGTCCACTACTATTTTTAATTTACATAAATGATTTACCAAATTGCATTAGTTCAGGAACAAAAGTCAGATTATTTGCAGACGATTGCATAATATATAGAACAATAAAAACAAAACAAGACACAGATATTTTACAAAGAGAATTAGATGAATTACAGAAATGGGAATCAAATTGGAGCATGTCTTTCCACCCAGAAAAATGTCAGTTGTTAAGAGTAACAAAAAAGTAAAACAAATTAATTCCACTTATCTTATTCATGGCAAACCAGTAACACAGACTAAAAACGCAAAATACCTAGGTGTTATAATAAATGAAAAACTGTTATGGAATCCACATATTGATGAAACTATAAAAAAATCAAACAATGCATTAGGGTATCATATTAAAAGAAATTTCTATAAGTCAAATAAGAACATAAAACTAAAATGTTATTTAACCTTGGTTAGGCCAATAATAGAATATGCATCCACCGTTTGGGACCCCTCAACTCAAGAAAACATTAAGAAACTGGAACAAACACAAAATAGAGCAGTGAGATTCATAACAAACGAATATTCACATTTGACTAGAGTAACATCATTAGTAAAATCACTAAATTTAGGAAGCCTTCAGGACAGAAGACTCAAAAGTAAAGTAGCAATTATACATAAAACACTGAACCATAATCTTCAAATACAAAAACAAAATCTAATAAAATACTCTGAAAGAACATTCCTCGTCCCATATGCTAGGACAAATTTGTACAAATACTCCTTCTTCCCTAGTGCTATTAGAGCATGGAATGGGTTGCCTGAGCTAGTCAGAAAAACCAGTGACTTGGCAGAATTTAAGTCATTGGTTAATATGCATGACCAAATGCATGACGCGTAGGACGTAATCATCTTCTTTTTTGAAGTAACGTCTGTATTATATAAGATAAGATAAGATATGCTGGTAACAGGTAGAGCTAGATCTAGTGGTTTCTAAATTGCTAAAAGTACATTAGTAACATTTTATTTGTGGTGTCGTTAGTTTATTTTGTTTACATCTAGATCTAGACATAGAATCAATACGAATAATGGAATTATTTGATCCTCCTAAACTGTTGTCACAAGACGGTCATCTATCTGAAAGATGGAAAAAATGGAGACATAGTTTTGAACTGTTTCTGGTCGCCACTGAAAAGAATACGAAGCCCGAGCCAGTAAGAAAGTTTTATTGTTACACCTGATCGGTGAACCCGCTCGAGACATCTACAATACTTTTCATGTATGTGAAGATGAGACTGTAGACAAAGTAATTGAAAGGTTTGAGAATCATTTTGCCTAAGTCCAACACTGTGTATGACAGATTTAAATTCTTCTCAAGAAAGCAGAAAGACGGAGAAACGTTTGAACAGTATTACAATTATTTAAAGAATTAGGCAAAAGAATGCAAGTTTTACAACCTTCGAGATGAACTCATCAGAGATCGATTGGTATGTGGCAGTCGGATCAAGTGAGAGAGAAACTTCTGAGAAATGTAGACTTAACTTTAGAGAAAGCAGCAGCATAATTAGTGCTGACGAGCATACCCAGAACCAAATGATAGATATGAAACGACTACATTTGGATGCTGCTAATAAATTAAAGAAGTCAGAAGATAGAAAGCCAGTCAAAACCTCACAGGGAAAAATGGCAAAGAATCATGTAACAAGTTTCATTAGAGATTGCAGATCTTGTGGTGGATCTCATAGAAAATACAATTGCCAAGCATTCGGACACACATGCCGAAAATGTAAAAAGAGAAATCATTTCGCTGTAAAATGTGGTTCGAAACACTTCAAGGCTGTTAATTTACTGGAAGATGAAAGTCAGTCAAGCCAAGTAAATGAGTTGTGGTTTGAGCCAATCGGTACTGACAACAATGTCAAAATTTGGATGGTTGATGTCAATATTATGGGAAAAATAGTCAAAATGAAGATTGACACAGGAGCACAAGCTAATGTGATATCAGAGTCAACGTGGAACACTTTAGAAACTGATACTCAGTTAAAGAATTCAAATACTACCCTACGAGCATTGGGGGATGAAGCATTAGAACTGAACGGAGTTGCATTGGTCACATTTAAAGTCGGCGATGTAGAAGTTAAAGATGATCTGTACGTGATCAAGAAAAGTATAAATCCTATACTAGGACTGAAGACATCTATTGCTTTAAAACTAATTGAAGCAAAGAGAAATGTCGAAGTACACGATGTCAAGCAACAAAATGAAGTTCCACAAGTGTTGATGAAAAAATATAAGCAAGTATTCGAAGGACTCGGTACATACAAAATGAAGTATCACATTAAACTGACGTCAGATGCAAAACCAGTTATTCAATGTGCGCGCAGAATTGCACCATCACACTATCAAGAATTAAAAAGAAAACTCACACAAATGCAACAAGATGGAGTGATCACAGAAGTGGATGAACCAACAGAATGGGTTCATAACTTGGTTATAGCAAAGAAGAAAGATAATTCTTTGAGGTTGTGTTTAGATCCCCGGGTGCAGCAAAAGTGTTTAGTATACTTGATCAAAAGGATGCATATTGGCAAGTGGAGTTGGATGAACCAAGCTCTTATTTATGTACATTCAATACTCCGTTTGGAAGATACAGATTCTTGAGAATGCCTTTTGGTATATCTTCAGCTAGTGAAGTATTACAAAAACGTGCTTATCAAGTATTCGGAGACATCCCAGGAGTACATATCATGTCAGATGACATGCTGATTGCAGCAAAAGTTGAAAAAGAACATGATCAAAGTTTTGAAAATATCTAGAAAGAGCTAGAAAGAACAATGTAAAGTTCAACAAGAACAAGATACAATATAAACTTTCTGGTGTTAGTTATCTCGGAAGACAAATTGGAGCAGATGGTATTCGTCCAGATCCAGCTAAAATCAAAGCAATAATGGAGGTGCCAGCACCAACAGATCGAACAGGAATTCAAAGACTGCTAGGGATGTTGAACTTTCTGTCAAGTTTCATTCCAAACATGTCAACAATTAACAGTCCTTTGAGTGAATTGCTAAAGAAAGATGTATTGCGGCAGTGGAATGCAGAGCAAGAAAATGCTTTCCAACTAATAAAGAAAACACTTAGTGAAGCTCCAGTTCTGCAATTGTTTAAGCCTGAAAAACCAGTTACTATTCAGTGTGACACGTCTTCTAAAGGGTTGGGAGCATGTTAAATGCAAGAAGACAAACCAGTTGCGTATACGTCAAGATCATTGACAGAAACAGAGTGCAGATATGCACAAATAGAAAAGGAAATGTTAGCTATAGTGTTTGCAGCTGAACGTTTTCATCATCATATTTTTGGACGGACCGTGACTGTACAATCAGATCACAAACCTTTACAAACTACTGTGACGAAGCCTTTACACAAGATTTCACCAAGACTTCAGTTGATGACGTTAAGACTGTTGAGATATCAATTAACAGTAACTTACACTCCAGGCTCAAAAATGCAAATAGCTGATACGTTATCGCGTGCGTACATCAATGGTCAAGAACAATCAAATTCAAATGATGACATGGTTATGAGAATTCATTGCGCAACAGCACAGTTTCCGGAAAGTGATCAAAAGATTATTGAAATTAGAAGGAAAACTGAATCTGATGCTAAATTAAAACTTGTAATCAATTATGTCAGAGAAGGTTGGCCAAAGATAAATACTCAAGTTCATGAAACAGTGAAAGTGTATTGGTCATTTAAAGACAGTATTCATGAATAGAATGGAATATTGTTTTATGAGAACAGAATTATAATTCCTTCAAGTATGAAAAATGAAATTTTTGACAAGTTGCAAATAGGTCATTTTGGTCTTGAGAAAACCAGATCGAAGGCAAAACAGAGTGTGTTTTGGCCAGGATTGTCTAAAGATTTTTTTCGACAATAATGAAATGCGCAACATGTGCAACATTCAAAAGAAATAATGTAAAGGAAAAATTTCTACCTCATGCTGTACCAGACAGACCATGGAAAAAGGTTGAGACAGATTTGTTTGAATGGCGAAACAATGACTATATAGAGAGTTTGCTTCTGAATGGGGTTTCAAGATAACAACATCAAGCCCCAGGTACCCTCATTCAAATGGACAAAGTGAGGTGTATGTTGTTATCGTAAAGCAGATATTCAACAAAGCATACAAAAGTGGGAAAGATCCATATCTCGCTATGCTCGAGTATAGAAATACTCCGATAGGCGGACTGCTTTATTCGCCATCACAACTGCTGATGAGTAGAAGACTCAGGGACATTATTCCAACTGATCTCAAACTATTGAAACCATCGGTATCTGAAAATGCAGAGACATTACTCAACGAACAACAGATGAAAAGCAAAGTGAAATACGATGCAAAGGCAAGGTTACCTAAAGACTACTCTGTCGGGGAGAAGGTGAGAGTTCGTCTAGGACAAACATGGCAGAAAGCAGTCGTCATTAAGAAACATCCATCACCCAGATCTTACATCATAAAGACATATGATGGAAAAACATAGAGACGAAATCAACGGTTTTTAAACAAGAGTTAGGAAGAAGACATCTCTGGGTACTATGATACCGACGAAGACAATGAACAGCAAACTGTTAGAACAAACGAAACAGACAATTATAAACCAACATCTAGAGAGCTTGTTGTGCCGGTCAAGACAACCAGAAGTGGTCGAGTTGTCAAAATTCCTTGTAAATATAAGTCTTAAGAACTTGAAAAGGAAGGATGTGATAATAGCTTCAAAAGGAAGGATGTGCTTATATTATATGATATTACGGCATTGTTTGTTGTTTATGTTTTGTGCGAAAGCAAAGAATCGGACGGAAATAAAAAGTGAGTTCTATATGTCTACCTTGATAAAGACAGTCTCGTTATTATCATTATTAATTAGTAACGTCTACAGTAATTTATTATTATTCTGTGACAACAGAACATGGTGTCAGGAAGGTTGCGAATGTATTTTGTATCTCTTCTGATTTTAAAAGTAGGCCTCTACATTTGTACAGATTGTTTCTGGAGTAAGTTGGCAGGGAACGCATCCTCTACATTTGTACAGATTGTTTCTTGACTAAGCAGTGAACTCATCTTATTACAGACATGACTGGACAGAGAAGATAATTACGTCCCAAGTGTCCATCGGGTCATACATGTTAATCAGTAATCAGTGACTTAAAGTCTGTTAAGTCATTGTTTTTTCTGGCTGATTCAGGCAATTTATTCGTTCTCTAACCGGCACTAGGGAAGAAGGAGCACTTGTACGTATTTGTCCTAGCATATAGATTAAGAAATGTGCAGTAATATTCTTTTCTTGTTTTTTAAACAAATATTTGTATAATGCCACCTCTGCTCGCCACTGCGGAAATGTAGAATTTTAGTAAAATATTATTAACAGTGTGGGAACTAGATCTACGATAAACAAATCTAGAGAGTCCTACAAAGTAATCATAGACCTCAGTGGTTGGCTTATGAAGTAAAGAAAGGCAGTAGGGCCGGCCTTAGACAATTGGAGGCCCTAGGCGAAGTGAATTTGGTGGCCCCATTTGAAAAATAAAAATAAACATCGAAAATAATTTATTTAAAACCTAGTGTACTCCAACAAATACATTGGGCACAAGTTTCGCTATTTCTGCTCTAGAAAGTTGTTTTGAGCCCTATGCAAGGCCCCTACCCATCAGATGCCCAATCGCCAATGCCAAACCCGGCCCTGAAGGCAGTGAAAGAAAAACCGCTAGCAATGGAAGCGTGAGGAACAAAAAGTCTTCATTATTTTCATTAACGTCAAACTGACCTTCACCTTTCTATATTGTGTTCTTCCCTCGTTTTATTCACCCCCCCCCTTTTTTTTTTGTTCTTCATTTCATAAACTACTCCACAAAACAAGTCCTTTATTTTATTTTAATAGACCCTCAAGGTATCACTGTATAGACATCTTTAGAGTAAGGCTTCATATCAAGATTCATGAGAAATGCAGTATTTCCTGTGGCTGGTACAAACGTTCAATCGAACTGGCTCCAACTATCGAGGCATTACACTTCTGTAATAAACATCTTTTACCAGTCTTCTACATTAATCCGGCACCTGACAAGAGAGTTAAGGTTTTGAGTTATTAAAAATGTAAAGCGATTATCAGTATTTTACTATTGCCTCAGCAGAAGTCTTTGAATTACTTCATTCAATAGAAGGTCCAGGTATTGTTCTATTGACAAATCTTTAAGTCTCTTACCTCAATAGAAGGTCCAGGTATTGTTTTATTGACAGCAATGACCAATCTTTGATTTTCCCAGCCGTCTGCTGTGATCACTTTACCAATATCAATGGGTGTAACCAATGTCGTATTCGTTACATTATAGTGATAAAGTTTTCCACTGGAAGCGTAGACTGCCGTCTTGTAGTCCATCATGGTCATTAAAGTCTCTACTTCCAGCCAATACTCGCAGACTTCTTGTGTCATTGGACAAATTGACTCCACGCTTCTTAACCACAGTGACATCACCATGACAAGTATCAGATTAGCCCTACACACAAAACAAAGTAAACAAACATGTTTAGCATTATTTGAACTTTCAGTTACTTCATGCTAATATGTTTACCATGTGTCCTATTCCTTTATGCAAATGTAATTTTATCAAGCGTTTTGTCTGGAACCTAACAGGACATTGGTCCCACGATGTTTAGTTTTTCAAAGTCTAAACACGTGGATAACTATGGCCTAATGTTGAACATCCAGGACAACCAACAATAATGAAAGCTTCATGTCTGTTAATTAGGAAATGACTGAGCTGCACGTTTAAAACACTCTTAACTTTCACTAACATCTGTGAAATCGACCTCGGAACCTCCTGCGCAGTAGGCACGCAATCTTGACGCCGCAGTTATATTTATTTTAAATTATAAGAAAAGATAACTCTCTAATTAGAGATTTGTTATTGGCTTATGACCTCTCTCTGAAAGTCTCAAATGAAGTCGGACAGAGTTTTTCCTCTTGGCCAAGACTTCTACCTAATGTATGTAACCATGGAAACAGATACACGGTCAAAAACTGACGAGCATAAACAAGTTTGTCTATTGGGCAAGCAAACATGCTAATCTAGGTGACGAGTTAGACTTCCGTATTGCACATACTACTGCTTCTTTATTAGACCTTATCTGGTCAAGGTCAAGTCTCAACTTATCCTGACAGGTGAAGGTCTACGATGCCGTAGTCATTCATTCATTTTGACATGCTTTCCAGGCGTGGACTAAATACTACCGCCACACAATGGGTTACTTCTTTCAAACTGCACCAAGAAAAGTACAAGCTAGACTTAACACAATGTTGTAGTCCATCACTTGGTATGTTCTGGTCCAGTACAAGCTAGACTTAACACAATGTTGTAGTCAATCACTTGGTATGTTCTGGTCCAGTACAAGCTAGACTTAACACAATGTTGTAGTCAATCACTTGGTATAATCTGGTCCAGTACAAGCTAGACTTAACACAATGTTGTAGTCAATCACTTGGTATGTTCTGGTCCAGTACAAGCTAGACTTAACACAATGTTGTAGTCAATCACTTGGTATAATCTGGTCCAGTACAAGCTAGACTTAACACAATGTTGTAGTCAATCACTTGGTATGTTCTGGTCCAGTACAAGCTAGACTTAACACAATGTTGTAGTCAATCACTTGGTATGTTCTGGTCCAGTACAAGCTAGACTTAACACAATGTTGTAGTCAATCACTTGGTATGTTCTGGTCCAGTACAAGCTAGACTTAACACAATGTTGTAGTCAATCACTTGGTATGTTCTGGTCCAGTACAAGCTAGACTTAACACAATGTTGTAGTCAATCACTTGGTATGTTCTGGTCCAGTACAAGCTAGACTTAACACAATGTTGTAGTCAATCACTTGGTATGTTTGGTCCAGTACAAGATAGACTTAACACAATGTTGTAGTCAATAACTTGGTATGTTCTGGTCCAGTACAAGCTAGACTTAACACAATGTTGTAGTCAATAACTTGGTATGTTCTGGTCCAGTACAAGCTAGACTTAACACAATGTTGTAGTCAATCACTTGGTATGTTCTGGTCCAGTACATGCTAGACTTAACACAATGTTGTAGTAAATCACTTGTTTTGTTCTGGTCCAGTACAAGCTAGACTTAACACAATGTTGTAGTCAATCACTTGGTATGTTCTGGTCCAGTACAAGCTAGACTTAACACAATGTTGTAGTCAATCACTTGGTATGTTCTGGTCCAGTACAAGCTAGACTTAACACAATGTTGTAGTCAATCACTTGGTATGTTCTGGTCCAGTACAAGCTAGACTTAACACAATGTTGTAGTCAATCACTTGGTATGTTCTGGTCCAGTACAAGCTAGACTTAACACAATGTTGTAGTCAATCACTTGGTATGTTCTGGTCCAGTACAAGCTAGACTTAACACAATGTTGTAGTCAATCACTTGGTATGTTCTGGTCCAGTACAAGATAGACTTAACACAATGTTGTAGTCAATAACTTGGTATGTTCTGGTCCAGTACAAGCTAGACTTAACACAATGTTGTAGTCAATCACTTGGTATGTTCTGGTCCAGTACAAGCTAGACTTAACACAATGTTGTAGTCAATAACTTGTTTTGTTCTGGTCCAGTACAAGCTAGACTTAACACAATGTTGTAGTCAATCACTTGGTATGTTCTGGTCCAGTACAAGCTAGACTTAACACAATGTTGTAGTCAATCACTTGGTATGTTCTGGTCCAGTACAAGATAGACTTAACACAATGTTGTAGTCAATAACTTGGTATGTTCTGGTCCAGTACAAGCTAGACTTAACACAATGTTGTAGTCAATAACTTGGTATGTTCTGGTCCAGTACAAGCTAGACTTAACACAATGTTGTAGTCAATCACTTGGTATGTTCTGGTCCAGTACATGCTAGACTTAACACAATGTTGTAGTAAATCACTTGTTTTGTTCTGGTCCAGTACAAGCTAGACTTAACACAATGTTGTAGTCAATCACTTGGTATGTTCTGGTCCAGTACAAGCTAGACTTAACACAATGTTGTAGTCAATCACTTGGTATGTTCTGGTCCAGTACAAGCTAGACTTAACACAATGTTGTAGTCAATCACTTGGTATGTTCTGGTCCAGTACAAGCTAGACTTAACACAATGTTGTAGTCAATAACTTGGTATGTTCTGGTCCAGTACAAGCTAGACTTAACACAATGTTGTAGTCAATCACTTGTTTTGTTCTGGTCCAGTACAAGCTAGACTTAACACAATGTTGTAGTCCATCACTTGGTATGTTCTGGTCCAGTACAAGCTAGACTTACACAATGTTGTAGTCAATAACTTGGTATGTTCTGGTCCAGTACAAGCTAGACTTAACACAATGTTGTAGTCAATAACTTGGTATGTTCTGGTCCAGTTCAAGCTAGACTTAACACAATGTTGTAGTCAATCACTTATTATGTTCTTTCCAGTACAAGCTAGACTTAACAAAATGTTGTAGTCAATCACTTGGTATGTTCTGGTCCAGTACAAGCTAGACTTAACACAATGTTGTAGTCAATCACTTGGTATGTTCTGGTCCAGTACAAGCTAGACTTAACACAATGTTGTAGTCAATCACTTGGTATGTTATGGTCCAGTACAAGCTAGACTTAACACAATGTTGTAGTCAATAACTTGGTATGTTCTGGTCCAGTACAAGCTAGACTTAACACAATGTTGTAGTCAATCACTTGGTATGTTCTGGTCCAGTACAAGCTAGACTTAACACAATGTTGTAGTCCATCACTTGGTATGTTCTGGTCCAGTACAAGCTAGACTTACACAATGTTGTAGTCAATAACTTGGTATGTTCTGGTCCAGTACAAGCTAGACTTAACACAATGTTGTAGTCAATAACTTGGTATGTTCTGGTCCAGTTCAAGCTAGACTTAACACAATGTTGTAGTCAATCACTTATTATGTTCTTTCCAGTACAAGCTAGACTTAACAAAATGTTGTAGTCAATCACTTGGTATGTTCTGGTCCAGTACAAGCTAGACTTAACACAATGTTGTAGTCAATCACTTGGTATGTTCTGGTCCAGTACAAGCTAGACTTAACACAATGTTGTAGTCAATCACTTGGTATGTTATGGTCCAGTACAAGCTAGACTTAACACAATGTTGTAGTCAATAACTTGGTATGTTCTGGTCCAGTACAAGCTAGACTTAACACAATGTTGTAGTCAATCACTTGGTATGTTCTGGTCCAGTACAAGCTAGACTTAACACAATGTTGTAGTCAATCACTTGGTATGTTCTGACACATGTCGTTGACCAACATTGACTATTTTATACTAGGACAAACAACAAAAGTTGTGATTCAGTTGTGACTTGCCAGTAGAATATACGAGAGATGGCTTTTTGGGCTGGCTAACATGGAATCCGTGATATGACTGTTCATACAAATATGTGGAGCATTCACCAACACGCTATAGACTAAAATACAGTTTGGTGGATCTATTTGAAATAAAAAAAAAGCTCCCCTAAGCAGACATTTTACTCAATATTGTTAAAGTCTTTCCAGCATCTTTAATAATTAGCATGATATTTTGGGTTAGTTACAACATAAACGACACTCGCGAAACCCAGGCCCTACAAGTGACACTCGCTGAGAGCTACGCGAACTGCCTAGGTCACCTCTGCAATCACCAAGTCAATGGGCTGGGATTACAATTACGCAACTAACGGAAATGTTACAGGAGTTTTCGTCCAATGCGTTATTTCCCACTTCGATTGGCTGGACTACAGTCTCAACTTTGACATAACTGCATGTGGTCTAGTCTAGCACATGTGTAGTTATTCAACGTTATTGTTCCGTTTCGCATTTAAACTTGGCTTATCATTGTCTATTGTATGAGTTTTTTTGTTTTTTTTTGTAAGAAAATATTTTTTTTTAAAAGTAAAAATTGCGTTACCGTTAAAGTTGTTATGAAGTTTTAGAGTTGGCAACATTCATAGTTTTATTTTAAGTAAACACAAAAGGCATATTAGTGTTTCAGTTAGATGAGAATCAAAGAAAATCAAATGGATTTTCCCGATGACTTCTCCAGTAAACATTTTCCAAACACAGGCCTACTAGTGTCTAGTCTATTTGTGGTGCAGGAGTGTTTGGTGTCAAGCTTATTCAATGTTAGATTCTAATCCAGGAAGAAATTTACATCTATACATTGTTTTTTTAAGTCGCTACTTACCTCATGTTTTAACTGACTCTGACTCAGATAGACCTTGCTGTTTAGCTGCAGACCTCGCTGTTTAGCTGCAGACCTCGCTGTTTAGCTTCAGAAGTAAATCTCTTTTTAAAGTGGGAAATCGAGATAAAAGTTTGTATCCGTTTTGAAGTTATTTTTGTAACGAAATTTAATTCTAAAACTCAATTTGTACATAAATCTGTTCAAAAAGAAACCCTCAGCAAACAGATGAACTACACATCATGTCTGTTTGAAAGCAAATCAAAGCATCAATGAGACATGCAATGACTAGACGCACGTCAACAGAGTCCTAGCTGCCATATGGTGGCAGGGTTGTTACTAAACCGGATGCTTGTTTGAATCAAATCGCGGGGATTCTCAGAAAGATCGTCTACCGACACATGCTTACAAATATAAAAAAAACTGCGAGGAATGTGGGCGTGAAAAAACAAACAACATTTACCCCAGCTCTCCTCAAGTGTTGCCTTGTATGACTCAAGAGGTGCATAGTGTCTGTATTTATAGCATGACAAAACCCTCAAGTGATGTCATACTTGGGTTTATCCCAAGCGTGTCCTTGTTTGTACAGACTTGGTGACGTGAAATAAAACAACAACAAAAAGGGGGAAGGGCTATTCAGACACTTCGCTACTTTAACATCTTTTAAGTCTTTATATTAATTCTGCCCAAACTACGTCAGTGTCCGATCTGTGATGCGCTGCTGTCCAGTCTATCTCAGCTAATTGTTCATTAGGAAGTCACAGACGTTGAAGTCCATTAGACTCGACGGAAGACTTGACGGTAGACTCAACGGAAGACTTGACGGTAGACTCAACGGAAGACTTGACGGTAGACTCGACGGAAGACTTGACGGTAGACTCAACGGAAGACACGATGATACTTTGTTGGTGATTCGATTTATGACACACGTGTCGGAATTTTATTTTACCCCAAGCCCCGACAAGGTCGTGCACCACTGCAGTTTCGTAGCTGTTTGTAAGTGTGTGTTGTTGTGTGTGAGTATGTGTGTGTCTGAGTGGCTGTACGTGAAGTTTAGGTGTGTGTGGCTATACATGAATGTGGCTTTGCTTGAGTCTGGGTACTATGGAATGCAAAGGGGCATGGCCGTAGCCAGAGAGAGGTTGGGGTTAACCCCCCCCCCCAAATGAAATCCCCCCAAGGGGGGGGGAACGGAATTTAATGACTGATTTTTTGCTTTAATTCTATTTATTTTTGGTAAGATTTTAATACTAAACCATCACTTGCCCCAGCGCAGCCAAAGGGGGTTTTTAGTTGAAAACCTGAGGGGGGAGGAAGGAAGGGAACGAGAGGCCCCCTACCAGAGATTTTTGCCGTCAAATCCCCCTCGTCTATAAAACAAAACCAAAAAAAACAAAACAAAAAAAACAAAAAAAAAACAAAAAAAAATGCTAACACGACAATCCCCAAAGTCCAAGAGCATAGCTAAGAAAGATTTTGATTTAAAAACCCCCTCCGAAATTAACGATAAAACCTGCTCTTCATTTTAAGACTATCCATACATAAGTCACCAGTATGAGCGTAGCCAAGAGGGATTTGTGTTTAAAACCCCCCTCTAGCGGGGTTTATAGCTAAAAACCACCTCTTCAATATAAGAAAGCAAATTAGGGGACTACACGCTCAAAATTGTTTGTAAAATGTTTTACGTGTTTCGGATGTTCCTTCAGAGTTGAAGATAGTTTACTTCCTAGTCCAAACCTCCCGCAGGACGACGGGGGATGGGAGCGGGCAGGGTTTGAACCCGGGACCATCGATAAATCCGAACGACAGTCCAGCGTGCAAACCGCACGACCAGGCAGCCATTGTATGAGTGTAGCCAAAAGTTTTTTTATTTTTATCCCCCCCCCCATCTTTTCAGCGGGGTTTGTAGCTAAAAAAAAATACCCTCTTCAATATAAAAAAGCAAGTTACACAATCAAAATTCGATGAGCGTTTGCCAAGCCAAGGGTGGTTTTGAGTTTAAACCCCTCTTCAAGAGGGCTTTTTTCAAAGTTTAAAACCCCGCCTGATGGTTTTGAGTTGTATTGTGCAGAGAGTTTTGAAATTGAAAACCTCTCTCTTCATTTTATTCTAAAGCAAACTTGTCACCTAATTCTATGACCGTAGCTAAATGGGGTTTTAAATTTAAAAAAAAACTCCACAAATATTTCTAGTTTACTCCCCCCACCCAAATGATTTTGACGATAAATTTCCCTTTTTGATATAAAATCTAAAGCAAACTACAGCGTAGCCAAGAGAGGTTACAAATTTGTACCAGTGGCTGGGCTCCATTAATAAAGTGAAGTGAATTGTCATCTGCCGAAATTGAAAAAGTCTAAATGTAGCTCACCAAAGATGGCTAAGACGGATTTTAGGAGTCAGTTCTAGAGGGTCTCAATCAAGGAAATCCTATGCCGAACTTGGAGTTGACCCTTAGTAATGTTGTGACAGAGCGTCGCATGAGGTTTTGCGGGACATGATCTCCGACAAAATGAATTACGCATAATAAGAGTTGCAATGACAAGGAGGCCATTACGAGGAAAGCGCAAACAGGGACATCCTACTACAACCTGGCGCCACACTGTCATGGAGGTCCTCAGAGCAGGTGGGAAAAGGCTTCAGACATTGTCAGTGACAGATTTTTGTGAAAGCAGCTTGCTTCCCAAATGTGCCGAAAGACGCTGGAGGATCTAAGTCAGTAAGAATAGCACATAATGTTTTTGAAATAAAACTTTTTACTAGCAGGATAATGCACTGTAGGTACCTCAAAATATACATCTAATACCGGAAAAAGTGCTTGCTAACAATGGCGGGGAGTCTACAATTTTTCCACTAACTCCAGGAAGAACCTATTTTAGGGTACAATAATCGTCTTCCGAAAGAATGAAGGGATTAAGTACACACACACATACGCACACATGAAATAAAAAATCCTGGCTACGCCCATGCATAGAGGTACGAATATTTAAGCACAAGAACAATTACGGTACGTATAGACGTGGGCAAAACTTAACACTCGTTCTAGACTCTAGACTTAATTTAGCGATTTTGTAAGGGACATCACCATGGGACGCTACTCCGTCTTTGTCTTTGATCTGTTCTCAATACGTTTGTTCAAAATCTCGATACATTTGGTTCATAACTTGTTTTTAGTTTCAAACACGGCTCTAAATTTTCATTTTTTTTTTAGTTTGCTTCTTACTTTATGTTTAATTATATTCATGCAAAAGAACGCTTGCTCGCACGAATATGTCGATCTGAAGATAGTCGGCCTTCCAAATGCCAACTTTTTTACCTGACTGTAGCAATCTGGAAGACAATTCTATGCGTCAAATATAAGTGCATAATCTGGAGTCATTTCTTTTAAAGCTGACTACATTTGTTGTTACATACATTTTTGGAACTTCAATTCTTCCAACTTGATTTACAACTCTTCAACCCCTCAAAGCTTTAATTTTTAAATCGATCAATTGCATGTCTAGAGATCTAGTAACAACTTCAAATGGATCAATGTGGATTTCGTTACTATTTATGTTGAGATGATTTTTTATAAATGCAAATGCGCAATTGTTTTTTGTTTGTTTTGAATTGCTCAAATCTGTCAGCAAATTCATCTTTAATTTTCCTTTATAACTGTTCGGAAGTAACTCGTGTTAACAGTTGCACTGGTTTGATGGCACTATGGCTTTACACATGGAAAATTAAGTAATTGACCGCTCTGAATATCTTCTGCAAAATATTTTTTTCTTCAAAACAAACCAATTCTTCTACTAAAAACTTGGCTGAGTTTTACTTTCCTTGCAGTTTTAGATTTAGCTCATTTAATTTTACTGTTATATCCATCATAAAGTAAAATGTGTGCAACCATTTATCGTTCTATAATTCAGAATGATTAATGTTTGTATTTTTCATTTAGAAATGTATTCATTCCATTCAAACACATCGCAAAACGTTTCAATACCATACCTTTTGAAAGCCATCGCACTTTATTGTAAAGCATGAGGTCGGAATACTGAGTCTCCATTTGGTTAAAAATTCTTTAAACTGACGGTGGTAGATTGCTTGATTACCACATTCATGACGTCAACTATTTAGGCCGGAGATGTTTGGACACAAAGCGCTACTTCGTGTATTATGCAGTGAAACGTCAGAATTAGGAGGTTTACAGTGCTCCACAGAATCGTAGTTGCCCCTTTATTTTTTCTCTTCATACTTCTTCAGTTGCTATTGAAAAGAATTTATTCATATTGATTATATTGTCTTCAAGGAATTTTTGCACGAAATTAGCTGTATCTTCTTCTCTAGTTTGTCATGAGGGTGATAGCAATCTAAGAAGTTCTTCTTTTGGACCTTGGGAAGACATATATCTGACCAGAAGGTCAACTTGTGCCGTGTCTTTTATGTCGCAAGGCTCATCTATATTAAGTGAAAGGCAGAATAAAAGTTGAATATCTTCCACCAACAAATATGTTACATGTTACAAATGTTTTATTTTAATAAAATAAATAATATTTGCGCATGTAGCTAAAGAGCAGCAGCTTAAAATCCAAAGAGCTGCATGTGGCTCGCGGCCGCAGGTTGCCGCCCCCTAACCTAGAAACTTCAACTGAGACCGCAGCATTTAAGTATTTAAAGTTATCTTACACTATCTAGCTATTCATATTCAGATCTTGACGTTCTTTATTGTTAGTCTTTGATGAGAGTGCTAGGGTTTAAAGCGGAAGTAATTTCATTCTTTGCCTCTGGTAATAAACAAAGCAGGAATGTAGACCTTTAACCCTGAAAGTGGTGATCAAATATTTATAGAAATTATAATAAGTGTACGTTCACTTTGTACTTTCTTGCCTTAGAAGTAATGTAAAGTGCTCAACAATTTCTAAATAAGGTCATAAATCAGGTCATAAAAACACGACAATATCATAAGAGCAAGAGTATAAAAACAAGGCCATAAATGAGCTATTTTTAAACATATGGAGTTTAAGTGTTATTTCTTTATTTTACACTATAAAACAATGGAATAAATACAAATAAACAATTTCTTTAAAAGTTAAGTCAGTCATAATATAGCCGCAAAGTATGACAAAAGTAAAGTGCTGACAAAAGTAAAGTGCTGTTGCGCTCTTATAAAGACTTTATAACATACTTACGAGTTCTCAACAGCAGCTCGGCTTTCTAGACGCTCTCCAATACTTCATAGACTTTGAAGAACTTTAAAATATTTGTTTACAAGTGGAAAATGTCGTTGAGTCACTCTTCTAGCGTCTCTAGACTTGTCGTCACTTCCTGTCTTATTCTTAGTACTCTATTACTTACTAGATTTCTACTCATTCATGTATTTCTTCAATCTACTAACTACGTACTATCCAAGCCATACGTAAAGACCCCCCCCCCCCTCCCAGACACTTTGAAGCATAGAGTACATAATAAAGGTCAGTCAGTGTCTGTGACACAAAGATCTAGATTCAAACATCTTTAAACGTGAATCTATCTATAATATAAAGCCAAAGTAGGGCGTATGTTATGTATGAATGTAGGCCTTGTCCTGCATAGAAATCAAAACCGTTTGACCAATCTTGATAAAAAGTGTCATAAATGTTCTTCAGATCATGGCATAGATTATGTTTAATGTCCCTACAACTGCCAGAGCGCCCTAAAACAAGACAAATTACTTCATTGTATCTATTCAAAAACTAAACTTTTTAACAAATTGGGTAAACTCGTATTTAGAGTATGTTTAATTAAAAAATAAAGTTAAAACTGGGTATCGATCCCGTCAGTTTCAAGAACGTAAGTTGTTTACAAATATGCCAGCGTGAAAAGCATAGTTTATGCGATTATTTATCTTTAATTGGATATCTAGATCTAACACTAGACTTTAGACATAGACTTCTGTTTTAGAACTTTTAAGATCTAGTCTAGGAGATCTCCTTCTATTTAACATTTACGTAATAAAATATTAGAAAAGCTAAGATTATTTCAATAACCTTGTAAATATACTGACTATGGCTGACTTCTAGTGCCTACGCCATGTTTTTTTTTTTATTATTGAATTATTCCACTGATAAGCCTTTAAATCTAGACTTGGAAGACGATGCGCAAAACTTTAATTTAATATACTCTTGAATAAATAATGCCTTCATTTCAAAATGCCCCAACGCGATAATCTTTTCAAGAACGCCATAGTCTTTTCAAAACCGATAATTGATCTAGACCTAGATTTAGTCTCTAGCCAAATTTACATTAATTTACTTTTTACTTTAAAAAATTATAAAAGTAAAACTAGAATTTTCCTCACGTGGCCAACGAGCTAGTAATTCTTTTCTCAACGAAATAAATCAGCTATGGAATTTCTAGGAATATTGTTGGAGCCGTAAACCCATGAGGTTCCATTTTTTTTTTACAGATGAATGTGCAACCTGATTCGAGGAATAAAAAAAATCCTTACAAAAACAAAGCTTATCCAAGAGGAAGAACTATGTTCATACAACTAAATCACTCAAGAATGTAGAAGCTATTTCCCTTTCTAATGTTAAACAAAATAATTAATTACCAATAATTTTAATTTTTTGATTCATGTTTTCATTGATGAAAAGAGTTCTAACCTTTTACTAGACAGATAGAAAGATAGTCAGAGGGACAGGGAGTTGATTTTAATCTTTGTTGAGTTGTCAAGTTAAATACTTAGTAAAATGTGCAGCTGCTGCCCAATAAAAAAAAACGCACTAATGCGCGCTTGCCTAATCCCCTGTTAATAGATTTATAGATCAGAAAGTAGGCTAGGTGTTGTGTGTTATTTAAAGCCGAGCGTTTAAAACTAAAAAAAAAATGTTTAGGTATAAATATTTGAAACAGGATATAGATCTCTTTTTTTTCTTTGCCCAATTATCACATGATTGGTTATGTAGTATCAATGTTTAGTTAATTATTCCAAATGTGTTGAAAGCTCATGCATTTTGATTGTATTTAATATTGTCATTTAGATGTCTACAGATTATTTTGTACACGATAGGGAATCTGCTTTGACATTGAAATGTATTCGTCTCAATCAGTAATGTACAAAACTATTTAAATCATCCAGCTATTCATCAAACAAGGAGGTAGCCTGGAATATTGCTCAAGCCATAATTTAATAGCTTTAGTTAACGATAACTTCATGTACATACAAAATGTAGAGTATATATTTACATTGATGAAAATCTGACAAGATCGTATAGTATTATTACAGGCTTTAAGTATAACACTGACAAACTATTTACACTGATGTCTGTTGCTGTAAGTGTAGGCAGGTAAGTCAAGGAAAGACAGACAAGGTAAATGTGGATGTCCATTTACACTGAATTCTCGTGAGATTAAGCAGACAGAAACCAACACACAAAACTGATCACAGTAAAGAAGGGTTACTAGCAGAAGAAATGACCGACAGAAGCCGTTAGTAGGTTCAATATGTCTGGAAATATAGATGATTATAGGTGTTCTTTAAATGACGACAGTAATCATAAATAAAGTAAATGTATATGCTATAGGATCTAAAATTATGCAAGAAGCCATTGATATTAATATCTACATATTGTTGTAAGTTCACTCTACCTGCACTACAAGTTGTGCACTGTTAGTAGCTAGGCTGGAGATAAATGTTGATATTGGAGAAATACAAACGGAGTTCAGCCTCTGTCGATGGGTTACAAAGAAGCTGTGTTAAAGACAGACTGTTATGATCTATATTTGTACTGTCACAGTGATGAAGAACTGCCCTCGTTGAGTTGCCTCCCTTTATTAAAGGAAGGCGTTTATTGAAGACGTTGGCTGTTAGATAAGACGCCAAGACAATTGTACCGAGAGTTAGATAGACTTCAATTATTTTAATCTTGGCATATACCCACAGCTTATGATTTACGATTGGAGATCCTTAAAGTTAAAACCCTTTTTTGTTCAAACAAGAATGGGTCCTTGTCAGGCAGGACTCAAGAGGAATGGGCGTCACTTGACAAAAGAATAATTCAAAAACAGTCCTAGCAAGATGTTCAACCTGTAGTATTTTACTTTCTATGGAGTCCGCGCAAACCATTTTAAAAATGTACACCACACTTCTAGTACCAAGACATAAAACTGTTTAAAAATCAAAAATAATCATAAGCAAAACTGTTTCAACATCCAGGCTTCAAAACAGTCCCAAGCAAGAAACTAAAGTTTTGTTAGACCAAAACAGTCCTTAGCAAGACATCAAACTGCTTGCACTTCATTCATAAACAGTCTTGCATAAGACATAAAACTGCTTCAACACCCAACATTCAGAAACAGTCCTGAATAAGAAATAAAACTGCTTCAACACCCAACATTCAGAAACAGTGCAGAAAAAGATATTGAACTGTTTTTACATCAAGCATTAAAACAATAATGCCGAGCAAGACATAGCACTTTACGTCGGTACTAGGACACTGCTATGGCTTAAATAGAGACGAAGTTTGTCATTTTTTCGAATGTCGCTGAGGTAGGTCTATCAAACAAAAAAGATCTAGAAACAAGCTACAAACGAGGGCAATACAATGGAAGCTATATTATAATTATCTTAGCTATAGGGTCGGTCTTAGGCCAGTGCAACATATGCGGCCGCAGTGGGCCCCGCCCTTCATAGGCTACGCGCGAATTCTATGTGTAAATGATTAAATTAAACCATTTTAACTTATTAATAAAGGGTTCCTGGAGTCTGAAATTGCAAAATATACGAAAAAGTCTTGAAAATCTCGTGAAATTATTAAAATATTCTGAAAACTTATGCAAATCTTATTAAAAACAGACAAATGTGTCAATTCGGGGTGTTATTCAATATGTAAAACGCCAATCCTACTTGTGATTTAAAAAAAACAGCATAGTCAGCTTTCATTTAATAAAAATGTAATAATAAGCCAAATTCTAACCAAAACAAGAACTTCAAATACTTAATTTACTTTAATAGTCACTGGCCTACAAATATAAATCTAAATCTATCTCTCGACCTCTTTAAAAAACAACAAAAGCGATATTTTGCTAGTCGAAAGTCAATCTCAAAGGCAGATCTGAATGTTTATCAGCTTTTTGTTGGACAACTACTATCTGCTGTAGATGGCTCGTAAAGTTAATTTGCCAGTGATTTTGTACTTAGTAAAGTATGAATAAAATGCAAAAACGAATTTATTTTCTAAAACAAAGTCTTAATTTTTACTTATTATCCCGATCCCTACTCAAACTGGGCCCCGCGCAATCCGTTTCACATAGGGCCCCGCAATCTGTAGGATCGGCCTTGCTTAGCTAGCTATTCGTGATGCGTACTTCTAAGCATTTTTAACTGTCCCCAAATGTGGAAAAGTCGCTATTGCTTTTATCTGGTCTGTCAGTTAATCCCATTTAGATCCCAGAAACTAAAAAAGATATTGAAAATCCGATATCATGATATTTTAGATCTTGCAAAGTTCTGGCTTAATGGCTACTTTTTGTTTTCTGATAATTATTCAAAGTAAATATGTAAGCAGTTGTTGTTTTTTTTCATAAAAAATACACCACTTTTTTTTAAACGAAAATCCTCAGGGGAGGTAATTTTTATAATAGGCTACTTACATGGGGATACAAGTTTACAAGTACAAATCCCGACTTGATCAGAAATATTTCTTTTCACAAAGCTTATATCACCTCGGTCTGTAAGCTTATATCACCTCGGTCTGTCTGTCTGGTACCTTGTTACATACACGTCAGTTCTTCCCTTTTCTCACTCTCGGATCAAGACGAAATTGTACACAATTATTTTTTGTTTTCAACAAAGCAGAAATGATTTTAAAAATAACCAAACAAAAAATGAATTAGTGATAGTTAATGAATACAGTTTTAAGGGATAAACATTTTAGAGTACAGATAGAAATAGCTCTAAATAGTGTTTTACCCTTAGACAAGCTTTGTTTGTGTTTTTTAAAATTATGTTTTTAATATTTTGCTTGTTTAAAAAATTCTGTTGTTGTTATGACAGCACGGAAACCTTCCCCCAGATATTTTCACTGGCCCATAATTAATAAAAGATTGGAGCATTTATGAAATCATAATTTTTTGCTGTAGAAAAGCAATTTTTACAAAGTCCAAACACACCAACTATATCTTTGTATGACTAGATCTAGTAGTAGCGGAGATATTCTTTTTTCAAGTGCAAAATTTATTACCCAGTGTTCATGCAGTGGCCTGCCTTTAACTTATGCAGGGCACAATATTAATCCCCAAAAAGTCTCAAGTAATCTGTATGTTTTGGCGGCCCCCGTAATATGAAATAGTTTTGAGTCATCTGTCTGTCAGTGCGTTGCGTTTTGATAGTAAAATCTAGAAAAGCTATTGAAAAGCTAAGCTCTTTTATTTTTGGGCAAAAAAAAAATACACAAGTAAAATATCTTATTATCGATAATAGATTGTTTAATTTGTTTTCAGGTGAAAAATAACGCTTTAAAATTTTTTATACTTTTCACAATCAAAACAAGTCCATGCCTTATTCCAGTCAATTGGCGGATCTGGTGGGGGCTGCCTCTGAGTTTGTTAAAAAAAAAATCTCATGCAATCTTGTTTAATTTGAGTTTGTTAAAAAAAAAACTCTCATGCAATCTTGTTTTTTTTTTTTTATATTTGTATGCTAATTATTTTAAATTATTTAATTAAGTGTTATTATAGTAATTATTCATTTCCTTAGTACTGTAAATATTAGGGGAAGGAGACACGGTCCTACACATCTGGTAGACTCGTTCTAAATATGCTGGTAGACTCGTTCTAAATATACTGGTAGACTCGTTCTAAATATGCTGGTAGACTCGTTCTAAATATGCTGGTAGACTCGTTCTAAATATGCTGGTAGACTCGTTCTAAATATGCTGGTAGACTCGTTCTAAATATGTCCGATGAAAATGTTTAAAATTTTAAGTGTTTGCAAACTATCAAACTTTAAAACCATAGCTTGCACTGTTTATCCACCCCACCTCTATTTATATTGTAGCTATTTAAAATTGACCAATTTACCACGAAGTTTATTGATTGGATGTAAGCTCCTTGTAGAAAAACATGACTTTATTGAGCGTGAAGCATATATAAATTATGACAGTAAATATTTTATGTCCTCAATTTGAATATTATTTCTACCCCACTGAGAGTAAAACACAAACAAGAATTCCAAAAACAATGTAAAGTCTTGGACTATTTGGATCTGAAATGTAAGAAAATAAAAATAAAATAGTCTTCTACAATGACAGTATGTAGTATGGTTTTGTTTGAATAGAAAATTGATTGAAATCATTATATGTATAATAATTGCCTTTATGGCAAAGTTTCTATATCGCATTCTAATTGGTTAGTCCGTTATGGGATATGTGATGTAACAAATCTTCTCAATTAACTCATTGGAATCTACATCTTGGCACTTGTTTCATTTTGTAACTATTGTTTTTGTTTAGCTTGTTCTGAATGCGCTATGATCCTGTCACATGTCTGAACCAATTGTGACAGGGGGACGAAGAAGGGGGTATAGTGGTGAATGTTTACATTAGCATTTTGTATATGCATTAAACATTGTTCACTTATGGCTCACGATTCCTCAAAGGAATTAATTTAACTTATAACACAACGATTTCTTTCTCTTGTACAAGACACAAAACAAAATAATTAATGAGTGGTTATTGTCTATATTATTTTAAAATTGATTCTTGAGTTGTCAGGTAGAAGAAATAATTGTGCAGGAAGCTAATATCAACTCACTCTGTCTGTCTGTCTGTCTGGTAACAAATGTAATTTGTACACGTTTTTTTCTCCTACACTCAACATCGGATCAAGTTGAAATTTCTTTACCGAAAGTTAAAAGTATAACAACAAGGTGACATTGCATGGCGTTAATTTAGATCGATCTTTTGAAAATGTTACTTACTACATGAATTTAATGCATCATAAATAAAATCTCCACATTTCGGTAAACCAGCTGGAGGTTTGGGATGTAACTCTCTGGCCTCATTGAACAACAAAGCCATACCATCAGTGTTGTGTAACTCTATGTGACAATGCATTAGCCAAAGTCCAGGATTATCTGCCTTGAATCGAACTACAACGTAACTTGGAAGAAATAAAACAAAACGTCAATAACTCTTTCATTGCACTGTGTACTATTTAAAAAAAACAAAAAAAACGTATTTTCAAATCATAATTTTCTGATAGGGCATAAAAAAGGTGAAAGTCAATGTGGATGTTGGTTTGGGTAGACTGGCAAAGAGTATATTGAGAGAAAAAGAAACTTGGTGCGATGACTTCTGCATTGGACAGAGGGAGAACTATTTACAAATACTGGTGACGTCTTGAGTTACTAAAAATAATCCTGCCATTAAAAAATCCTCCGATAAAATACCTGCTAGTATGTTTTGGAGCCTGGTAGCTATGTAGTCAAGAGCTTGGCTTCCAAACCAGGGATCTCGAGTTCAAATCTAAGTGAAGACTGCGATATTAATTTTGGGGATTTTCAGGACGTTCCTGAGTCCATCCAAATGTCATAGGTACATGACAAAGGTACATGACATAGGTACATGTCATAGGTACATGACATTAGTTGGGTAAGGTAAAGTTGATTGGCCATTGAGCAGCTACATACGTTACTTTGTTTAGAAAATTATAAATATAGATATAGAAGTAAATTATTAAGGATGAGATCAATTAATTACTTTAAGTTAATTACTGTCGAAGCCACTGCAGAGGCGGCGCCAGGAATATGCCAAGCAGAGTCAGCTTTTAGTCAGCACTTAAGTCAGTATTAACCATGCAATGATGAGAAAATGTCTACACTATAAGTGGATGACCTGGGGGGGGGAGATCAAGTGCGGGCCAGTTTAAGAGCGGGAACAGAGATTGACGTCAAAATGGACACTCATGAAAAGCTTTTTCTTGGAAAAAGGAGAAATTTAAACTTTCTCTGAGACTGCATTGTCGAATCTACAAGAATCATCCAATGTGACCACAAGAAAAGTACAATGTACTAAAGTATATTAGCTTATTATATAAATGTAGCAAAAACATGTACACTATATAGATCATGCATACCCTCCAGTTGGCACTATAATTGTATCTTTGATGGGAGGATTACTGAGTTGAAGACCTGGAATGTTGTTACCTCCCCATGAACGATTTGACCAAGTAGCAAAATTACAAAAACTTTGGTCTCTCTTAGGATATCCTCTACAATCTATATCGAAATTGTCTTTGATGTAGCGACCTGGTACAAAAATAGAAGAAATTAAATTGATGTAAAGAACAACGTTTAGAGTAGGAAATGGAACGATAGAATAGTAAGTATGGAACAAGAAGCAGAAACAATAGAATAGTAAGTATGGAACAAGAAGCAGAAACAATAGAATAGTAAGTATGGAACAAGAAGCAGAAACAATAGAATACAATAGAATAGTAAGTATGGAACAAGAAGCAGAAACAATAGAATAGTAAGTATGGAACAAGAAGAAGAAACAATAGAATAGTAAGTATGGAACAAGAAGCAGAAACAATAGAATAGTAAGTATGGAACAAGAAGAAGAAACAATAGAATAGTAAGTATAGAACAGTAAGCAGAAACAATAGAATAGTAAGTATGGAACAAGAAGCAGAAACAATAGAATAGTAAGTATGGAACAAGCAGCAAAAACAATAGAATAGTAAGTATGGAACAGTAAGCAGAAACAATAGAATAGTAAGTATAGAACAAGAAGCAGAAACAATAGAATAGTAAGTATAGAACAGTAAGCAGAAACAATAGAATAGTAAGTTTGGAACAAAAAGCAGAAACTAGGGAATAGGAATAGGAAGTATGGAACAAGAAGCAGAAACTAGGGAAAAGGAATAGGAAGTATGGAACAAGAAGCAGAAACTAGGGAAAAGGAATAGGAAGTATAGAACAAGAAGCAGAAACTAGGGAATAGGAATAGTAAGTATGGAACAAGAAGCAGTAACTAGGGAATTTGTAATAGCAAGTATGGAAAAAGAAGAAGAAACTAGAGAATAGAAAGTTTGGAACAAGAAGCAGAAAATAGAGAATAGAAAGAATGGAACAATAAGCAGAAACTAGGGAATAGAAAGTATGGAATGAGAAGCAGAAAATAGGGAATAGAAAGTATGGAATAAGAAGCAGAAACTAGGGAATAGGAATAGGAAGTATGGAACAAAAAGCAGAAACTAGGGAATAGGAATAGGAAGTATGGAACAAGAAGCAGAAACTAGGGAAAAGGAATAGGAAGTATGGAACAAGAAACAGAAACTATAGAAAAGGAAGTATGGAACAAGAAGCAGAAACTAGGGAATAGGAAGTATGGAACAAGAAGCAGAAACTAGGGAAAAGGAAGTATGGAACAAGAAGCAGAAACTAGGGAATAGGAAGTATGGAACAAGAAGCAGAAACTAGGGAATAGGAAGTATGGAACAAGAAGCAGAAACTAGGGAATTGAAATAGGAAGTATGGAACAAGAAGCAGAAACTAGGGAATAGGAAGTATGGAACAAGAAGCAGAAACTATGGAATAGAAAAAGGAAGTATGGAACAAGAAGCAGAAACTAGGGAATAGAAAAAGGAAGTATGGAACAAGAAGCAGAAACTAGGGAATAGGAAGTATGGAACAAGAAGCAGAAACTAGGGAATAGAAAAAGGAAGTATGGAACAAGAAGCAGAAACTAGGGAATAGGAAGTATGGAACAAGAAGCAGAAACTAGTGAAAAGGAAGTATGGAACAAGAAGCAGAAACTAGGGAAAAGGATGTATGGAACAAGAAGCAGAAACTAGGGAATAGGAAGTATGGAACAAGAAGCAGAAACTAGGGAATATTAAGTATGGAACAAGAAGCAGAAACTAGGGAATAGGAAGTATGGAACAAGAAGCAGAAACTAGTGAAAAGGAAGTATGGAACAAGAAGCAGAAACTAGGGAAAAGGAAGTATGGAACAAGAAGCAGAAACTAGGGAATAGGAAGTATGGAACAAGAAGCAGAAACTAGGGAAAAGGAAGTATGGAACAAGAAGCAGAAACTAGGGAATAGGAAGTATGGAACAAGAAGCAGAAACTAGTGAAAAGGAAGTATGGAACAAGAAGCAGAAACTAGGGAAAAGGATGTATGGAACAAGAAGCAGAAACTAGGGAATAGGAAGTATGGAACAAGAAGCAGAAACTAGGGAATATTAAGTATGGAACAAGAAGCAGAAACTAGGGAATAGGAAGTATGGAACAAGAAGCAGAAACTAGTGAAAAGGAAGTATGGAACAAGAAGCAGAAACTAGGGAAAAGGAAGTATGGAACAAGAAGCAGAAACTAGTGAAAAGGATCTAGTGACAATGATGTATATCTCTATTATTGTATCCTGCTACAATTAATGACTGTAACTAGGACAAGTTTACACTATATTTACCTGTAGTATTGTTATAGTCTGGATAACCTATTTTAAGGACATGGAAATCGTGTCCGTGGAGATGTATGGGATGAGCCCAACCTTTGCCCACGCCCATGTTCACAAATATCATTTGGTAGACTTTGTTGTTCTGTGTAAATAAAATAGTTTTAGTTAGAGTTATTATGTGAAGAATATAGACCCTTACAGTGCATTCAGTCATAGGGAACATACTAAACATTCTTTTATTCTTAAGATGAAGAGTTTCGAAAGGTTGAACTGATACTCCAAAAAGATGTCCTAACAAACACATTGAACTTTTGATACTCAAAAGATGTCCTAACAAACACATTGAACTTTTGATACTCAAAAGATGTCCTAACAAACACATTGAACTTTTGATACTAAAAAGATGACCTTACAAACACATTGAACTTTTGATACTCAAAAGATGTCCCAACAAACACATTGAACTTTTGATACTAAAAAGATGACCTTACAAACACATTGAACTTTTGATACTCAAAAGATGTCCCAACAAACACATTGAACTTTTGATACTAAAAAGATGACCTTACAAACACATTGAACTTTTGATACTCAAAAGATGTCCCAACAAACACATTGAACTTTTGATACTAAAAAGATGACCTTACAAACACATTGAACTTTTGATACTCAAAAGATGTCCTAACATATACATCGAACTTTTGATACTCAAAAGATGTCCCAACAAACACATTGAACTTTTGATACTAAAAAGATGACCTTACAAACACATTGAACTTTTGATACTCAAAAGATGTCCTAACATATACATCGAACTTTTGATACATTTTATTTTTTCTTTTAATATTCGGAGCAAGGAACTCCATGAAATAAAACAAAAGTCCCAAGTGATTGTGATAAAGTTGTTGTATTACCTCCAATAACTATCCACCTTGTCACTCTTCACCTTTCATTTCCGAGTGTTGTGATACATATAAAGAACATGGGGACCTCACCTTACTTGGGGGTGTGGACTAAGAGAGGCGGAGTGGAGATAGAAGTTCTTTGGGATAGCATATACCCCAGTACTGGCACTTGGAAGTAACCTCTGCCTCGACTATTTTACCAATGGATTAGAAGGGTCACCAATAGTCGCCACTGGGTGAGTTAGCAGGTAATTAAAAACTACTTTCAAATCTATTCCAGATATAGACTTATAAACATGGATATTTTTTAGATTCTTATAATCAGACAAAACTATTACAAACAAGATTCTTTTAATTCCGTGCTGTACATATGATGGCTGTTAATTGACAGTTAATATGAAGACATTACACACACACAAAAGGCAGTCTTGGTCGTCGCCGTCTTTTTCCTTTCATACAAGGTTCATTGTCGCCGCCTCTGTCTGCACTTTTCTATAAGCTTCACTGTCGCCGCCACTGTCTGCACTTTCCTATAAGCTTCACTGTCGCCGCCACTGTCTGCACTTTCCTATAAGGTTCACTGTCGCCGCCACTGTTTGCACTTTCCTATAAGCTTCACTGTTGCCGCCACTGTCTGCACTTTCCTATAAGCTTCACTGTCGCCGCCACTGTCTGCACTTTCCTAGAAGCTTTACTGTCGCCTCCACTGTCTGCACTTTTCTATAAGCTTCACTGTCGCCGCCACTGTCTGCACTTTCCTATAAGCTTCACTGTCGCCGCCACTGTCTGCACTTTCCTATAAGGTTCACTGTCGCCGCCACTGTCTGCACTTTCCGATAAGGTTCACTGTCGCCGCCACTGTCTGCACTTTCCTATAAGCTTCACTGTCGCCGCCACTGTCTGCACTTTCCTATAAGGTTCACTGTCGCCGCCACTGTCTGCACTTTCCTATAAGGTTCACTGTCGCCGCCACTGTCTGCACTTTCCTATAAGCTTCACTGTCGCCGCCACTGTCTGCACTTTTCTATAAGCTTCACTGTCGCCGACACTGTCTGCACTTTCCTATAAGCTTCACTGTCGCCGCCACTGTCTGCACTTTATTATAAGGTTCACTGTCGCCGCCACTGTCTGCACTTTCCTATAAGCTTCACTGTCGCCGCCACTGTCTGCACTTTCCTATAAGCTTCACTGTCGCCGCCGAAGTTGCCTCTATCACCTTACCACAGGGTCTCAGTCCGTGTCTATCTTTTGGTTGTCACAAGAACTGTCGCCTTCTCAAGACTTCATAAATGTCTTGCGCTCGGAGGAACGACTCCACAGAGCACCTCAACTGTTTCTCACCTTGCTGGCCTGTCCACTAGCCTAGCGACCCAAATTCTAGCAAAAAATACTAAATTCTTTCTTTCAAATTCACGTAGTCCAATAATCAACTGTCTCTTTGTCCTCATAAATAGTCCGTTCATAGTCAGTGCTGAACAGTGCACTGGGGCGCAACAGAAGCGTCGGTGCAGGAGCAGGGCTGGTACAGTATTTATTGAAGTCATCAACACAGAAATATATTTTAATTTACATCTATTTAAACATGACAACAAAAAAAAAACAACTACAGTATAAAAAAGGAAATCATGAAAATAGGTGCACACTATCAGCAGGTCTATGGCTCTCTATCATTAATTCCATTGAAGAACACATTCGAACCAAACTATAAAATAATTCTACAAAATAAGGTTAATTTCTTCAGCCTTGAACTGACCTTGAGGTCAATGGAATGTGTACACACGCAAAGTTTGTCTTCACCACAGTCGTCTGCTTTACAGAACGTACGCACTTCATCCATTTGTGTCAAGGCTGCAACGCGTGGCATCTAACAAGCAAAATAAAAACCATTTAAAAAAAAAGCTTATCTAAAGGAAAGAACTTTGCACTACAATCATATCTCGCAATAATGTAGAAGTTATTTCCCTTATTCAATACTAAGCATCATAATAATAATAAGTACCAATAATAAATTGACTAATTGGTATAATAAATAATTGTTTAAAGTTTTAGCTTGATCCAAGGAAATGTGTATGAAAAATAACGTGTTCAATTATCTAAGGGGACGAAACTCTACATATTTAGCAGCACTTGTGAAAACTGAAGGATTAATTTCAATTATTGGTATCAAACAAAATAATTAATTACCAGTAATTGTTTGTTTTTTTAAATGGAGTCATGTTTTGTATATGCCAATGAATAATTGTGCAAAGTGTCAACTTGATCAGAAAATGTGTGTGGGAGAAATAACGTGTACAAATTTTGAACCAGACAGAGTGAGTTGATATAAAGCTTTGTAACTAGAAACAGACACAAAATAGAGCAGTAAGATTCCTAACAAACGAGAGAACGTTCAGGAGAGAAGACTCAAAAAGTAAAGTAACAATTTTACATAAAATTTTACAGAAAACACTGAACCATAATCTTCAAAATCTAATAAAATACACAGAAAGACACAAAGATAAAAGCACATTCCTCGTTCCGTATGCTAGAGCAAATTTGTACAAACACTTCTTCTTCCCTAGTACTATTAGAGCCTGACTCAGCCAGGGAAATCAACGACTTGGCAGAGTTTAAGCCATTGATTAACATGCATGACTAGATTGACCTAGGGGCATGCGTAGGACACAATCATCTTTTTTTTTGAAGTAACGTCTGTATTTTAAAAAGGTAAACGATTTCAACTTATACCGCCACAACTGTTAAGTATGATTTCTTTTCCTTGTTTGATACCAAACAAAATAAGTAATTACCAATAATTAATTAAGTAACTGATTAATTTATTTTTTATTGATTCTTGTTCTGCCAGGCACCCGAAAATATTGCGTAAAATGTCAGCTTGATCCGAGATTGTGTGTTGGAGAAATAACGTGTACAAACTTTTTACCAGACAAACAAATAGACAGACAGAGTGAGTTGAGATAAATTTAAAAAAAACAACAGAGTTTTTTCAATGCAAGAACAACTGAATTGGATGAAGTAAAACTGTTAGCATGAAATCAGAAAAGTTATCACTGACCTGCATCATTTGATGATGGTATTAACTATATAGGGGTAGGGGTGACTGATTGTTACAGCGCTCGGCTTCAGAAACGACGGGCCTCGAATTTGATTGTCGGTGAAAACTAAGAATATGAATTTTAGTCTATCGGGTATAGGACATTAGTTGGCGAAATTAAAGGCGGTTGGTCGTTGTGCTGGCCAAATAACACCCTTGTTAATCGTCAGACATAGAAATAAATGACCTTTTGTGTGTTTTTTTTACTGCCACAGACTTGCTGATCTACGGCTTAACAAGTCTGGGAAACCATTCATTCTTGACCTGTATGGTGACATATACGCACTACGCAAAACAACATGGTCTCTGTCCAGGGCTATTGCAAGAGAGGATTTGAGCCTCTCAAGCCCTCACTCAAATGGAGTTTGATGATGATGATGAATAGAGTTACTTTTTAATAATAACAATATAAATGTAGAATACGACACCAGGTGTTCATTGTGAATGACAGATAATTAAATATCACCTGAAACTTTTATAGTGGCTTTTATTCTATGTTCAATCAACCCACGTGAAACTTTTATAGTGGCTTTTATTCTATGTTCAATCAACCCACGTGAAACTTTTATAGCAGCTTTTATTCTATGTTCCATCAACCCACCTGAAAGTTATATAGCGGCTTTTATTCTATGTTCCATCAACCCACCTGAAAGTTATATAGCGGCTATTATTCTATGTTCCATCAACCCACCTGAAAGTTATATAGCGGCTATTATTCTATGTTCCATGAACCCACCTGAAAGTTATATAGCGGCTATTATTCTATGTTCCATCAACCCACCTGAAAGTTATATAGCGGCTATTATTCTATGTTCCATCAACCCACCTGAAAGTTATATAGCGGCTATTATTCTATGTTCAATCAACCCACCTGAAAGTTATATAGCGGCTATTATTCTATGTTCAATCAACCCACCTGAAAGTTATATAGCAGCTATTATTCTATGTTCAATCAACCCACCTGAAAGTTATATAGCGGCTATTATTCTATGTTCCATGAACCCACCTGAAAGTTATATAGCGGCTTTTATTCTATGTTCCATGAACCCACCTGAAAGTTATATAGCGGCTATTATTCTATGTTCCATGAACCCACCTGAAAGTTATATAGCGGCTATTATTCTATGTTCCATCAACCCACCTGAAAGTTAATTCCATTCACTGATCCAGGTTGTACATCTCCAATGCCAGGGAAAGCGAAGTTCAAAAAAATGTCTTCACTATTCCCTGTATCTGTCTCTACTCCTGGTACAGTTCTATTTCCCGCTGACTTCAGTTGATTGAAATTAATGCAAAGAATATTATCTGCTGCAGGATAGAATGCAAAAGGGCAGTTGGCAACACGACATCTAGGAGAAAAAAAAAACATACACATGTTCTCAGTGGTTTCATCAAATCTTTTGCCACAAGCAAAAACCGCAAACTTCTGTCGCTTATTAGGTAGGTGTACGAAGGACGAGAGTGAGATAGAGGAGGGGGGATGATGGAGAAAGAGAAAGTGTGTTAGTCAAATATAGAAATCAATAAATCAATTATAAATATGCTTTTAAAAATTCTTTTTTTTTCAAAAAAAAAAAAAATTCTCTAAGGGAAAGAATTACAGAAATATCTCTCAATATTGATTACCAATAATTAAATGAGTAATTAGTTAATTTTTTTTTATTCGTGTTTAGTTAGGTACAATAAACGTTTAAAGTTTGAACTTGATCCGATAATGGGTGTGGGAGAAATAACGTGTACAATTGTCTAAGGGGGAAAAACTACACATTTAGCCGTATCAGTGAATACTGAATGATTAATTTCCCTTTTTGGTATCAAACAAAATAATTAATTACCAATAATAATTCATTAATTGTTATTTTTTAAAATAGAGCCATGTCTTGTCTGCCCAGATTTTTTAAACAATTTAATCTTGTTTCAATTTTATTTCACGAGCTTTATTGCTTTATAGAAGTATTAAATAAAACAATACATACTTAAGACTTTCAGTACATTCTCGTCTCGACGTTAGGGGCTCGCTGTTTGAAGAGGCATTAGCGTATCTTAGAATAGCTAGAGCCGTGTGACTGCTGACATTCACTTCCAGAGTTACTGCCCTTATCCAATAATTCTTGTCCGTTTGGTTGGCCTCTATCACGAAGTCGTATCTTTCCCCTGGGTTGATTATAAAGGATTCTACCTCCACTGGAGACACATCATTGCTAAACAGAAAATAAATAGGTGAAATTAGCTTTTACCTTAAAGGGACTAATAAAAGAGTAATATGAATCTTATTATTACATTGTTAATATTCCTATGTATTCAATGAATCGATGATTGATAACATAAGGCACAGTGTGTGCCTGGCTTATCTGATTTTAATTAATGATTATCTAATTGATAGTTTTCCAAAGGGCCAAGCTCTCTTTCGATGCCTCAAGTAAAGCTTTTCCCATTTGGTTACATCTTTAAATTGCAATGCAATGATCAGTGGTGCATGGAACTGTGTGGGCACAGGCAGCTGCCTGCGCTGTTGTCGTTTTATTTTTACTATTAATAGTTAATAGATGTAAAAATGGTGTATTTTTTCTAAAAAAAAACCTCTTGCATATTTATCTTAAAAATTAAATTATTCGCTTTCAGAGAAGAAAAAAAAAAGCCTTTGGATCAGAGCTTTGAAGATCTAAAAATCATGATGTCGGATTTTTCATATATTTTCTAGTTTCTGTGATCTAAACTGGACGGACAGACCACATAAAACTAATAGCGGTTATTCCCCTTATGGGAGCCACCTAAGAAGTTTCACAAACTGTTTTACTTGTTTGAACTGAAATAGAAACTGAGTCTAGATAGAGACATCAAACAGAGGAACATGCATAATAGTTCTTCGGCGATCTAATCACAGAACCGGAAACAACTGATTACTTTAAAAAGTAGATAGATAGGTAGATAGACAGACAGAGAGACATACCGACAGATTGATAGAAAGACAGACAGACATATAGATAGATAGATAGATAGATAGATAGATAGATAGATACACGCAAGGCCGGCCTTAGGCCACTGCAGCCTATGCGGCCCTAGTGGGCGTCGCACTTTCATAGGTCCCTCGCTAATTCTAGGTGTAAATTATAAAATTAAAACATTATAGCTTATACATAATAGCAGTTGTTGTTTTTTCGCAGTCTCCTGATTTTCCAGGACCTTAAGAAAATCTCCTAAAATTGCAAAATATACGAAAAAGTCCTGGAAATCTGTAATTATTAAAATCTCCTGAAAAATAGACAAATTTTTCATTTCAGAGTGCCAGTCCTAAGGGCGATGAAAAACGGCATTGACAGCTTTCGTTTAATAAAAAATGTATTGCAAAGACGAATTAATTTTTTGATACAAAATCTTAATTTCGACATTATGCTATCCCTATCCAGATTATGCCGCAAGCAATCTGTTTCGCACAGGGCACTGCAATTGTTAGGTCTGGCCCTGCATACACAGATAGATGGATACACAGATATATAGATTATATTAAATGAGATAGATAGATAGATAGATAGATAGATAGATAGATAGATAGATAGATAGATAGATAGATAGATAGATAGATAGATAGATAGATAGATAGATAGATAGAATTCTTTTGTAGTAATTGACCTAGACTACTCACCCATCTGAAGCTACAATCTTTAAGACATGTTCATCAATGGACACTCTGAAGGGATAAAGACTTCCAGCTCCTATAACTCGAAATCTAAGAAATTTTATTTGATAGGTATTAACATTGTAGGCCTACACGTTGTGTACATTGTACAATACAAGATCGATATCGGTATTGTCTAACTAATAGATGTAAATAATGTTAATTTATGACAGTTCGGTTAATTTAACATATAAAAAATATTATATTTGCACGTTTTATTTCATCTCTTCTCTTCTGAATTGAAAACATATACATTGTATGTCTACACGTTATATATATATATATATATATATATATATATATCATGGGCGTAGCCAGGATTTTTTTCGGTGTGTGTGTGTGGAGGGGGGAGTTGGGGGGATTTTTAAAAAATCTGTCTTAGCCATCTTTGTTAAGCCACATTTAGTGTTTTTCCATTTCGGCAGATGACTAGTCACTGCACTTTATTAATGGAGCCCAGCCACTGGTAGAAATGTGTAATCTCTCTTGACTACGCTCTTGGAATTTGATGACTGTAGTTTGCTTTATATTTTATATCGAAAAGGGAAGTTTTATAGTCAAAATCATTTGTTGGGGTGGGGGGGGGGAGGGAAGGACTAAAAAATCTCTTTGACTGTAGTTTGCCGTAGAATAATATTGAAGAGAAAGGTTTTATACCTCAAAACTCTCTGTAGTGGGATTTTAAACTCAAAACCATCTGGAGGGGTTTTAAACTTTTAAAAAAATACTCTGGAGGAGGGGAATTTTTTACTCAACCCCCCCCCCCCTTGGCTTGGCTACTCTCATGGAACTTTGTCTATGTCATTTGCTTTTTTTTTATATTAAAGAGGTACTTTTTAGCTGCAAACCCAGCTGGAGAGGGCTTTTATATATAAAAACCCTCTTGACTACGCTCATAGAATCTGGTGACTGATGAATGGTTAGTCTTACATTGAAGAGCGGGTTTTATCGTTAATTTCGTAGGGGGGTTTTAAAATCAAAATCTTCCTCTTGGAATATGGAGATTGTCGTTAGTATTATTTTTTTTATATTGTTTTATAGAAGATGGGGATTTAACTGCAAAACCCCCTGGTACGGGGTTTTAAACTCAAAGCCCCCTTGGCTGCGCTAGGGCAAGTAATGGTTTAGTTTAGTCACTAAATTCAGACCTCCTCCCCCATGGGAGGGATTTCATTTCGGGGTAGGGAGGTTGAAACCCCCCCCCCCGGCTACGCCCTTGCGTTACATACATTTTATACACACATACACACAATCTAGTTATATATGTATATTGTTACATCTCTGGTTCTTAAACAATATGTAGACAGAAAGCCACAACCAACCCTAAAAATTGCAGAAAACGAATTATTATCTTATCTTATAATTTACAGACGTTCTTTCTTAAGAGAAGATAATTACATCCTCGCATGTGTCAATTTAATAATCTAATAGTGCCCATTAGAGACTTAAACTCTCAAGTCTTTGGTTTCCCTGGCTGTTTCATGCCACCCATTCCATGCTCTAATGCCACTAGGGAAGAACTTGTAAGAATTAGTCCTAGCCTATGGAATAAGAAATCTCTTTAGTGTATTTATGTGAATTTTATTAGGTTGTGTTTATTTTAATGAGTAAAGTATGGTCCATTGTTGTATATAGTATTGATGCTTCCCTTTTTAGTCTTCTATTCTGAAGTGTCACTTCAGTTGTGTGATTTTAGTCATTGTTCTACTCTGGTCCAAGATAAATATTTATTTGTTACAAAATCAGTTTGTTACCTTATTAATTGAGCCAACATCTCAGCAATGTAAAATAAAAGACTAAGTAATCGAGCTTGAATCGGTATCGACTGCGAATTAATTCAGTAAAAAGCATGTATTCGTATCGACTGCGAATTAATCTCGTAATAAAGCATGTATTGGTATCGACTGCGAATTAATCCCGTAATGTAGCATCTATTGGTATCGGCTGCGAATTAATTCCGTAACGAGGCATGTATTGGTATCGACTTTAACAATTTAGATGTCTTACTTCAGAACTTACCTGTAGGAATTGAACCGTTTCACATTGAAGACAGTCAGCGGAGCATCAATGAAAGTACCATTTGGATAGAAATATCTTCCTCTGCCATTAATTAGACCAGAATGGAACTGAAACATACTGAAAAGAAACAAGTAAAAAAAAATACTTTAAAACAAAACACATTCCTCCTTGATACTGCTTCAGAGCAATTTTTGTTTGTTCTTAATAACTAATGGATGTTGGTTTTTTTTTAAAGAAATTGTTGTTACCCCGCCCTCAACGAAAAAATGCCCAGGTTAAGAGAATGTTTCAATCTAGTATTTTCCTAGATTCTAACGCTAGGCCTAGAGCTGTACACTAAAAAGACGGTACGCAAAAAATATTCTGGAACGTCTTGAATGGATACATGCGGAAATACTCGAAGACGTGGTTTGTTCAAGTTCAAGATTGTCTAGTCCTCGGGCCAAAATTTTTTTTTCATACTTAAAAAATTATAACGTCAAACTATTGTTTTTTTCTAGTGTGGCTAAATAGCTACTAATGCTTTTCCCAAAGATATACATCCACTGTCGAATTTCTTAGAAAATCGTTAGAGCCGTTTTCGAGAGCAGCGTCCCTGGTTTTGCCTATGAATTTAAAGAAATGTCTCAGATTTAAAAAAATTGACATCGGGAAGCATATAAACAAGATGTGGACTAGGACAGTGATTCTCAACCTTATTCGACCGGCGGGCCATTTTAATTTCCGACACTCGTATCGCGAGCCAGATCAATAAAATGTAAACAAAAAAAATTGATATCGACAATTATCTATTTTTAATAGAAATCCGTGAATTAACTACTAACATTAATTCACGAAAAGTGTATTCTAAACCAACACTTAAATATCCGTCTGCTTAAGTGAGACGATAACGTCGTGAATCTAGAATTCTAGATGATCGTCTGTTAGATGAGACAATAACGTCGTGAATCTAGAATTCTAGATGATCGTCTGTTAGATGAGACAATAACGTCGTGAATCTAGAATTCTAGATGATCGTCTGTTAGATGAGACAATAACGTCGTGAATCTAGAATTCTAGATGATCGTCTGTTAGATGAGACAATAACGTCGTGAATATAGAATTCTAGATGATCGTCTATTAGATGAGACAATAACGTCGTGAATCTAGAATTCTAGATGATCGTCTGTTAGATGAGACAATAACGTCGTGAATATAGAATTCTAGATGATCGTCTGTTAGATGAGACAATAACGTCGTGAATATAGAATTCTAGATGATCGTCTGTTAGATGACTACGTAACATTGCTTTCGCATGTGTCCTCACTGAAATGGTTTGTCCTCAGCATTAAGTGCTTGTAACTCTTGTAAGCGTCTTTACCGCTCTTGTTTTTCGGAGATTTAAACACGTTTTCGTAAGCAACACGGAGTAGAAATCCTTTATCTGAATCACTGACCTTTGTTAAGTAGGGGTGTCTGGCTTTGTAAGTCAATCAGTTCCAGTTGCAGCTCTGTCTGCGCACATGACACATTGGCCGCTAATAGACTTTTGAAACCACGAACATTGTTTAATTTGAAAAAATTCTAAATCATCATCAGATGGTCCAGACTGAACACGTTGCTACATAGATTTTGTTGGTGAATAATTCAATAGAATGAAGTCACACAGGCTCGGTTCCATTACACAATTTTCTAATAACTCTTGCTGTCAACTATACTTGTGGTACCACCAGTAGTCACTCTCACTAGTTTCTCCCAAGAAAGAGAAAGATCAACCATGATGTCTGAAATATCTTTGACAGTTTTTCTCAAGTGATGGTCCTATGCATGCTACCTCTTAGTGATCCAGTTACAAAATGTTTACCTACCTAAACCTGCCACCTTCTAGAGATCCAGTTACAAAATGTTTACCTACCTAAACCTACCACCTTCTAGTGATCCAGTTACAAAATATTTACCTACCTAAACCTGCCACCTTCTAGTGATCCAGTTACAAAATGTTTACCTACCTAAACCTGCCACCTTCTAGTGATCCAGTTACAAAATATTTACCTACCTAAACCTGCCACCTTCTAGTGATCCAGTTACAAAATGTTTACCTACCTAAACCTGCCACCTTCTAGTGATCCAGTTACAAAATGTTTACCTACCTAAATCTGCCACCTTCTAGTGATCCAGTTACAAAATGTTTACCTACCTAAACCTGCCACCTTCTAGAGATCCAGTTTCAAAATGTTTACCTACCTAAACTTGCCACCTTCTAGTGATCCAGTTACTAAATGTTTACCTACCTAAACCTGCCACCTTCTAGTGATCCAGTTTCAAAATGTTTACCTACCTAAACCTGCCACCTTCTAGTGATCCAGTTACAAAATGTTTACCTACCTAAACCTGCCACCTTCTAGTGATCCAGTTACAAAATGTTTACCTACCTAAACCTGCCACCTTCTAGAGATCCAGTTTCAAAATGTTTACCTACCTAAACTTGCCACCTTCTAGTGATCCAGTTACTAAATGTTTACCTACCTAAACCTGCCACCTTCTAGTGATCCAGTTACAAAATGTTTACCTACCTAAACCTGCCACCTTCTAGTGATCCAGTTACAAAATGTTTACCTACCTAAACCTGCCACCTTCTAGAGATCCAGTTTCAAAATGTTTACCTACCTAAACTTGCCACCTTCTAGTGATCCAGTTACTAAATGTTTACCTACCTAAACCTGCCACCTTCTAGTGATCCAGTTACAAAATGTTTACCTACCTAAACCTGCCACCTTCTAGTGATCCAGTTGGTTGAATTTGAACTCTCTTCTCATAGTTATTGTATAACATTCTATAATGGGTGAGTTCAGAGTCCATGTCATGGTTCCAGTCCTAGTGTTAAGATAGTACATGAAATCAAAGGGAAATAGCGATGATCTAGACACTTGCTTAATAGACCTAAGAAAAGATCAAATCACATTACAGCAGCGTTTCTCAAACTGTGGGGTGACGTTCTGGGATGCAATGTCAGGGCAAAAGAAGGGAGGGAGGATTTATTATTTATTTTTATTGTAATTAACTATCAATGTTAGAATATTATTAGCCAATGAAAAGAATAAAAGATAAAGTGAGGGGGGGGGGGGTATTTAGGAATACGTATACAACCTTGACTTTCCTTTTTTCCCATTCAAATTTAGTTTTCTATGACTAGAGTTAACGTTCTTAACCGGAAGCAAGAATTTAAACAGTAAAGAAAAATTGGAACATAATAAAAATGAATATAATTCCTGGTTGCGCTGTACGCTGTGTTTCGAGTGGCTCCTGCTCAAAACCTGTCTTCTGTTACAGGGCCGGTCTTAGGCATAGGCAAAGTAACTAGGTAACCGCCTTAGACCTCCGATTAGTAAAGGCTTCCCACTGGACTGAAAAAATGTTTTTTAGAGAAGAAATAGCAAAATTTGTGCCAAGTTTTATTGTTGTAGTAGGTTTTAAGTAAAATGCGTAATTTTATTTGTTCGCTTTTAATTTTTTAAATTTCATTTGGGCCACCAAATTCACTTCGCCGAGGGTCACTAAATATCTAAGGCCGGCCCTGTCCGCTATCGCCGCCGTCCTGCAAAAATTTGGGGCTATGATGTATGCCTAATCATGTCAAATCTGAAGGAACATGTAAAACAAATACTATTAAATAAAGATAAACAAAAGTTAGGCAGAAAATAAAAAGAAACTTAGTTTTTGTACAAAGTTCAATTAGTATTACGTTTGCTATAATTAGTAGTGCTTTAGAGGTTTCTGTGCTACTTTTAGTTAACAAAAGTCAGCTTGAATCTCAAAAAACCTGGTCTACATCGAGATTTTAAAGCTATATTTAGCTTCATATGTAAGATAATCCTTCAATTTGAGAGTACGTACTATTCTCTTCTTTGTTACTCGGATGTAAGTTGTGTTGCGCCAACCACTTGGCTAACTATTAAGGTTATCGAGATCAGGAATGGAGCAGAGATTGGACCAATACGAACACTATAGCTCCTATCTAGAGAGACAAATGCTTTCAGCTGAATCATTGGTGTCGGTTTCTCCCTGAACCGGGGCAGAATGTGCTCTGACTAAAGAAGCCGATTCTGGAGCGGCAAACATGACTAAAGTTCACGTATGCGAATGCATCTGTTTTTAGAGCTAGCGGGTAGAGCAGCTTTCTTCATTTTAAACAAATTCATAAACATATTAAACGTACCTGAATCATCATAATAAACTCTTCCATCTGCAACGGCCGCCTCTCTCTGACAATAAAAGGGCCCAATAAACCCATAGACAGTTGAGCCCCTGTGTGGGCGTGATACCAAAATGTTCCCTTGGGGTCAGCTTCAAATCTGTATGTGAATGTTTGACCAGGTAGTATGGGACACTGCAGAAAGAAGGAAATAACAAACCTATATGTACATTTACTTACTTTACGTATACCCTTTGGACTAAAATAACTATCTAATTAACCACACAATGAAAACTCTGGTTTGACATTTTTTCAAAATATAATCATTTTTAAAATTAAATATGGGTTACATCTTTAAAAAAAAACAACGGAATATTTCTGTGTTGTTAGTTAAGAGCTGAAGAAAGAATGAGAAGTTCATGAACAGTTTGAGCACCGTCTGACGTAGAACTCATTAGCTGGAATGTTCATAGAAACACTTAAGTGTTCAAAGACTCCTTGCGATAAGAAAGCACTGCAATAAATAAATATAATTATATATGTGAGACCACCATCAGATTCATATAGAAGAAATGGGTTAGAGTTTTGTTTTTAAAGGTTTGTGTTTTCTTAAGTTTTTCTGAGTTTTTCTAGTTTTTGTTCTGAGTTTTTGTCTAAGTCCCAAAAAAAGTTCAACGTCTTGCCACAATGTCACACAGCTATCTGAAGTTTATTTTTTCACTTGTGTGTTTGTCTTTCGTTTGTTTGTTTAGGATGATAGAATAATACTTCCCATGACTAATCTCCGTACTATAATGCAATGCTAGTAATAAAAGTCATCCAACTTTAACCTAGTTACCAACCTGAGTGATAAAACCTACTCCGTCACTCCAAGCACTTCCTTTTTGTATCAAGCCGTGCCAATGAATGGTCATCCCACTGGATATCAGGCTATTTTTCACGTGTACAATGACCGTCTGACCTTCATACACCTAGGATGCAATGTAGAAACAATAAGGCGCTACTATGTAACGCAGAACCTCAATCTACGATATCCACTGAATTTAAATACATTTTAATTTGAATAACTAGAGAAAGATCTTTTAGGTATCACTGACAGAGACGTATGAAGAGATCAGTAGCAGGAGAAATACAAGAATTGGACCCCACGATGACCCGCTTACTACGTTAAAAAATGCAAGCTTAAACTCAATGGCCATATCACAAGGTCCTCGGGGCTCGCAAAGACATTCCGTCAGGGAAAAGTTCCAGGTAAAAGAAGAAGAGGCAGACAGAGAAAGTGATGGGAAGACATCATAAATGAATGCACGGGCCTGGTTTTGTAAGGTATTCTATCCAAGGCAAAGGACAGAGAGGAATGGAGAAAGAAGGTCACTAGATCTTGTGTGGTGCCCCAACGGTACAACGGATTAGGTGATAGGTGAAGATGAAGGTAAAGAATGTTCAATGTAGAGCCAAAGAAATAAGGTTCAAAGCTCATTTAGATACGCCTTTATAATAAGTCAATGAAATGGTGACCTTACACAGCATTGAAACTTGTACACATCTGTTGCACCGAATTACAAATGGAAGATTTTCTACACCACATAATGGGAATAGATAAGTCCTGATATTTTTCTATTAATTTTCTGACTTTTTTTTTTACCTAACAACAAAGGCTCGTTTATTGTTTTCTTGACATCATTGACCAGTCTTTGATTCTCTTGCCTCAATAGTTGCTCCAGGTATTGTTTTATTGACAGCATTGACCAGTCTTTGATTCTTTTAAGTCTTACCTCAATAGAAGGTCCAGGTATTGTTTTATTGACAGTAATGACCAGTCTTTGATTCTCAAAGCCGTCTGCACTGATCACATTGTTGGTATCTACGGGCACTGCATTTAGCGGGTTCGTCTCGTTGAAGTGATAAAGTTTCCCACCCGAAGCGTAGACAGCCAGCTTGTTGTCCATCATGGTCAGGTTGTATTCTACTTCCAGCCAGAACTCACAGACATCTTGTGTCATTAGACAAGCAGACTTCACATTGGTTGACAACATCGACAGCAGAATTACAAGACTGGACCACCTTAATGAGGAAAAATAAAATGACTAGAGATACTTAATTTCTATTTCATTGCTTATACTTATAAATGAAAAAAAAAAGGATTTTGTGACTGGTTTGCTATCTCGATTTCTACAAATATCGCACACGTCTTAGACCCATTAGACTTAGGATACAAGTTGTTAAGCTTTCTAGATGGCAAAACTCAAGTTACTGTAGAGCCAGGTCCAAGACTTGTTCCGTTAACAGAATTACTTACAAGTTCGCATAAAGACCAAATGTAAGGAATTAATTTGTCTCATCATACAGAAATAATGACAATAAAAATAAGAACACAATGAATGTTGGTTCCCTTTAAGGCAACAAAACCCTCTCAGAGCCAATAACAATCTACCCTGTTGTTATATCAACCAAGCAGTTAGTCACACCTTCGTGGTCCAAAATATACATAAGACGGTTCTTGTTGCCTGTCAGAGGATGATACTGCTTCAGAGCTGCCACATCACCCAAAAATTCAGCAGTGTTAAACGGACTAAAACAATGTTTGTTTCCCTCTAAACGAATTTCGACCATGGCAGAACCAGAGAATGAATATTAATACATTTTAAAATAGTAATAATAATCTCTATATATATAATTCTCTTTTTCGCTCAACAGTTTGGACGAGCAAGAAGTAAAGGAAAGATCACTCTCATATTTCCCCGGATAGTAACCCCACGAAAAAACAAGAGGGGGGAGAACAAGTGGTTATTTACACGTCGCTACGGATGGCTGCGCACTGGACTGTCAAAACCTGCCCGCTCCCACCCCCCTTCGTCCTGCGGGAGGTTTGGACTAAGAAGTAAACTATCTTCAACTCTGAAGGAACATCCGAAACATGTAAAACATTTTACAAACAAACATTTTACAAACACTAAATAGCAGCGCCGGACTTAACCATTGTGACCAAGAAGTCATGGAATGAGAACAAGTAATCTACTAAGTATATTCTCCCGTCACTAAATAGCAGGGCCGGACTTACGCGTTGTGGGGCCTAATGCGAAACGGATTTCGCGGGGCCCAGTTTGGGTAGGGAAGCGGACAATAAATGAAATTAGAGAGTTTGTATTAGAAAGTAAATTCGTCAATGCATTTTATTCATTCTATACTACGTACAGAATTACTTTACGAGCCTTGCGTGTAGCAAAGTCATACAGTATATCATGACAATTCTGTTTCCTACATAGATCACGCTAAATAGCAAGAATTACCTAATGTTTCAATCTATCTTTGAGAATTGTTGACCTCAAGTAATTCTTTATTAGTTTGAGGCACGAGAAGCTTCTTTCACCAGATTACACAATTACGGATAATGCATAATGCCGTTTTTATTTATCGCGCGTTGGATTGGCGTTTTCCATATTGAATGACACCCCAAAATGACAATTTTTGTCTATATATTTCCGTATATTTTAGGGACTTTTTCGTATATTTTGTATTTTCGGGAGATTTCCAGGAGCTCCTGATAAATCGACAGGAGGGCCCGGGAAATCTGTTTTAAGTTATAAAATGTTTTAATTTAATAATTTATACACCTAGAAATAACGCGGGTCATATGAAAGTGTGGGTCCTATGCGGTCGCATAGGTTGCAGTGGCCTAAGGCCGGCCCTGCTAAATAGCGGCGTATGATACTCCGCCGGTCAACTAGTATAATAATAAAATGTTCGTTGCACTGTTAACAAACCTAAAGCTGAAGGCGATTTGAGAACACGGAAGACAGTTAAAAACAAAACTTACAATATCACACTACTCAAGATCTTATTATAATTGGAACGACTAGGTCTTGGTCTTCTTTTGGATGTAGTGAAGAATTTGGTTCGTCGGAGCTCAATAAGGAGCAAGGGGGGGGGGGTTCCGTAATGTTGTTATGAATGGAAGAGGTGACGTATAGAAGCTCTCTACTATCTAGACACATTCTTCCAGGGCATGCGTCTCAAATAACCTCTGGCAACCAGTTAAACTCCTGGGCTTTACTCAAAAACGTTAAAAGCTCAACCTGATGAACAAATCAGGAGTAGGCGATGTGTAGGCGATGTGTAGGCAGTTTGCAGCACACAGTGCTACTAGCTACACCCAGCTAGAGCCTGCGACGCCGCTGATACCAAACTGTATCGGCACTTGCCGTTTTCTTTGGAGACATCAGCTGTACGGAGAGGGCAAAACTGCTGCGTGAGAGACATCGTTTCGAGCACAGCTAATACCAGACATTCATCTCATCTCCATGACATAATCCATCATCATCATCAAACTCTATTTGAGTGAGGTCTTGAGAGACTCAAATCCTCTATTGCAAAAAACCCTGAACAGAGACAATGCTGTTTTGTGTAGTGCATACACGTCACCATACAGGTTCAGAATTAGTGGATTCCCAGACCTGTCGAGACGGAGATCAGCAAATCTGGGGCTGTCAGAAAGAATATGAGGCACTGTTTCCTTTTCTTCTCCAAAGCGACTGCACCGTGAGTAAAAGTTTGGCCATAGCTGAGACAAATATGAGCCAACAGGACAGTGATATGTCCTACACTGTGCTATAATAACTTACTCAGGCCTGGACTGCCTCCACTATGGGGAAGTGGTGGAAAAACTCCGCGGGCTTTTTGGAACTTGTCCGAGCACTCAAACAACTTTTCCATTTCTATTTTTTTTTATTGCAGCCAGAGCATGATAAGAACTCACAGCCTGCTCGGTAGGTGGTGTTAGCCCTCCCTGCTATGCCAAGAAATCTGCAATGGTTTTGCCAGTCACACCTATGTGACTCGGTACCCACTGCATTATTACAGGAGTGCCATAGCGTTGATTTATGTTGTGTGAAGCCATGTGATGACAGTGTCCATAGTGGTAATCCATAGTAGCTTCGCGACTGAAAGTGGTCATACAATGGCGATCGAATTCCAAGCCTTTGATTCATGAAAAGTGCTCACAAATCGTAATGTGTAAGAGAATGTGTGAGGCATAACTAGAGGCGTTAGGTCCATGAAGCACACAGGGCTCTCTAAGGACAGAGGAAGTTCACTAGGGTACGAGAGCAGTTCTTGATTGTAGATTTTAGTTCAGTCATAAATCCAAGGCTGTATTTACTTATTCGAGCACGATACAAGCAACACTTCTGGCAGCCGTAAAAATACGAAAAAATGTTCTGGCCCGTCGAAATTCGGATATATTTTAAGTTCTTTTGTGGAGGCCCCGGGCCTATAGTACTCCCTTAAATCCGGCCCTGGCTTTAGGTCTAAAAAAAAAGTCATGATGTTAGATCTTGATCTAGCATATTTTTAGCGACTAAAATAAAAACAAAGCAAAGACCCAAATCTGAGAGAAAAAACAAGATTTAAGATTACAGTCAAAACAATAACAAACATGGCTGACCTATGCAATCATCCATAATTACCGAAATCTCCTATTAAAATATGCAATGTATGTATTACTTTCTATAATAGGCTGTGGATTTTAACATTTGCATTACACTTACAATACTAACATCAGGTATTCCTACATCTTAAATGTAACTGAACAAGGAAAACCACCTAGTGAGAAGAAAATAGTCCTAGAGATACAGCATAATTATTTGAAAACTTGAAAACTTGAGTCTCTCACAACTAATTACTTGTTAATATGTATTTACTACAGGACCACTTTTTTAAAAAGTTTGAAACAGATGTTTGTACCAAAGTTTAACTATGAGTTGTCAGAGGGAAATATTAACGCGAGTAAATCACACCGTGTCAGAGTTGTCAGAGGGAAATATTAACGCGAGTAAATCACACCGTGTCAGAGTTGTCAGAGGGAAATATTAACGCGAGTAAATCACACCGTGTCAGAGTTGTCAGAGGGAAATATTAACGCGAGTAAATCACACCGTGTCAGTTGTCAGAGGGAAATATTAACGCGAGTAAATCACACCGTGTCAGAGTTGTCAGAGGGAAATATTAACGCGAGTAAATCACACCGTGTCAGTTGTCAGAGGGAAATATTAACGCGAGTAAATCACACCGTGTCAGAGTTGTCAGAGGGAAATATTAACGCGAGTAAATCACACGTGTCAGAGTTGTCAGAGGGAAATATTAACGCGAGTAAATCACACCGTGTCAGAGTTGTCAGAGGGAAATAACCCAACCTTCTTCTTGACACTTTCAGCAGCTGTTTCCATCCTCCCCCCCCCCCCCCCCAATGTGTTCCTCTTTCTTTAAAAAAAAAAAAACAACCCATTCATCAACATTTACAAAAGCAAATAAAAAGCTTGAACTGGAAGAATTGAATATTGAACCATGGACATGTACGGGTGACCCAAATTTTGAGGTGTTCTAGAGAGGCTTTCAGCAGCACATTCAATGGCGTGGTATTCAAAGATAGGGCACACACACACACACACACACACAAACTACTTACACACCCTTATAAAACTGGGGACTGTTAGAACCAAATGAAAATTCTTTTCTTTTCTTCACTTTTTGAAATCTCTATTGGAGTTTGACTCTAAGGCGTATAGCTAAAAATATCTTGCTGTTTTGAGTTGTTTTTTCTACTGTTAAGAATACTGGGGATTTCCACATTAAAGTTAATCACTCTCATGTCCGCTTCGTCTACTCTTTGATTTTTTAAGATCAATTTTAAGCAGTAATAAATAAAAGAAGAGAAAGAGCTGTGAAGAAATGTGTTGCAATATAATGAGACCATCAGAAAACAAACAAACAAAGTCTAATGCCAATGAAAAGATTGGGAAATATTTTGAAATAAAAAGAGAACCCCCCCCCCCCCAAACCAAAGTCAAGGTCATATTGAATGATCACTGTTGGAAACAAAATAATACACAGTTGTTTGTGCTATCAGCTATGTCAGCTATAGAAAAATGAATACAAAGCTTATCCTATGGAAAGAACCGCTAACTGCTGACACTTTATCTGAACATGACAGGGTTTAGCTCGCTCTCTACTATATCAACAAAATTAATTAATGAGAACTAACTGCTGACACTTTATCTGAACATGACAGGGTTTAGCTCGCTCTCTACTATATCAACAAAATTAATTAATGAGAACTAACTGCTGCACTTTATCTAAACATGACAGGGTTTAGCTCGCTCTCTACAATATCAACAAAATTAATTAATGAGAACTAACTGCTGACACTTTATCTGAACATGACAGGGTTTAGCTCGCTCTCTACTATATCAACAAAATTAATTAATGAGAACTAACTGCTGCACTTTATCTGAACATGACAGGGTTTAGCTCGCTCTCTACTATATCAACAAAATTAATTAATGAGAACTAACTGCTGACACTTTATCTGAACATGACAGGGTTTAGCTCGCTCTCTACTATATCAACAAAATTAATTAATGAGAACTAACTGCTGCACTTTATCTAAACATGACAGGGTTTAGCTCGCTCTCTACAATATCAACAAAATTAATTAATGAGAACTAACTGCTGACACTTTATCTGAACATGACAGGGTTTAGCTCGCTCTCTACTATATCAACAAAATTAATTAATGAGAACTAACTGCTGCACTTTATCTGAACATGACAGGGTTTAGCTTGCTCTCTACTATATCAACAAAATTAATTAATGAGAACTAACTGCTGCACTTTATCTAAACATGACAGGGTTTAGCTCGCTCTCTACAATATCAACAAAATTAATTAATGAGAACTAACTGCTGACACTTTATCTGAACATGACAGGGTTTAGCTCGCTCTCTACAATATCAACAAAATTAATTAATGAGAACTAACTACTGACACTTTATCTGAACATGACAGGGTTTAGCTCGCTCTCTACAATATCAACAAAATTAATTAATGAGAACTAACTGCTGCACTTTATCTGAACATGACAGGGTTTAGCTCGCTCTCTACTATATCAACAAAATTAATTAATGAGAACTAACTGCTGCACTTTATCTAAACATGACAGGGTTTAGCTCGCTCTCTACTATATCAACAAAATTAATTAATGAGAACTAACTGCTGCACTTTATCTAAACATGACAGGGTTTAGCTCGCTCTCTACAATATCAACAAAATTAATTAATGAGAACTAACTGCTGCACTTTATCTGAACATGACAGGGTTTAGCTTGCTCTCTACTATATCAACAAAATTAATTAATGAGAACTAACTGCTGCACTTTATCTAAACATGACAGGGTTTAGCTCGCTCTCTACAATATCAACAAAATTAATTAATGAGAACTAACTGCTGACACTTTATCTGAACATGACAGGGTTTAGCTCGCTCTCTACAATATCAACAAAATTAATTAATGAGAACTAACTGCTGACACTTTATCTGAACATGACAGGGTTTAGCTCGCTCTCTACTATATCAACAAAATTAATTAATGAGAACTAACTGCTGACACTTTATCTGAACATGACAGGGTTTAGCTCGCTCTCTACAATATCAACAAAATTAATTAATGAGAACTAACTGCTGACACTTTATCTGAACATGACAGGGTTTAGCTCGCTCTCTACTATATCAACAAAATTAATTAATGAGAACTAAATGATGAACGTTAATTAATGTTTGAATTGATTCGTGTAAATGTCATCAACTATGAATCATTATGCAATATTTCAACTTGATCTGAGGATGTGAAGTGGGAGCGTGTCAAAACATAATTAATAAGGAGATTAAATCCATATATACATTGACAACGCTCTTTATGTAGTATTTATTCTCCTTATTTCGAAATCAGACTAAATATTTGATAACCAACATTAATTAACGATTTTTTTTGATGTCTTGTCAGGTTCAATGAGTAATCGTCCAAAGTTTCAACTTGATCTGAGAATGGCAAAATGGGTGATAAAATATGTTCTAACTTTTTACCAGACAGACAGACAAAGTTGATTCTACAGTGTACAGTAGACACACCAAAAAGCTTTCTATTTTTAATTTTCTTCCATATGTACAAATCTTGTAAGGAATCTAGGAAGTGATGTAAGCTATGTATTTTTAAGGTTGTATAGTAGCTCTGCACTTATATCACTGAACGACTTCCACGTGATCTGTCTAAGAAAAATACTGAATGTCAAATGGCAAGAAAAATACCAGAGTGGGTCTGCAAAGTATCCACACAATCCTGATGCAGTCCCATCTGCGATGGGCAGGACACGTCTGCAGAATGGAAGACCGCCGCATCCCTAAACGACTTATGTATGGCCAATTAAGGAAAGGAAAAAACGCTTAAGGGACACCCTCAAAGCTTCTCTGAAAGTGTTCAGCATAAACTCAGCCACATGGGAGACAGAAGCACATGACAGTATCATGGCGTCGCGCTGTGAAAACTGGCACACAAATTGCTGAGAAAAAGAGAACAGCGCTGGCAGAAGAAAAGCAAGGCCAAGGTGACTAGCTCCAGCTGTAATAATCTGCTCAGTGTGCAGCCGAACATTCCGGGCTCACATAGGTCTCACGAGCCACATGAGGAGGCACAAACTCCAGTGCAAATCCCTTAGCCCACTGGATGACAAAAGTGGTCATCATCGAACCACGATGGACGAACTATATCACTTTAACCAAATCTCTGAATTCAAACCTCTGCTGCCTGCAGTTTTACTAAAGCAAGTGAAAGGCTTTGGGGCTCAACCCGGACGAAAAAGTGAAGCTAGCAGCACACTGTGATACACCGTGGAAAAGCCTTCGAAGCTGCTGATCCCAAATGGCATGAAGAAAACTGCTGTGTGGGCGACATTATTCCGACCATAGCTTGTTCACCGGCATTAATCACATTTCTATGAGATGATCTCCAGCTGAATTGCCACTGATGGAGGTCATATAAAACACCGTAAAATCAATTTTCTAATAGCTGTTTCGATTACATCACAAAGCAATTTATATAATCAAGTTTTCAACAGTGACACTTCAATGAGGGATCCATATTATAAACTTTTTCTTCATCTTTCTATTTTCTTACATTTTCCTTTAGGCTAACTTATATAGCCCAAATAACGCCTCGTTTTCATTTTCTATAATATTGTATACATTTCCTTAAGTAATGTAAATCGTATCTTTGAAATCTATGACTAAACGTAGAAGGGAATATTGTATTTATAATTTATCGCAAAAGTCCATAGTGTAATACATTTTAAAACTATATAAAATGGATAATATTATTGTAATATTCTGATATCAAAAAAATTGACAAAATTACATAAAATCAAAAACATAAAGAAATTAATGATGCATTTTTTTAAAGTAGCTATACTTCATTATGTGTAGCTATACTTCATTATGTGTAGCTATACTTCATTATGTGTAGCTATACTTCATTATGTGTAGCTATACTTCATTATGTGTAGCTATACTTCATTATGTGTAGCTATACTTCATTATGTGTAGCTATACTTCATTATGTGTAGCTATACTTTATTATGTGTAGCTATACTTCATTATGTGTAGCTATGCCTGTCCTTTTTTGTTGTTATTGACATGATTTGTCAATATTTCTGCAATGCCAATGTTATAGATGTCACTACATGCACAGGGTGTCAGATCGAGGATGTCTTTGGGTGTGCATGGGAGGGGAGAGAGAGAGAGCGAAAGTAATGTACACTCACTTACATTACAATCCATGTTTCAGGCGAAGAACGCTTATCTGTTTCTATGGCAGACAGTAAATAAGGGTGTCATGTGGCCAGCACATTAATTAGTCGACTTTATTTCTCCTCGTTTAAAAATCCTAGCGTTTTACCACTCAGCCCTCCCCTTTTTTTCTAAAAGAAATACCGTGACACCTTTAGAAAGCAATGGCACACACTTTAAAGGTTTGTGCAATACGAAATGTGCATAGCTGTCAAACTAAAGTCTATCTTTGGATAATAAAAATAAATTACTTACAAGATTGTGTAATGTTTTGTCTCCATTACGCTAATATCGTCTAAATGTGCAGCTTTAGCTCACATAGAAAGACACGTTCTATAGTACTATTGCATTTATTTTATGCTGAAGTATGTCAGCTTTTGAATGCAAAGCTACAATCTGTTGGCTGGTTTCATCGACCTGACAAACAAGTATTCTCAGAAATAGTGTCGTGCATTACATCATTAGGTAAGAAGAGTTGCCCAACTATATAGGGCGCTGTTCTCTATAATAGGGACTCTTTTGGTTGTGTAAATAGTGATACCTGACCTGGTGCTTTCAAAACCTTTCATAAGAGTTGATCACCCCCTCACCCCGCTTCTTACAAATATTTACACAAACTTATTTGTTTCCAAGAAAAAAAGTCCATTGTACGGTTTCTTTATTGTTTCATTACAAAAAACTCGAATAGTTTTTTAAAAAATCAAATAATAATAATCTTTAGTATCCGTTAGGAAATTTGTTTTACAATTTTACATTACCAAAAAAAAACAACATATTTAGAGCAAACAATTAGAACGATAGCACACAAAATATACGTGAAATTTGAAAGCCGAATTCAAATTTAGGTCGTTACCATGGGCCCCGCAGGAGGGGGGGGTGTGCAAGGGGGTGTACTTGCACCACTACCTCTTCTGGATACTGTGTAGCCAAATTATAGCCATTTTTTCGAACCATCGAATCAATAGCAAATAGCAACTGAACAATTAGTGCTTCCACTGGTGACTAAAGTACAATTGTAAAGATAAGTTCATGCAGTGGTAGAGTTGACTAGGCGTATCAAGAATTGGTGGCCGACCATGTACGCACAGCCCTCTAAATTCTGAGTTGACACATTTTAGGCAATTTTTTACATTTGACACCTTTAAATAAATCAATTAACTTCTAAGTAGCAACTTAACAAGTTCCACTGAAGTACAGTAGTACAGATATGCTATTATTGTAAAAAACTAGAAGAGGCAAATCTGTAGTTCATGCCCGACCATGTGCGCTTTATTCTAGGCTTGCAATTCTGTGCAATATAAAGAGTGTCCAATATTCTAGGCTTGCAATTCTGTGCAATATAAAGAGTGTCCAATATTCTAGGGCAGGTTAATGGTGACGATTTGTTTTCATTTGCACATAATTATTGTTATCATTATATTTAGTTAAGGTCTAGAATAGGATCATTTTTTATTTTTGTTTGGCCTTGAAGGAGAAATCCTTGCCCGTTATCTTTCAATGTTCTAGTTTCTTGGAACAAAAGTCAAGAGTGTAAATGTTATGTAAATGTGGTCGGTGTCAGTACTAGATAAAACAGCAGGTGAAACACGTCCACTAGTTTACAAAAGAAGAGATACAAGAAAGTTCTTCCCATGCCAACATTCAAGTCAAAACCTTGGTTTGTATCCTAGTTGGAAGATTGCACTGCCCTAAACAAAAACATCCCAATGGTCGTTCCCCTTTATTTAAACTGTGTCTACGTGATTTGGTATGTCTAGTACATGATTTGGTATGTCTAGTACATGATTTGGTATGTCTAGTACATGATTTGGTGAGTGTTAGAGTCTAGTATCTAGTACATGATTTGGTATGTCTAGTACATGATTTGGTGAGTGTTAGAGTCTAGAATCTAGTACATGATTTGGTATGTCTAGTACATGATTTGGTGAGTCTAGTACATGATTTGGTGAGTCTAGTACATGATTTGGTGAGTCTAGTATCTAGTACATGATTTGGTGAGTCTAGTACATGATTTGGTGAGTGTTAGAGTCTAGTATCTAGTACATGATTTGGTATGTCTAGTACATGATTTGGTGAGTCTAGTACATGATTTGGTGAGTCTAGTACATGATTTGGTGAGTCTAGTACATGATTTGGTGAGTCTAGTATCTAGTACATGATTTGGTGAGTCTAGTACATGATTTGGTGAGTCTAGTACATGATTTGGTGAGTCTAGTATCTAGTACATGATTTGGTGAGTCTAGTACATGATTTGGTGAGTCTAGTATCTAGTACATAATTTGGTGAGTCTAGTACATGATTTGGTGAGTCTAGTACATGATTTGGTGAGTCTAGTACATGATTTGGTGAGACTAGTACATGATTTGGTGAGTCTAGTACATGATTTGGTGAGTCTAGTACATGATTTGGTGAGTCTAGTATCTAGTACATGATTTGGTGAGTCTAGAACATGATTTGGTGAGTCTAGTACATGATTTGGTGAGTCTAGTATCTAGTACATGATTTGGTGAGTCTAGTATCTAGTACATGATTTGGTGAGTCTAGTATCTAGTACATGATTTGGTGAGTCTAGTATCTAGTACATGATTTGGTGAGTCTAGTATCTAGTACATGATTTGGTGAGTCTAGTATCTAGTACATGATTTGGCGAGTCTAGTATCTAGTACATGATTTTGTAAGTCTAGTATCTAGTACATGATTTGGTGAGTCTAGTATCTAGTACATGCTTTGGTGAGTCTAGTATCTAGTACTTGATTTGGTGAGTCTAGTATCTAGTACATGATTTGGTGAGTCTAGTATCTAGTACATGATTTGGTGAGTCTAGTACATGATTTGGTGAGTCTAGTACATGATTTGGTGAGTCTAGTATCTAGTACATGATTTGGTGAGTCTAGTATCTAGTACATGATTTGGTGAGTCTAGTATCTAGTACATGATTTGGTGAGTCTAGTATCTAGTACATGATTTGGTGAGTCTAGTATCTAGTACATGATTTGGTGAGTCTAGTATCTAGTACATGATTTGGTGAGTCAAGTACATGATTTGGTGAGTCTAGAATCTAGTACATGATTTGGTGAGTCTAGTATCTAGTACATGATTTGGTTAGTCTAGTATCTAGTACATGATTTGGTAAGTCTAGTATCTAGTACATGATTTGGTGAGTCTAGTATCTAGTACATGATTTGGTGAGTCTAATACATGATTTGATGAGTCTAGTATCTAGTACATGATTTGGTGAGTCTAGTATCTAGTACATGATTTGGTGAGTCTAGTATCTAGTACAAATACGTGACGGATCCAAACTCATTGATACAAGCATGCTTAATATAATTTGTTTTTTTTAAAGTATTTTTTTGATGTTTTTCTTGTTTGATTTTCTTGTTTGATTTTCTTTGAGAAGACATTTCCAACATGCACACAGAAGACTAAGGTAATTGTGATGAACAAAGAAAATACAATTGTATCATCTCACAATCTATAGTACAAAGTGTCTGCAAGATGAAGACAATGAAATATGACTTTCAACAGTTACTACGTTTATAATTGTGTACAAAATATAACAGCACATTAACTTATCATTCTGTATGACATTGGAATACAATTAAATTACAATTAAAACACTACGTATTAAAGTAACTGTAGAGTATTAAATCTGGCCATTCATTAAGTAGGTTTACCTAATGCTGTATATTTGAAGAAAACAACTAGCCAATCAACACAAGGATAAAACGATACAAACGAGACCGTAGGGGTAGCACTATTAAGACAGAAATAGGAGAAAATTATAAATCACGGCACAATATATGGACAATTACTTGAATTGTATTTGGTATTGCACATGCCATAACCTTATCTTTTGCAATTCTATGTCCCCACCCCAACCCACCCCTTTCTTATTTTAATTTTCTTAAAAAGAAAAAAAAAGTATTTCTTCATAATGACATTTAATCGTTTGTGCAACCTCTTATAAGTAGCTAACATTGCGGTAACGGCCCTAGTACCAGGCTTTAAGGCTTTATATTGTTTGTTATAGTCGGAACATCCCATTGATTCTTGTAATAAACTGTGCCACATTTGAACGGTCATCAGAACATATCTTTTAGCCCTTGAAGTAGTGTATCTGTTACAATCAGCTGAGACGATCCGCGCTCTCTCTCTCTATGTCTCTAAGTGTCTCAAAACCCTCATTTGTTTTTTTTAACCTAATCCTAATGTTCTCTGACATAGACTTTTGACTTGAACGACCAACTTCATACCCCTTCCGAAACACACACACAAACACACACATACATTTGTTGCCGTAAATTCTAGTATCAAACTTTTATTATCTCCCCCTTCGCACTTCTCGAGCCACTACAAAAACAATCTTTGACTTTTCTTTCGTTTCTTAATTCACTATCGAATGATGAAATCTTCTCTATGCTAAGTTTCAAACGGAACCCCCCAAACCAACCTCACTTTCACATTTTTTCGGCCTATTTCTATTACAATGACAACCAATAACTTTTTGAGCATCTTCCAATGGATCGACTCATTAGAACAAAACACTTTTCAGCTCTTGTATTCTAGATAGGGAATCACCTTTGGTTAGTTTTCCTTTTTTTTTAAAATTGCATCCATTAATAATAATAGAAACAATGAATGAATATTAGACACCGCACACATTTTCTAAGACCATCCTTATCAGACCGAGAGGGAAAAAAAACATTTTCCTAAAGTCTCAATCGAATGCCCTCTTCCTATTGTCTCCCCACACATCTATTGGTTTTCATTCATTGTATTTGTGTATAAGACCTCTTTTGAATGCCTTCCCGCTCGCTTCTGAATTACTTTCATTATAGCATGTAAACTATAGAAGATATGAATGTAGAATATAACATGAACTTCTATCCCCGACAACAGATTTGATAACCCAACAAGTATGTGACTAAATCCCCCCTCCTATATTCACTGTAGTGACGACTTAGTCCAGTTCTCAATTTTACATCTTTTTCTAAATGAAAATACTGGTGGGTCTGATGCACACAGCAGAATTATTATATTCTTGGATGACTCTGGAAAATAAGAGATTTATGCTGTCTTGAATAAAAAGGGAAAATAAAATAATAATAAAAAAGGGAATAGATGTATCCTTTGATCCTATTAGTCTTTTGACTCTGTCTAAAAGAGAAATAGGTTTAATAGAAATCTAACTATTTTAAAGATTTTTCGCTAATGGCGGCGTTCAAATTGTGAATATGTCAAAAACATATCTTAGTGAGCACCTAAGAGGTCAAAGGAACCTGTGTACAAAATTTCATTGGAATACGTTTGCTAGTTCAAGAGATTTGTTGCTATGTAGGTACATAAATAAACCAGTGAGTCAGTGTGGTTTGTTTTTTTTTGTTAGCGGCCCCCGAAAGGGGAAAAGACGCTATTAGTATTGTGTGGTTTGTCCGTCCGTCCCGTTTAGATCTCGTAAGCTAGAAAAGATATTAAAAATTCGACATCATGATATTTTAGTCCATTCAAAGTTCTGAAGCAGTGGCCTTTTTACTTTTTAATAGCGAAAATTTTAATTTTTAAAATCAACTTATCAACTATTCAAGCAGTTTTTTCATAGAAATACACCATTTTACAACTGTTCACTATTAATAGAAACAAACACTGGAGGCTATATAGTAATGGAGATGACTATTTACCATATTTTTAAACACATTTATACAAACGGTTTTAGATTTTTGTAAAAAAAATTGTTTTACAGATGTATTGTTAAGTTTTGTCATACTATTTAATATGCAAATAAGAGGAACAGAATTTAAAACAACAATTAATAAGTAGATTTTCATATTATCGCGTGAACTGCGGTGCACAACAATCATAGTATAACACTTAACTATATAGGCATTTTTTATTCTTGAGACTTTAAATAAGAGATTGACACTTTGCAAATCAATTAGATAATCATAATATACAATTAGATCACTTAGATTATCATTATATGAGGCCAGGTTCACATTAAGCTTCACCTATCCCTTTGGTCTGCTTGACTGTTGGAGCACCACACAGGATCTGTCAACTTTCTCCATTCTTCTCAATCATTAGCCTTTTATAGAATTTTATTGTGATATTCCTTCTGATAATATTGAAACCTGCCTTTTTACCTGCCCGGGAGGACAAACTTCGGGGACCGATTTTGAGTTTGTGTTTCCACACAAACTATCTTTGTGACCTTGTTATTTATATTATTTTCTTGACGCTTCTAAAAGAGATAGTGTCCATGTACTCATTGTTTATACGTCTACTGAATACAGTAGTTGGCAGCAGATGGCCTCTGAAAGAGTCTGTTAGAGAGCTCTCACAAAGGCCGCGAGACACACATTAGAGAGCTAAAGAAGACCTTGTTAAAGACGAAATGACAGATTTAAATATACCCCCGTCAGACAATGTCTTTCTTTGTTTCAGATGTGTAAAAATATGTAGGTCGCGTAGGTTTGTTAAACAATGCACTAATCCTTAATCTTCGAACCGAAGACATTGTCATTAAAAGTAATAAACGTCTATGTCTTGATGGCCAGTATGGGACAGTGTTAATCATAGACCCGCAACATTACTGTATGTCTATGTCTTGATGGCCAGTATGGGACAGTGTTAATCATAGACCCGCAACATTACTGTATGTCTAGAATTAAAAAAAAAATACACATAACGGTTAAGTGAATGTTTGTTTTTTTTGTTTAAATAATAGAAATACTACAATCACCTACCATGTTGTGCATTTGTTGGTCTCCATCATGCCAATAGCTTCCCTGACTTCAGCTTAAAATATCTTGTAGTAAACTAACATTAATTTAAAGAGTCCTGCAGAGTAAATTTCTCAGAAATATTATGTCTATTTTTAGTTTAAGCGGCATTATCGGTCGGGGCCTCGTACATAATAGAGCTTCAGGCTGTGAGCGAAAAGAAATCAGAGCTCGTGTTTTTTTTTCTTTTTGTCTGTTGCGGTGTGGTTGAATGTCTGCAAATCTTTTACATTGTTTGATTATTATTTATCAGTGAAGTTTCAGCTTCTGAATGATTTCATAGTGTTCTATAAACACACAAATCCATCTAATCTGATTTAGTGTTAAATGTTGATTCTTTATGCGTTTTCTTTTCTTTGAGTAAAATGAATAGTAGCATGTATACAATTTAGTTTTAAAATGTTTATTAGGCGTCTTAGGCTTATAATGTTTATTTCGGGTCGAATCACTTAAAAAAAACACTTCCCTCTATTAGGGATGTCAAATTGTGAAGTTTGACGTAGTGACAAGGTGGCGCGAAATTAGTCCATTTTGTCCTTATTTGAATATTGGCCAAACATCAAGTTACAACTAAATTATTACCAATGCTTAAGCAATTAAAATAAAATTGAGAAGCGATGTTTCATCTTTAAATCAGACCTACAACAAGATTGACTCAATTTTGTTGAAATAAGAGATTTAGTTCTTCCTACGCTAGCGCGAGTCTGCCCACCATCCGACTTGAACTCAAACGATCTCCGGAGCTCCTTAGCATTGTTCTATCAACGTCGTCTGCGTGATGAAAAAAAAACAACTTCTAGTGAAAAGGGGAAGTTGGGGGGTCATCAGCAAATTTGAGAGAAACTACATTAACTAAACCGATATGTACTCAACATAATATAACCTTTAAAGACATCTAATAATTAAACAAGATCATTTTAATTCCATCCAAAAAAGTAAGAAAATGTCCCCTTTCCCCTTGCGGTTTATAGGTCAGATAATGTAAAGGTCATCTGTTTCTGTTGCCCACGATTTACAAAGGCGTCATGTGGCCAGCACAACGACCAACCGCATTTACTTTTCCCCAACTAATGTCAGGTACCCATTAGAGATGGGTGGACTCAGAGGCGCCCTAAAGATGTCTTCAGCAGGTTTAGGAACCGGGAACTTCGGATGAGAAGCAAAGCGTTTTATCACTCCTTCCATACAAAGTGGTATACACATTCTACCATGTTGAGATACTTTATATCATTTTATAATCTAGTACAAAAATATATTCGAAATTGTTTATTCTATGCTGTATTTGAAAGCTTATTATTCTAAAAACGATGGACAGTATTGAAAAGACACTTATGTTATTGAGCACATTTTTATAATGTTTTATAAAGTTTAACGAACAACTCATATTAATATTTTATGCTTTATAAACCACAATACAGATACAGATAAAGATTTTTTTATTTGTATAGGGCGATCGCAAGTTTGTGGTTTATATAACAATCTGGAGAAATTCTAAGCAACGATCAAATTTTACAAATAATCGAGACTGCTTCCTTTAGAGGTGAAAGTTTAAAGTTCTCTCGTACGTCGCTTTACTTTGTACATTGAATTTACATTGGATAAAGAATGGTACATACATAACAGTGCATACATCGTAGCATACATAACGCTGCATAAATTGTAGCATACATAACAGTTCAGTGCTTATATAAAGAAAATTTAAATACATCCATAATCCTCTAAACATTGTCCTGAAAAAAAAAAGTAGAACATTGGAATTGGCATTACATCTCTTCGAACTAAGTTTGTTATTTTTAAAAAAAAACAACATATTTCTAAAATGCACTGGACTGATTTTCTTAAAAAATTACAATTTTCAGAAATTCCACCAAATGCAGTATTGTCTTGGGGATTCCCCTGGATGGGTAATTCAAAAATAAAATTCCTACTTTTCGCTTACACTCTTGTCGTTGGCCTGAAAATATTGGAAGGAAAAAGTTGTGTAGGTGGATGTGTGGAAATTCCCGAAACTGGCAGCGAAGTGGATAGAGTGTTGTTCTAATAAAGAGGATGATCTTTATACCAATTTTGTTTTTAACTGATATGTCCAATCATATCCAATCCTGTTGTATACGATCCATTTTTTTAACATAAAGTAGAAATTATTATTTTTCATTTATATTTCTTGTTTTTTTTTCTTTTACATAAATTCCAACTTTATGTTCCACTAGCGTTGAACACAAACTAGGCCCATTGACTTTGTTTTTTCAATTGCATCATTTGCATTTCCCTCTTCTCCCACATAGTTTTTTTCTAAGTTATCACTGGACAAATGATGTATGTCTTAAAAAAGTACAAGTCAAATCGTGAGAGCTACAAAATAGCAAAGCTCAGAGTATGTTATTCAACAATATGAAATAATATACGAATTGATTGTGTAAAGTGTAATCAACCAATAATAGTATGTAATTAAAGGAATCAAATATAATCAACTGTATGAAAGGAAAAGAAATTGTACTTGACTGAAGAGGTGGTATACGCTGAATTAGTCCCTTTTATAGGTCGCCGTCTGAGGCTTAGTGAACATAAACATGAAATAGAAACAATAGATAACCATATAATCTTCCATGTTCATAAGCTCTTCGCTAGCAGAGTCGTTACCCTGTTGGATTGAGAAGCATGAAAAGGCTTTAGCCCTCGAGTTCAGGTACATAGATCATCTTTTTTATATAAATACATTTAAAAAGCGATCACCCACATACCCCGTTCTGTCCAAATGGTCCGGACAAGTGGTAAAATTATAGCGTATTGAGAAAGCTAGAATCATGAAATTGCGCTAAACAAAAACAATTTGTAAAAATATTTCTAATAGCACAAAATTATTCTTGTTAGTCTAGATCTATTACAAATGTAACCATATGACTGATCCAACATAATTGATACACTTAATGTAAGCTTTGTATTTTTTTAAAGTATTTTATTTTTATTTTGTTAGATGTCCTAGATTTAATATTAATTTAGTAATGTAAGTACAACAACCAAAGAAAGAGACATACTTTTCATCAAAGTGGCAGATGATTAGAATGATGATTTAGAGTTGGTCCAACGCTTTGGTTAGGCAATGTGAGGAACATCCTACCATATTACCTTGCGTTCCAGTGTTGTACCTAGGTCTGCCGTGTTGTCTCAGTGAAATAAGCAGAGGATTACGTCCAGCAGACAATGAGTCTCTGATAAGTCTCTAATGAGTCTCTGATGTATAGTATTATGATAGGTGATAGGAAGTGTCAATAATTTGAAGTTTTAACAGAAGCTCTACTTAAAGCTCTATTGAAGTTCTTCTTCAAGCTTTACTTGTAATACTACTCGTAGTTCTACTTGAAGTGCTTATTGTAATTTTACTTAAAGTGCTTGTATTTCTACTTCTAGTGCTTATTGTAGTTTTAATTAAAGTGCTTATAGTTCTACTATGTGGTGCTAATTCTAGTTATACTTCTGCTGACCTAAATTCTAAAAGTTGGTTCATCAGACATTTCTTCTGAATGCTAATTCTGCTCACCTATCTTTAAAAAGATAGTTTAAAATAGTCTAAAATGTAGTTGTTTCGTCTATCTTCTGAAAGTTCTGCTGACCTATCTTCTAAAAGTAAGTTCCGCTGATCCAGCTTCTTAAACTTTGCTCATTTCACCTATCTTCTACAAGTTTATTTATCTGACCTATATTCTAAAAGTTAGTTTTTAAGCAAATATGCAAAAAGTACTAGGGTAAAGTTTACTGATGCAAATATGCTTGTATTTGTGAGTCATGGCTTAAAGTTTTAAATACAAGTTTTGTTATGACTTTCAGGGAACCAGATTTAGTCATCATTTTTTTTTTAAATGGCCTACTAAAGAAATACAAACACCTACCATCTAATGTTTTTTCTCTATTACTAACGCTTCCATGGAAACAGAAAAGCACGTTTAAAATCTTGTAGTGAGATATCTTTATTTTAAAAAACAATGTGCCATGTAAGTTTAATTTAAAATACAAAATCTCATTAGTGAAAAAATATGAAGGAAATAATTCAGTCTATTATTAGGGTTAATAAACATTCACACCTATATTGGACATTATTGGGTGGTAGCTCTACGAAGATCATATTTCTGGCTTTGAAACTAAAGAAATCAGACCAAGAACTTCTTTTTTCCCCAAAATAAAAAAAAAGTTCATCCCTAGATCTCCCTTACATCCCAAAACAAATACACAAATATATATTTCCGAGAAAAAGAAAGATACCAAAGATATTATTTTTGTTACTGGTTGTGTGATATGTGCTCTGGGCTGTTGTCTCGATTATCAAACCCTGCCACTTGGCGTTCAAACCCTGCCCGCCGCCATGACTTGACGTCCTCTGGGAGCTTTGAGCTAGGATGTAAGAATCTTCCATTCTGAAAAAGCATCTAAAACAAAATAAAACATGTACTTAGAGGAGGACTGGATGGTACAATTAAAGGGTTAACTATTTGGTAAGCAGTGCAGGAAAATGAAAAGGTTTTGAAGTTCCCGCACGAATGTCTGAAGATATAAGACACCATAATACTAGCTCCTTTCAAAAAACAGTTCAACTAAAGAATGTTCAAATGTATAGAGGGTATAGAATAGAACATGTTACATCCAGAGAACTATGGAGGTCTGTAAACAATGTTGCAAGTATTTTTAAAGTAAATATATATTTTGTCAACTTTTAATTGATGTTTAAATTCTGTTCCCATGAAAAGCTCTTCCATTTGGATCTGACTTAATAACACACGTATTAAGTGCTATGATAAATAAGTGTGAATTTTCATTCTCTCTCTCTCTCTCTCCCTATCTCGTTCTCTCTCTCTCTCTCTCTCTCTCTCTCACACACACACACACCCAATCTGCCTCTTTTTCTTGAATTGAAAAAAAAAAAGGACCAAGCGCCATCTTGACTAAATGTGTCATTGAATGCCATTGATGAAGTCCAATGGAGCCGCTATTATAAACACATTTTAAAATGAGAACTAACACGATCTCTACACGAATGTAAAATGGATTAACATTTTAAAAACAATGAATTATAAAGTACAGAGCTTTCAATCCCTTTAAAAACTATTTTTTTTATAATTTCTAGATGGCAATGTTTGGAAACATTGGAAGTTTGATAGACTAGCTCTAAGTGTGACGCTGCTAGTACTGTAGCTAAATAGAGCTGCTATGTGACGCTTCGAGGCTCTCTCTGCTTTTAAATGTACAATATTGTGACCTTTGGTACAAATATTTTTTACAGCAATCTGCTCTTTATTTACATTATTTTTTCAATGTTCATTCTAAAGTGCACAACATGGTGTTAATAATTTATTGTAGAATTTCAGGATAAACTAAACAATGTGAATGACGCTAAGTTTAAGATTACTAAGATGAATGTCCTCCGTAATTGATAGCGAAAAAAGAGCTTTGTCAATGGTTTATCATTCTCACAACAGCAGTAGTTTAAATTTCAAAATCATTGTCTGGTAGGCCAAAGGGTAGTAAAACAAGACTCCCGTGGGAGAGCCTAGGGGGTCTCGAAAACATCATCATTGTCAACAATCCAGGCGTCTTTTCTCAAGGGGCCGTTGCATAAATGGCGTGTCCCGCACTAAAAGTCTGGTATAAAAAAGGACAATTTCGACATCATTGTCTGTAGGCCCTAATTTTTTTTAATCGTAAAAGCTGATAGTCATCAATTTTTTTTCATCTCAACATAGTGTATGTCTATGTGTCCCTCCAGTGGAAGGATAGTTGGGTTTCCCCTTAGTGTGAGCAGTGAAGACAGTCCAGACATTAACAATTGTTAATTGTTGTAATCAATTTCAATACTTATTTAAATAGCTTAATTTTGTCTACATGTAAGTATTTAGAAAAAAAAGTAAGAAATGTAGACAGTACAGCATTAATTATTTAAAATTGGGATTCATTCTCTCCTTATCAAACAAGCAGTTACCTTGTATGACGATATGAACCAGTTACTCTGGAAGATCATCTGAGACAATGCCACCCTGACAAAAATTTGGATTTGAAAAACTTTTAAACATTCAAAGTTCAACATAGACCCACAAATCTCTGTTCGACATCATGTAGAGAAGATGATGGTTTGTGGGAGTTTTACAAGATTTCTTTACTTATAGCAAAATACGGAAAACAGCAAAGTTCAAACAGTGATTTTACCAGCCGTTTTACACAAACCTACATCTTTTAATTATTAAAAGAATGTCTTTAAGCGACTAAACAGTTCAGTTCGGTGGCTTGAGATATAAAATTAAAAGCTCTTATGTAAATCTTTTCAAAAGACATAAATACAGTTTGGTCTGACAAGGTGTAGCGCTGTGTCTAATAGTCACCATCTCATTTAATCTCTGCCTGTGGTCCCTTCTGGGCATAGGCCACCAACCAGCTTCCTCCAGGCATCTCGGTTCTGGGCGAGTCTCTCCAACTGTCCCCACGTCTTTCTCATCTGCTTGGCATCTGCTTCCGAATCGCGGAGACCTGGAGAACCAAAATCACCACATTGAAATAAATCCAAGTATTTATCAATATCTGCCTAAGGAAGATTCTTATAAGCCGCTGGCCAGACAAGATCTCGAATGAGGAACTGTGTCAAAGAACAAAGCAACAGCCCATTGAAGTAGATATCTTTCAGAGACGCTGGAGATGGATAGGTCACACGCTTCGCAAGCCTGCATCCAACATAACAAGGCAAGGCCTAACCTGGAACCCCCAAGGAAAGAGAAAGAGGGGACGGCTCAGGAATACATGGCGCTTATGGTCACCTCTCCTTATATTTCCTTAGGGTTGACCCACGAGACCTTTCCCATGTTTGGGTATAGTAGCATGGCAGCAGAGGTTTGAATTCAGTTTTCCTTCTGCTAGGTGGTAGCAAGACATAGTTAATGAGTCTTTCATGCTCGAAGCTTACTGGTTTAGGCTCCAGTTACTCGCCTTCGACCCTTCTCCTGTTAATGAAAAGACTTCCGCAGATTCAATATTTGAGCCACACGTGAAAGATCAAGAAATACAGGAGAAACTGCTCTATGCGAAACCCTTTTACAATGATACTTAAGGCATATTAATTAATTAATATTTAATGTTAGGAAAGACTACCGTACTTCATAGAACGACTAATTCATAAATGAAACATAATATCTGTAGTTGTGTAGTTTTAAATTACTTTTTCACTCTTCAACTCATTACAGTTAGAAATTTGTTTTAAAAAAATGTTAATGAATTTGCAAAAATGTGCAAGTTGAGCAAGTTGCAAGTTGAGCAGGGGGCCTACCGAAAACCAGATAACATGGCAAGGGGTCTACGAGACAAAAAAGTTTGGGAACCACTGGTCTAGATCTATGTACAAGACATTGAACGATTCCATTTTCAGGTAAATCAGCATAAGTTTTGGTTCTAGTGGATCAACGTTTGAATACTGGATGACGTCTAAGAAAACACTTAGTCAAGTGTCATTACAGGAACTTAGGAACTTAGAGGTAGAGAGCTGAAGGTGAGAGTCAACAAGGAGGCACTTATGGAGCGTCTTAGGCAAAACATGATAGAGGAAGAGCAGGACCTGGAGACCTATGTGTTTGAAATAGAACCGACTATGATGGAGCTTTGGAACATGACACAAGAACAAGGCAAGACAAATACTGACATGGGAAACTCATTGAAGTGTGAGCTTGCGCTCCCAGAGCTACATTTTTGTGTATTCTATTTTTTTATAGGCTAGTGCCAAATGTATTATTTGTACTTCCGCTTTTTGTGTAAGTTAAAGTGGGGTGTATAAAAAGTGTGCCACGCTGTTTTAAAAACAGTTCAGTGTACAGTTGACCAGTGGTCAGTATAGTATGTCTGTGTGACAGCCGAAGATCTTTGTGGTCTGTCGTGTACTTATTTTTATTCCTGTACCTGGGACGGCCTGTACGTTTGCTATTGTTACTGCTTTTAGCTGCTGAAAGTAACTGTTGTTTTAACTGTTGATTTTAACTGTTCTAAGCTGCTGTTGTAGATTTATTTTGTTTCTGTAGATACTAGTGTAGTGTTGCCTTAGAGTTCTATTAGTAAACTTAGTTATAGTCTGTTTCTGTTCTTAGTGAATAGATCTACTAATACTATAGTAAGGTACTAACTAAGGTGTTCTTGTTTTAGTTTTAGTTATGAGTTGGTTGTAGTAGTAGAATATTGTAGATCTAGACTAGTTTATTGTAGTTTGTTTGTGTAGATCTAGGTCTAGACTTGTGTAGTAGTTTTAATGATTTAGTTAGATAGTTGGTTTGGTTAGTTTGTTAGTGTTTTTAGTGGCGTTGAGTCAGATGGTTTTAGTTAGTATTAGTTGTTCTCGTTGTAGTGTATATATTTTATTATTGATTTATATTTTTGTATGTAACTAAAGTTTCGTTATCTTGCTTTCCTTTAGTTATAGCTACTTGTCTGGTTACTTAGGCGACTCTAGCCCCTTGGTCACCATACCGAGGTGCACAGATTGAGCCCACCCAGTAGCGCTAACATCTGCCTACTGTTGGTAAATTTTAAATGTTGAGCAGAAGAGAATAGGTATCTCCCACTCGCGCCTGCCTGACCTGCTCACAGAAGGAAGACATGAAATCAGGAAAGGATGAACTGGGCTCTATAAAATCATTTGTGACCGAATTGAAATATGACATAGACAGTTTCAAACAACAATTAAGAAATGAGGTAGCTGAACTAAGGTCCTAAATGGTGGGAGATGTTGATTCTAAAATTCAACAATTACGAAATGAAATGAAGGCGGAGCTGCAAAAGAAACAAAATGCGGGTGCCACTGTGACTGAAATGACGGGGAAGATTAAACCACCGGTGTTTGACGGCTCTGTGTCTTGGTCGGTGTATCGATTACAATTCGAGGCGGCGGCGCAAGTCAACAGATGGGTTACCAAGGCAGAGAGGGCAACTGGTCTAATGTTGGCACTCAGAGGCAAGGCAGCCGAATTGTTACAGACTATGACGGATCGGACAGACTACGATGCCATGGTCAAAACAATGGAACTACGATACGGCAATGAACACCTGCAGGAAGTTTTCAGGATGCAATTAAAGAATCGACAACAGAAAAACGGAGAGACATTACAGGAATTAGTAGCAGACGTAGAACGTCTCGCCCGTCTTGCTTACCCATCGGCAACACTGGAACTTTTAGATGTTCTGGTCACAGATGCTTTCATAGATGGAGTGCGAGATTCGGAACTTAAGAAGGCCGTCCGAATAAGCGGAAAACGGAAAATCAACGAAGCCCTCATCTATGCCCTGTCCTAAGAGGCGGCCGAAGTTTCAGCGAGGAACATACACTATTGTCGGACGTTAAATGTGGCGGAAGAGGAGGATCTGACGAGGCTGATTCGAAGAATGGTGGAAAAGGCTTTAAATGAACGGGAACATTATCAGACCTCAAGGCGTAGTAAAAAGACTTTTCGTTGTTGGAATTGTAACACTCCAGGTCATTTACGGAGGAATTGTAACATGTTGTTCCAAGGCCAAGGCTGTGCATCGGAACGTCAACCGCTACGATTCTACGGGCTTAGGGAGCAAGAACTGGCAACCCAGAAAATCGAAACTCCGAGTATAAAGACTCCTTTCAGAGTGTTAGAACAAAGCAGAACCTTGAGAGTGCAGGGCGCTGGTTCTTATAGGTTCCTCTTGGACACAGGGGCTACGCGGTCGATAGTTGGACCCAGTCTGATTGTTGATCAGGAAATAATACGAGTGAATGGCTACACTCTTAAAATGGCAGGAAGCGAACTGTTACCTATATTAGGACAGGTACGGCTTAATTTTGAAATAGGAAGTCAACCATTTAGTCATGATTTTCTGATCGCCAATGTTGTCGACGATTGCATCCTTGGTCTGGATTTTATGCAGGATTTCTGTTTATTTCTGAACATTGGAAGTGAAACTGTACAATATGGACACATAGAGTTCCCATTGCTTGATGATGGTGTGGAAGGCAATCAGGTAAAACGAATCGAACATACGACCATACCAAAATGGTATAATCTGTCAGTAGACAGGTATCATAAAAGGGACAAACTGAAGTGGAACAAACTGGAAGGCCAGCTACATCCTAGAAGAGCGGAGATTGAAACATCAACCAATCATTGTTGTGGCTATACGGGTAGTTACAAGTAAAGTGTTGGTGGTGGCAGCGCCGTCGAGGATCATAATGACAAATCAGATGCGTCTATCTTTCAAGATAAAGAAAGTGGCAACCTTTTCAACGATAAGCGCAGACCCGAAAAGAAAACGCTAGGTGAAGAAACTAGAGGAGTGACCTATTGTCAGAGTGAAACTATTGCTTTCGATGTCCTTGATATGAGTGCTTCAATGGGCATGACCAAATCAGACAACGTTGGGTCTGTGTCCAATACTCCTGTTTGGCTACCAGTACTAACTGTAGACAGAAATTTAATAAGAACTGTATGGGCGGCACCTCGAATGAACAATGCAAATAACAGAAAACCCATCAACAGGTCTGGACTTGACAAACGTGTGTACGTCTGCCTTTACAAAGCAGAGTAAAAGATGAATCAATTTCAGCGGAAACTGGACACTGATAATGTGGTTAATGGACATGTATAGAAAGGCCTACCTTCTGGAGATGGCTGAAAATGACAGTGTGTTTATGACCCGGCCTCCAGTGGGACTATAACTTTCTTGCCAGAACTTCATCTGCACTGACAATTCTTCAGCCCTGTCGAAAATCTGGTCATGTTCGGCTAAGGAGGGTGCAGTGTTATGACTCTACAATGCGCACTGTCATTTGGCGCGACATTGTGTACCAGAGGACACGATAGAGGACAGAGGAAGGAAGATGGCCGATGATAAGCGATGTAAACAAGAAGGCATGAGATGTGATTCTTAGTTTCTCTAGATGCAGTTTATAATTGATTATTAAACGTTCTGTTTTATATCACTTTCGTTGAGGTTAATTGCTAAGTTATAGCAATATTTTTGCTGGTGATCGATTGGGTCATGAGAAAGACAGTCTTAGATAATAAAAGCGGCATACAATGGACGCTAACACAACATTTAGAGGACCTGGATTTCGCCGATGGCATCTGCCTCCTCTCCCATACACAACAAAATGCTCAGACTGGACTTCTAATCAACAAAAAGAAAACAAGTTATGAGGATCAACAACAGACAAGAGAACGCAATCATGCTACAGGGAGAGAATATCCTTGATACGGACCACTTCACTTATCTGGGAAGTAGAGTTAGAAAAGACGGCGAGCTGATGATGATATACTAATTCGGATCAATAAAGCTAGGTTTGCCTTTTCAACTCTCCAAACTATCTGGCGCTCTAAGGCATTATCTCTACACAACAAGATACGAATCTTCAATACAAACGTTAAGTCTGTCCTTCTATACGGTTCAGAAACATGGAGAGGCACTAAAACAAATATGGAAAAGCTCCAGACCTTTGTTAACAGATGCCTACGCCGGATATTAGGAATAAGTTGGCCAGAAAAGATAACTACTATCGATTTGTGGGAGAAAACTAGACAAAAGCCCATAGCTCAAGACATCACAAAACGAAAATGGAGCTGGATAGGACACACCCTGCGAAAATCAGCTACCAATATTACAAGGCAGGCTCTTGACTGGAACCCACAAGGAAAGAGGAAAGTGGACTGACCCAAGCAAACCTGGAAGAGGTCAGTCATCAGTGAAGCTGAGGGTACTGGAATGACATGGGAGCAGATGAAGAAAGCTGCTCAAAACCGAGTTCGGTGGAGAGGTGTGGTTGCGGTCCTATGCTCCCCTGGGAGTGCACAGGATTAAGTCAGTAAGGCAAGTTAGTGGCAGTATCCCTATTAGAAGATCTGTTAGACAAGGGTGTCCCCTTTCCCCCTTTTTATACACCCTTTGCCTAGAACCCCTTTTAGAAACCATCAGGCTAGATAGTGGAATCACGGGAATAAGAATCCCAGGCCCTACGCCCGTAGTTAAAGTTAAAGCATACGCTGATGACGCCACTCTTTTTCCCTCCTCAGAAAAAGACATAGCCGCAATCATAGATTAATTTTTTTATTGAATTTGGGAGGGCAAGCGGGTCAAAAATCAACATAAATAAATCTTGTATTATGGGATTGGGCATAACCTTTAACCTAAAAATAGAGAAGGAAATTAAAATATGCGGCATCACGTGAACAAGCAACCCAACATATTACCACACACAGCAGTGGGAAAATATTTTAAATAAAACCAAAAACACACTTCAAAGATTTTATTATGCAGCAACTACTATATTTGGTAGAGCAATACTAGTAAACAACCTGGTCATCCCGAAGATAGTTTGTTTAGCAAACATCACAGAACCTCCACCAACTTTTATACCAAGCATAAACACAATCATTAGGAATTTTATATTTAAAAGCACTATCAGAAACATTAAACACACAACACTTATACAAAACAAAGAGGATGGGGGGGGGGATAAACTTACAGGACATCAGAACCAAAATACAAGCACTTAGATTAAAATATATAGGTCAAGTAGCCAAGAACTCAAACAATTTTCCATTAACAAGATACTACTACGGCTTAAGTTAAAGTAAAATAATTCCAATAAAAAATGACACCCCACACCACTTTGGTACAAACACACATCCATTTTACAGATCGATATCAAGAATACTCCCTGGCAATGAACATCTAATACACAGTAAATTAAAGGACACTTATACAACACTTAAGAAACAGTTACAAGAAAGATTATTCAATAGGATAAAATGGAATAGAGAGTTAGGGGTGATAGATTTCAGAGACACTTTTATAAATCTCTTTTATAAATCTACACAGCAAACACATTACACCCAAAGCCAGAGAAATAACATACAGACTAATCTTCGGGATGACCCCTGTAGGAAGTAAGATAAGAAATGTACACACATGTGTTTTATGTCACACAGATAATGGTAACAATAAAAGCCATATGTTTTTAAAATGTAAAATATTTGATAATGTTAGATGCACTATGAAAGACATACTAGAGGCAAACTGTAACACTAATGTTAATCTTAACCTAGCTCTTGTTTTAAATAAATTAAAGTAAGATGATTCATAAATTTAATCTAATAATAGTAAGTGAATACAGAAGTCTTGTGTGGTACAGTAGAATTAAAGTTGTTAATAACAATGTATCTTTAAATCCTTATAATCTAGAGTTAATATTTAAAACAATAATTGAATATAGAATTGATAACTATACTGGTTGGATAGAAATTGTAATTATTGTATAATTTATTGTCCTTGACTAAATTGTCAGACCTCAGAGATAAAAATCTAAATATTGTAATCGATCTGTAAAGTTACTCTATTGGTATTATGTCAATTAGTTTAATTGGTTATGCGAGTGTGTGAGAGTGTGTGTGTGTACCTGGGTTAAAGAGAGTTTGGGCTGAGAGATGCGGGATAGGAATCAAATTGAACTATATTTATCTATGGAAAACTACTAAAGAACTGTCTTGTAAAGGGAAGTCAACACTTTTGAAGAATTATTTCTCCCTCGCGGTTACGTCCTCTTTGATCACATGATAGTAGAGCATGTCACAAGTCAACATCAACTGTTTTGTTTTGTTTTACATGTTTCGGATGTTCCTTCAGAGTTGAAGATAGTTTACTTCCTAGTCCAAACCTCCCGCAGGACGACGGGGGATGGGAGCGGGCAGGGTTTGAACCCGGGACCATCGATAAATCCGAACGACAGTCCAGCGTGCAAACCGCACGACCAGGCAGCCATGCACTGTGTCTGTAGTACCTGTGGAAACGTAACAAGAACACTATGACAATGTCTATATCTTAGCGGCAGCCTCATCCTAGACATACTGGGAAACAAAGGAACAAGAAAACAAAACTGAATGGAGCCGTGTGAGTCTCATCGCACTAGGGCGAAGTGTTGAGAACTCTATTCTCTGATAACACGGACAAGGAAAGCGGCAGTTCTTCTCAGAACTTCTCTGTCTCCGTACAGAGCCAGTTCTTCATGCAAACCAGTTTTTGCTTCACTCATATGGCCATTTTTAGGGTGTAGTGTTGCGCACTCATAAAGGATGTGGTTTACTGTTTCGACGTCGTCCTGACAATGCCTGCAGCGAGAATCGAAGTTTGGTTTAAATTTAGCAAAATAGGCACCGATTGGACAGTGTCCTGCTCTGTACCTAGCGATTGTCACCTGTTCTTCCCTATTCAGCTGCCATTATTCGTCCGATTTTGAGAGCCCAATTAAGTTTTGCCAGACTTCCCTTCCCGTATTACCGTTTTCCCAGCTTTTGCACCATTTATCTCTTGCCCATTCGTCCACTATCGCACGCGCCTGTTCAAAAGTCTGTGGCTCGTCCACAGGGTCCAGCTTTGTGCTGAGCTTGGCTAATAAGTCAGCCTTCGTGTTATTTTCGACCCCCGAATGTCCAGGTATGTATTGGAATGTCGTCCGAATTTCGTGTTTTTCTTGGAGGCGTCCCACGCACGCCAGTGTTTTTGCCAGTGGTTTCGGGAGTGTATCGGCTGAGCTTTCAATGGCTTGTAGGCTCGACAGAGAGTGTGTAAATAGCACAATAGGACTGGGTCGTGCTGTTTTCTCGTTAAGTCGTTCATCAATGTACTCTACTGCATTTTGAATTGCTACCATTTCTGCTACGTAATTGCTCCTGCCAGAACACGAACCTAGAATCTCATCGTTTTCGGTTGAGCCAGGGAATCGAACCACCACACCATACGCAGAGTTTTTTTGTCTAAGGTTTTCTCTCGTGGCACCATCTGTGTACACCTTAATGGAGTCGGCTGGGTACTGGGCGACAGTTTTCCAGGCTGTGTTTCGTAGGACAGTTTTTGTGCATTTCTTGTTAACTTCTGGGTCAATCAACGATTTTCTCACCTCCGGGATTCCAGGAGCATTCGCCGGAGAAGAAGCCCCATGCAGAGCGAGAGCTGCTCTGTTCTGGGGTAAATCGACTTATTTGGACAATTCCCGCACCAAGTGCATGAAAGAGTTCCGCTTCAGCCGATTTCCGCCCTGCCAATTGTCGACCAGACTTCTGACCGGGCAGCCTTCTTCTAGCCGTTTGAATTTTTCGTAAGCAATCATAACGGCTCGCTCCCTTCGTAGTCTCAGTGGTGGGAGATTTGTCATGACCTCACATGCCGCAGTTGGCGTCGTACGAAATGCACCACAAATGAGTCTCATTGCTTGGTTCTGTCCAGCACCGCTAGAGACGTTTGTGAGGCGTAGACTTGTGCAAGAGACGAGTACTCCATTCTCGACCTTACCGCTCTAAATGTAGAGGGCCCGTAACACGTTCGCTTTGGCCGCCCATTTGGTCGTGGCTAATCGTTTGACTACCTTAGGCTCTCCGAGGCTTGTTCTCGTACCAGTCTCACATGGTCGGACTAACCCATTTTAGGGTCCAGGGTGACTCCCAGGTATTTCGGCTTGGCTTCCATTTTTAGCTCGGTACCATTGATTGAGAGAGAAATCTTTTCTTTGTAGACATCTTTGCCAAGAGTGAAGAGGGTCCAGACCGTTTTCGTACAATTCACCTCCATATTCCACAACCGTGTGTAGCAGGAAATCGTGACTAGGTCACGTTGGATTTCCGCAGCTAGAGAGGCTGCGGATCTCCCAGTTTTCCACATCAACAGATCGTCCGCAAAAAGTAGTGAGCGACACCCTAGGCGTTTGGTCAAATCGTTGATGAATACCAGAAAAAGTGTGCACGAGAGTGACGAGCCCTGAGGCAGCCCCTGCTCCAGTACCTTCTTATTTAATAGTTGCTCGCCATAACTTGTCTGAACTAACCTGTTCGTTAGGAAGCTTTTGATCCACCGGTACATATTAGAGTTTACCCCAAGGTCCATCAACTTAAGCAACAATCCTTGTCTCCAGACTCTATCGTACGCCTGTTTCAAATCTAGAAAGACCGCAAGTGTCGACTCACCCTTCTTCTCCCTTCCGCCTCTCTGGAAACCGTCCGCCACCTCTTGCATAAAGACTGTTACCTGGTCCATTGCACGACGCCGCTGTCTGAAACCACCCTGCTCCTCGCAAATTAAATTGTGGGACTCAAGGAACCACGTAAGCCGTCGGTTAATGATTCTCTCCGCAACCTTCCCCACACACGATGTGAGGGAAATTGGTCTGTAGCTCTCAGGGCTGTTCGCATTCTTGCCCTTTTTTAGAATAATAACAATGGTAGCCAATCTCCATGCCTTTGGGAAATCCCCTTGTATTCATGTCCGATTTAGTAAGCCGTGTAGTTTTAGGAGGCCAATCGTTCCAAGATTTTTGAGCATCTCTGCGCTGATGCCATCTGGCCCCACTGCCTTGCGTAATCTAGCCTTTTTGATAGCGAAAGCCACCTCCATCATGGTAAAGGGCTCTGAGAATGTTTCCGTCCCACCCTTGCCGTCGACCCATTTGCGTTTTTCATTGGCTCTTCTAACACGGTCAAGGGCCATCGACACGGAAGATTTTTTGTGAGCTTTAGAGACTCCAGCAAAGTATTTGTTCAAAGCCTCCGCTCTCTTCTTGTCAGTAATAACAGGGCCATCTGGCGTTTGCAGGGGTTCTGCTACCCTCGGTTCCCCCACTCCAGCCAAGTTGTTTAGTAACTCCCATGCCTGTCTCCTATCCGCAAGTTCCAGGTTCGCACAAGTAACCGACCACTTTTTAAGCGATTCTTCTGACACCGTATCCCTTACCAATGCCGTAAGTTTGTTGTAGGCTCGTCTCGTCTCTTCGGTTTTTTTAGTCGGGCATGCCTTCTTCGTGCTGCTTTTCGTTGCCGGACAAGACGTGCCAACTTTCGAGACCAAAAAGGATCGGTACTTGCGCTTGCCACTGGTTCGAGGAATGGCCCTACGAGCCGCCGATAAAAGAGCCTTCACAAAGAGACTGTAAGTTGCGTCAATGTTTTCAAAATCAATATCAAGTTTTTCCAAGAGCGCATCCGATGAACTCCTGAAAAGTTGCCAGTCCGCCTTAGCGTACACCCTTACGTCTAGAGCAGGCTGATTGTTTTGTCGTACCGAGATCAATTGAGACCATTAGTGGTAGATGATCCGATCCCAAGTCTCCCAGGACATCCAGTCGACTCTTAGCAACTATGTCCGCAGACACCAGGCACAAATCTGGTTTCGATTCCCCTCCATGCCCGGAGTGAATGAATGTGTTTGGGGAATCCACATCATTGAGGAGAAACAAATTCGTTCCGTCGCATGTGTCGAGTACCTTCTGTCCCGAGAGATCGGTTGTTGTACAACATATGACCTGGATTATGGCATTGAAATCACCCGCCACTATCGTTCTGGTGCTGGAGAGGCTTTTGTTATTGAGTGTAAGGACACTTCGCGATGGGTTATAGACTTTTAGGCATTCAAATCTCTGTCCGTCCTTAAATATTTCAACCAAGAGCGTGTCGGTCTCACCACATCCCCGTGAGGCGGCTTCCTTCACACGAGCAAGCAAAGGATTCCTGACAAAAGTGACTAACTTTTGACATTTTACACAGGAACAGGTAAAGGCCGTGAAGCCCGAGAGCGAGGGCACACAGCTCCGTTTACTACCAGCGTTGCCAGATTCCTGCACCAAGAACACATCGACCTCGAGTTCCGACAGCAGTCTTACAATTTCAGGCTTCTTGAGTCTCAATTGCCTGTTCGCATTAAATGATATGATTCTGAGTTGCCCAGTACCTTTAACATGTTTGGGAAGGATCGTCCCTCCTGAGTTCCCTTTTTGAGCTTTCCTTGGTCACATTTGGTATGGGGGTCACGACTTCCCCGTCCGTGGTTTTAGTAGGGTAGCTTGGCTCGACTTGCGTCGAGGGGCGTTAGCCACCCGGCAACAACCCTTGGTTAGTTTTTGTTTTCAGTATCGGTGAGCTTTGTGGGTGGACATTTTGAAGAACAACGACGGTAGCTAACTTATCGAACATTAACCCGTCGTCAGGATTGGTAGTACGGGGCCTATCCGATGAGTAATGCCCATACTCGGGTTTAATAGATACATTTTGTAAAGCCATATGATTGAAATTACCCGAGTGCGGGCGAAACTGGTTGCATGTTAGACTGTTGGATTCGATCTCCTCAGGTGGGATCAATGCTACCTACCCAGGAACTCGTGTTCACTGGGCTAGCTTCCAATGTCACGCTTGCCGCGAATACCTTGTGGTATAATGAGAGATTGTCTAGACTCGTTTCTCCCATCTCCAGAAAGTTCGCCATCAGTGAGGCGACTAGATGCAATGTCGTATATCTGGGAACGTACCTTCTGGAGTCTACGGCGTTTATGGGGCGCGCCTCACATTAATGCGCACCCTAATCCAGCTTTTAACCAGGCACCCACACATTGGGTTGGACATCCTGGATTTTGCAAGCTCTATCCACTTGGCCTTGAAAACCGTGGACAGAGGGGATCCCCGTTGGCCGCTGTTAGAGGCGTTCACAGCGTTACCAAGGTCCGCCGCAAGGAGGCCGGGATCGCCAAGGGACCTCAGTACTTATACCAGCGCGTGTTATAGACTTCTTAATGGAGTTGTATCAGATTTGTCTATATCTACCGAATACAAAACCAAATGAAATTACTACTTGGCTAAACTAAATGTTTTTTATATGTCGTGAAGATGTATGTATTTATGATCAAATATATAAACAATTAATGGAACCAAACTAGTTTTGCTACATCAACTTAACGTTTCCTTAACATAGATATGGTCCTATATTTTCTTTAGCGCAAAGAGCAAACGTCAAGAGAGAGAGTCAAATATAGCCTCCAATGAAAATCCTTTTACTGTATACAAAGTCCTATTTAGAGAGTTTTTGATATAGGTCACATGACAGGACAAGTGTGATCAGTGAAATAACAAACTTTTTTTCTGACCTGTAGCGTCTGCCTCTCTCTGACAATCAAAGGTCCAAACAAACCCATGGACAGTTGAGCTCCTGTGTGGGCGTGATACCGAAATGTTCCTTTACGATCAGCTACAAATCTGTGAACGTTTGACCAGGTAGTATGGGACACTGTCTATTGAATAGAAGAAAATGTTGAGATACTGTATTGAGGCAACACAATAAGTAGTGTGTCAAAACAGTAAGTAGTGTGGCAACACAATAAGTAGTAGCAACACAATAAGTAGTGGCAACACAATAAGTAGTGGCAACACAATAAGTAGTGTGGCAACACAATAAGTAGTGTGGCAACACAATAAGTAGTGGCAACACAATAAGTAGTGTGGCAACACAATAAGTAGTGGCAACACCTACCCAATGTTCTTTTTTAATCACTCAAAACTTTTAAGGAAGATAATAATTAATATCTAAATATCTTTACATTAAAAAAAGATACAAGAAAATTGACCCCGTTAATGACAACTTGCACCAAAAAATGTCTGATCTATAAAGGAAATAAATGAGACGAAACGGATCATTGGAGCACGTGAAACAGAGAACATGGAAGCAGACGAAACGGATCATTGGAGCACGTGAAACAGAGAACATGGAAGCAGACGAAACGGATTATTGGAGCACGTGAAACAGAGAACATGGAAGCAGACGAAACGGATCATTGGAGCACGTGAAAAAGAGAACATGGAAGCAGACGAAACCGATCATTGCAGCACGTGAAACAGAGAACATGGAAGCAGCCGAAACGGATCATTGGAGCACGTGAAACAGAGAACTTGAAGCAGACGAAACGGATCATTGGAGCACGTGAAACAGAGAACATGGAAGCAGACGAAACGGATCATTGGAGCACGTGAAACAGAGAACATGGAAGCAGACGAAAACGTTGATGAAATGAAAAGTGGATCGTTGGGAAGAGCTGATTCAATAGAACAGTTAAGTATAGGAAAAGTAGATCAAATTTAGTTGAAAGAAACAGTGGATCGTATGAACAAGTGGATCAAAGAGAACAGTGGATCGTATAAACAAGTGGATCAAAGAGAACAGTGGATCGTATGAACAAGTGGATCAAAGAGAACAGTGACTCGTTTAAACAAGTGGATCAAAGAGAACAGTGGATCGTATGAACAAGTGGATCAAAGAGAATCGTGGATCGTATGAACAAGTGGATCAAAGAGAACAGTGGATCGTAAGAACAAAAGGATCAAAGAGAACAGTGGATCGTATGAACAAGTGGATCAAAGAGAACAGTGGATCGTATGAACAAGTGGATCAAAGAGAACAGTGACTCGTATGAACAAGTGGATCAAAGAGAACAGTGGATCGTATGAACAAGTGGATCGAAGAGAACAGTGGATCGTATGAACAAGTGGATCAAAGAGAACAGTGGATCGTATGAACAAGTGGATCAAAGAGAACAGTGGATCGTATGAACAAGTGGATCAAAGAGAACAGTGGATCGTATGAACAAGTGGATCAAAGAGAATCGTGGATCGTATGAACAAGTGGATCAAAGAGAACAGTGGATCGTATGAACAAGTGGATCAAAGAGAACAGTGGATCGTATAAACAAGTGGATCAAAGAGAACAGTGGATCGTATAAACAAGTAGATCAAAGAGAACAGTGGATCGTATAAACAAGTGGATCAAAGAGAACAGTGGATCGTATGAACAAGTGGATCAAAGAGAACAGTGGATCGTATGAACAAGTGGATCAAAGAGAACAGTGGATCGTATGAACAAGTGGATCAAAGAGAACAGTGGATCGTATATACAAGTTGATCAAAGAGAACAGTGGATCGTATGAACAAGTGGATCAAAGAGAACAGTGGATCGTATGAACAAGTGGATCAAAGAGAACAGTGGATCGTATGAACAAGTGGATCAAAGAGAACAGTGGATCGTATAAACAAGTGGATCAAAGAGAACAGTGGATCGTATGAACAAGTGGATCAAAGAGAACAGTGGATCGTATGAACAAGTGGATCAAAGAGAACAGTGGATCGTATGAACAAGTGGATCAAAGAGAACAGTGGATCGTATGAACAAGTGGATCAAAGAGAACAGTGGATCGTATAAACAAGTGGATCAAAGAGAACAGTGGATCGTATAAACAAGTGGATCAAAGAGAACAGTGGATCGTATAAACAAGTGGATCAAAGAGAACAGTGGATCGTATGAACAAGTGGATCAAAGAGAACAGTGGATCGTATGAACAAGTGGATCAAAGAGAACAGTGGATCGTATGAACAAGTGGATCAAAGAGAACAGTGGATCGTATGAACAAGTGGATCAAATAGAACAGTGGATCGTATAAACAAGTGGATCAAAGAGAACAATGGATCGTATGAACAAGTGGATCAAAGAGAACAGTGGATCGTATGAACAAGTGGATTAAAGAGAACAGTGGATCGTATGAACAAGTGGATCAAAGAGAACAGTGGATCGTATGAACAAGTGGATCAAAGAGAACAGTGGATCGTATGAACAAGTGGATCAAAGAGAACAGTGGATCGTATAAACAAGTGGATCAAAGAGAACAGTGGATCGTATGAACAAGTGGATCAAAGAGAACAGTGGATCGTATGAACAAGTGGATCAAAGAGAACAGTGGATCGTATGAACAAGTGGATCAAAGAGAACAGTGGATCGTATGAACAAGTGGATCAAAGAGAACAGTGGATCGTATAAACAAGTGGATCAAAGAGAACAGTGGATCGTATAAACAAGTGGATCAAAGAGAACAGTGGATCGTATGAACAAGTGGATCAAAGAGAACAGTGGATCGTATGAACAAGTGGATCAAAGAGAACAGTGGATCGTATGAACAAGTGGATCAAAGAGAACAGTGGATCGTATGAACAAGTGGATCAAAGAGAACAGTGGATCGTATAAACAAGTGGATCAAAGAGAACAGTGGATCGTATAAACAAGTGGATCAAAGAGAACAGTGGATCGTATAAACAAGTGGATCAAAGAGAACAGTGGATCGTATGAACAAGTGGATCAAAGAGAACAGTGGATCGTATGAACAAGTGGATCAAAGAGAACAGTGGATCGTATGAACAAGTGGATCAAAGAGAACAGTGGATCGTATATACAAGTGGATCAAAGAGAACAGTGGATCGTATGAACAAGTGGATCAAAGAGAACAGTGGATCGTATGAACAAGTGGATCATAGAGAACAGTGGATCGTATGAACAAGTGGATCAAAGAGAACAGTGGATCGTATGAACAAGTGGATCAAAGAGAACAGTGGATCGTATATACAAGTGGATCAAAGAGAACAGTGGATCGTATGAACAAGTGGATCAAAGAGAACAGTGGATCGTATAAACAAGTGGATCAAAGAGAACAGTGGATCGTATGAACAAGTGGATCAAAGAGAACAGTGGATCGTATAAACAAGTGGATCAAAGAGAACAGTGGATCGTATGAACAAGTGGATCAAAGAGAACAGTGGATCGTATAAACAAGTGGATCAAAGAGAACAGTGGATCGTATAAACAAGTGGATCAAAGAGAACAGTGGATCGTATATACAAGTGGATCAAAGAGAACAGTGGATCGTATGAACAAGTGGATCAAAGAGAACAGTGGATCGTATGAACAAGTGGATCAAAGAGAACAGTGGATCGTATAAACAAGTTGATCAAAGAGAACAGTGGATCGTATGAACAAGTGGATCAAAGAGAACAGTGGATCGTATAAACAAGTGGATCAAAGAGAACAGTGGATCGTATGAACAAGTGGATCAAAGAGAACAGTGGATCGTATAAACAAGTGGATCAAAGAGAACAGTGGATCGTATGAACAAGTGGATCAAAGAGAACAGTGGATCGTATGAACAAGTGGATCAAAGAGAACAGTGGATCGTATGAACAAGTGGATCAAAGAGAACAGTGGATCGTATGAACAAGTGGATCAAAGAGAACAGTGGATCGTATAAACAAGTGGATCAAAGAGAACAGTGGATCGGATGAACAAGTGGATCAAAGAGAACAGTGGATCATTGGTCAAAATATGTATAAAAGAGCAGAGAATCATTTGAAAAGAAATATAAATGAAAGAGTGATTCGTTTTCCTTCTGTTTGTCTCAGACTTGCCTAATTTCGATTCAATAGATAATGCAAACCTCCTGATCATGGCAAGGGATTTTTTAAAGGTAAAATCAAAGACTCATATTACAATGACGGTGCTTTGTCATACTAAGGCCTTGATGTGCTTGATCTTTCGCAGCCCAACATCGATTAAGACTTGTCTGTTTGTTTCTATAAATTTTGAAAGCTTCTTCAGAAATGACAATCACTATGTTCTAGTTCAAATGGGTAATGGCTGCTGGTAGGTTTTTTACATTTTTTAATCTTTAAAGAAATTTAGAATGTTTTTTCCACATGTACTCGTGATTTGCTGTTTTTTTTTTATTTTGTTAATTCCGAATATCAATACAGTAAATAATATTTGTTTAATAAAGTATTATAAAACATAAAAAATTCATTATTTTATAAGACATGAAATATTGTTAATATTTGGTGATGTTCACACACAAAAAATTTATCACAGTCATCAGCTCTTTAATTATCTTTTTGATTTTTAAGATCATGTTTACCTCTTTTAAGTAATAAAAAAATGATAGATAAAACAAGGTTACAAAGACAGTTTGTGTGTTAGAGTACGTAAACTCAAAATCGGCCCCCCCCCCCGAAGTGGTGCACCCAGGCAGGTAAAAAGGCAGGTATCAATATTTTCGGAAAGAACATAGAATTAAATTCTATCGAAGACAAATGGCAGACAAAAATGGAGAAAGAAGGTTGACAGATCTTGTGTCCAACAGACCAAAGGATAGATGAAAGTGAATGTGGAGTTAAATGCGAACTTGGCCTAACTGATAACTGAATATCTGATTGATCTAATTGTTTTGTAAAGGGTCAATCTCTTATTCAAATCCTCAAAAAAAGAAAAAAAACATTTTCGTAAAAAATGTCCTTTAGTTTGGTATACATATGTGGCCTGTGATGCTGCTGTTGATGCGATAATAAGAAAACCTATTTAATAATTATTGTTTTAAACTATGTCCAACTTATTTGCATACTAAATAGATTTTTTCTCTGTAATAAAGTAAACATTATTTTGTGGTAAATTTAGCAGTTAGTAGGACAGAACTTACATAACGTAGCAATAAAAATGTAAAAAAATATTTTTTTTAACAAAATGTCTAAAACCATTTGCATAAATGTGTTATAAATATGGTAAATAGTTCACTCCCCTACTGAAGAGACTTCCGTATTTGTTACTATTAATAGTGAATAGTTGTAAAAGTGGTTCTTTTTTTTTTTTGAAAAAACTGCTTGCTTAGGTGATTAAAAAAAATTAGATTTTAGAAAAGAAAAAAGTGGCCGTTGCATCAGAACTTCGGATGGACTAAAATATTATGATGTCGGATTTTCACTATCTTTTCTAGTTTACGAGATCTAAACGGGACGGACGAACGGACAGACATTTCACACAATACTAATAGCGTCTCTAATAACGTCTTTTTCCCTTTCGGGGGCCACTAAAAAAACAAAAAGGCCTTGCAGAGACATTTGGAACAGATAAAACAGATTAAACAATGTCAAGAACGCCATATTGAAAGATCACACTTTCCAACTACATATTTCAAAAACACTTCGTGTTACAAACGAAAGAGCTTATCAATTTAACTTTGTTTCAGAATACTGAAATTAGTCAAACAAATAAAATATAGGGTTTATTCAAATGCAACGCTCATCAATAATTCATTATTCAATTAATGCCAAATACACGAAATAAAAAAAGTATTGCTAATTCTGGACTTTTCCCCCCTCCGTCTATTAGAAATCTCCAATAAAAGAGCTAACTAATGTCTATGTCTTGAATAAATCAAATGATCTAACTGAGATAGTAATATTCGTATTCTAGCGTGTACACACCGCTGTAATAAAAGTAACACCATCACTCCACGCTGTCCGCCTTTGATTCATGCCATGCCAATGGATGCTGATACCACTGGACAGCAGCTTGTTAGTGACATGTACCGCGATCGTCTGACCTTCATACACCTACAGAATTCATGAGACAAGTTTTCAAAGAAATATTTTATACTTTTATTATAATTGTTCATACAACTTCAGCAAGTGTGTTTTTTTTTAATGAAAGCTAAAAAATAAAAACATATTTTTATCATTCATTTTATTTAGGGTAATTAAGAATTTATGGAAATATATAGGTCTGTTATGCAAACTTTCTTTTCTATGATATATATTTCAATGCTATAAATTTCTATTCTATAATATTGAACTAACTTAAGAGAAACATTTCAACTAGAAACATGTTTATCCACAAGAGGACATCACAAAGAAACGGTGTCTGCTTTGAGCAGAGTCTCTTTATAAGCTCTAGACTTGGTCGGTGCACATCACAGAGTTACAAATCTGAGTTACAACAATATTATTTTCTATTATATGGTATTGTAATAATGAAAATGGATCATTAGTATGTCTTTGCATTTTCAGAAACTATGTCTGATGACCCAGACTTCACTAAAACAATGATGACCCAGACTTCACTAAAACAATGATGACCCAGACTTCACTAAAACAATGATGACCCAGACTTCACTAAAACAATGATGACCCAGACTTCACTAAAACAATGATGACCCAGACTTCACTGTGTTTCTGGAGGTATTTTGGTTTGGTGAAAATATAATAAAAATCTTCTTTACGACAAAAATGAATTTAATCCACAAGTTGAAATCATATAAAGATTGAATACTCTCTTTAACACAGACAAGATATATTTTTAATTCATTATTATTGATTCACATAAGTAGACTTACTATGAACTATGAAACTATTTGTACTGACCACACTTATTATCTTTCCCATGTCTTTATACTCTCCCTAAAGGTAACTTCTCCAGCATCGTAACTAGAAACCTATTTTTAACATTCTTGACTATTTTAGCACTATGGGACATGTGACATTTCTTCTCAAAACTAATGTGAAGTAAATTTCTTATTATACATCCTCTGAGACCTTGACCTGTACATGACGTGTCAGGTACCTTATTGTAAAATTTCTCACTTTCCAGGTTCTCTGCAAACTTCTCCACACGACACCACCAACTGAAAGAACTTGACAACTCAGAGCTCCAAAAGACGTAACAGGTTAATGTCAACTAAATCAAAGCCAATACTGTACAATTGGCAACACGTAACACAGGCTGTACAAATATCTCTCCGTTGACAAACGTACCACCGTATCAACTCTTGCACTGGCCTCTCCGACTCGTCCCGGACTTGCACTGGGTTTAACAGTTCAGGACCGACTTCACACCTAGACTGGTTCTTTGACTTCGACTTCGACTCGTACTTGTGATGTTGCGAGGTAACGTGAAGCGACATGACTCTGACACATTCGCTTTTATAGGGTTCCTTCTGGCCCTCTAGAACCGGACGTAACATCGTTAGACCATTCTGGTTGATCAAATGATTACAGCCCTCGAGACGCTCCTGAGCTCTACACAACACAGATCCTTCCCGAACTGTCACGGCTGACAGCTAGTTTAGCACTGGCCTGTTGCGATTTGCGTTGGCTGTCTACACACACCATTACCCAATCTGTGTCACCACCAGGTTTATTACATTATATATTAAAATACTGATATGTCTCTTTGTTTCTAATATATTTTATTTTCTATGGTATATGTTTCATATAACATATATTTCTATTTTGTAAAAGAATTGCAGTTAACAGATTCACCTCCCTTGTCATTACACTTTCTCGAAAGGGGAAACATCAATAATGAAATCGACTTTCGAATCGCTAAGGCCAGTGCATCCTACGACAGAATTAGGCATTACCACAAATACAACGCTTGGGGTCTATCGAGAGGCTATCCTCCCCGCTTTGCTCTATTCCTCAGAAACATGGACAGTATACAGAATACATGCAAAAAAACAACAACAACTGAACCACTTCTACATGATTTGTCTCAGAAAAATACTGAAAGTTCAAAGGCAAGACAAAATACATGACACCGATGTCCAACGAAGAGCTGACCTGCAAAGCCTGCACACAATTCTGATGCAGTCTCAGCTGCAATGCGCAGACGTTGTTTGCAAAATGGAAGACAGCCGCATCTCTAAAAGATTCCTTTACAGCCAATTAAGGGAAGGAAAGTGAGCTCAAGGGGAAAAAAAACTTTCTAGCACTCTCTCAAGGCATCTCTAAAAGCCTTTAACATGGCCCCTTTCTTCGCCACCTAGGAGACAGAAGCACAAGATATAGCATCATGGCGACTCTCTGGTGAAACTGGCCAACAATCTTCAGATGACAAAATAACAGTGTCGGCAGAAGAAAAGCGTCATAAAAAAATCAAGGCACTTATACTCTAGCTGGGATAACCTGCCCAGTGTTCAGTCGAACGTTCCGGGCACACATAGGTGTCAACAGCCACTCAGAAGGCACTAAATCCCAATGCACAAGCCCTCAGCACTCTGGATGACAAAGTGGTCATGATCGAACCAAGATGGACGAACTATATATTTAATTATAAGTCATGATCTTTTTTTTTTTAATTTTAAAATGTAATGATCTTGTGTGTGTGTCTACAAGCGTTACTGCAGACCGTTAAAACACCTTTGCTATGCAAAGGTCAAAGGATAATTTAAAATATAATAATTTAAGCCCTTTAGGACCAAAACAGATAAAAATTGAAACCGTGCCGCTTATAAAAGAGAACTATTGTTACTTTATCATATCACAGTGTTCTTTAGTGTAGAGCCCTATGACTCATGTACCCGTGTTATTTGGCTGGACCTTATATCAAATGAAACTAGACCAGAATGTTAAGTATGTCGACAGCCACACAGGTAACTGTAATAGGTTACTAACTTGTGACATAAAGCAGTTATTTTGACCTTGACCTCGTTATCTTTGTTCCCCACTCCCAAGTACCCCCCCTCCCCCCTCCCTTGCCCTTGTTTTGATGCGCTAACTGACGAAACTTGTTGTTATGAAGCATGTGATTTGAGGCACTAGTGAAAGACTTCCCACCCCTCTACTCTTTACAACTTATCCCCACTCAACTGTTTCCGTTACTTATGAGTAATTTTGTTACAGTAACTCGATTTAAGTGTCAGGCTTTGTTAGGGACAAAACCTTGTTGATTGTGTGTGTACGTTTGTTTGATTAGCGGAAGCGTGACTATAAAACAAAAAACACACAAATTAACTCATTATGAAATTTGAGGGAGATTAATGTAGGTTTCATTTTATAGAGACCCACCATCAAAATTTAACAAGAGTATCAAAGTCAGACTATCAGAGTCGGTGGCGTAGTGACTATCATCCTGACAGATTATTTGCATTAGCGGATCATTAGAACAAACAAAGAAAGACGTTAAAATTGATTGGGTGTAAGAATTGAAATGTATTCAATTGACATCAAGTATTCATTGCTAGAAGTCTTAACTGAATGGATTGTAACCTAGTAAATGCAAAAGATAGTGTCTCTATAGGACTACAGTTTAGTTCATGTAATAAGAACATAAAGGATGACTTGATTTGGTGTGTACTACGTGCATAGGGGCAAGGGAAGGGCAGGGGGAGGGTTATATTCCTGTAGTCGGGCCTTCAGGTACCATGTTACGTTACTGGTCACAGACCCAATAGAACTCCTTACCCTTCTTCCACAACTTTGTTATAGACACATTTGATCAGAAGTAAGTTTCATGTAACTCTCTACTGATAGTCTTCAATTTTCTAAATAAATAAAAGGTCCAGTTGTTTTTTTTATTGAATGAAATGACTAGTCTTTCTATTACCTTGATAGAAGGTCCAGGTATTGTTTTATTAACAGCAATGACCAGTCTTTGATTCTCTTACCTCAATAGAAGGTCCAGGTATTGTTTTATTGACAGCAATGACCAGTCTTTGATTCTCTTACCTCGATAGAAGGTCCAGGTATTGTTTTATTGACAGCAATGACCAGTCTTTGATTCTCTTACCTCGATAGAAGGTCCAGGTATTGTTTTATTGACAGCAATGACCAGTCTTTGATTCTCTTACCTCGATAGAAGGTCCAGGTATTGTTTTATTGACAGCAATGACCAGTCTTTGATTCTCTTACCTCGATAGAAGGTCCAGGTATTGTTTTATTAACAGCAATGACCAGTCTTTGATTCTCTTACCTCGATAGAAGGTCCAGGTATTGTTTTATTAACAGCAATGACCAGTCTTTGATTCTCTTACCTCGATAGAAGGTCCAGGTATTGTTTTATTGACAGCAATGACCAGTCTTTGATTCTCTTACCTCGATAGAAGGTCCAGGTATTGTTTTATTGACAGCAATGACCAGTCTTTGATTCTCTTACCTCGATAGAAGGTCCAGGTATTGTTTTATTGACAGCAATGACCAGTCTTTGATTCTCTTACCTCGATAGAAGGTCCAGGTATTGTTTTATTGACAGCAATGACCAGTCTTTGATTCTCTTACCTCGATAGAAGGTCCAGGTATTGTTTTATTAACAGCAATGACCAGTCTTTGATTCTCTTACCTCGATAGAAGGTCCAGGTATTGTTTTATTAACAGCAATGACCAGTCTTTGATTCTCTTACCTCGATAGAAGGTCCAGGTATTGTTTTATTAACAGCAATGACCAGTCTTTGATTCTCTTACCTCGATGGAAGGTCCAGGTATTGTTTTATTGACAGCAATGACCAGTCTTTGATTCTCTTACCTCGATAGAAGGTCCAGGTATTGTTTTATTGACAGCAATGACCAGTCTTTGATTTTCTTACCTCAATAGAAGGTCCAGGTATTGTTTTATTGACAGCAATGACCAGTCTTTGATTTTCTTACCTCAATAGAAGGTCCAGGTATTGTTTTATTAACAGCAATGACCAGTCTTTGATTTTCTTACCTCAATAGAAGGTCCAGGTATTGTTTTATTAACAGCAATGACCAGTCTTTGATTCTCTTACCTCAATAGAAGGTCCAGGTATTGTTTTATTGACAGCAATGACCAGTCTTTGATTCTCTTACCTCGATAGAAGGTCCAGGTATTGTTTTATTGACAGCAATGACCAGTCTTTGATTCTCTTACCTCAATAGAAGGTCCAGGTATTGTTTTATTGACAGCAATGACCAGTCTTTGATTCTCTTACCTCGATAGAAGGTCCAGGTATTGTTTTATTGACAGCAATGACCAGTCTTTGATTCTCTTACCTCGATAGAAGGTCCAGGTATTGTTTTATTGACAGCAATGACCAGTCTTTGATTCTCTTACCTCGATAGAAGGTCCAGGTATTGTTTTATTGACAGCAATGACCAGTCTTTGATTCTCTTACCTCGATAGAAGGTCCAGGTATTGTTTTATTGACAGCAATGACCAGTCTTTGATTCTCTTACCTCGATAGAAGGTCCAGGTATTGTTTTATTGACAGCAATGACCAGTCTTTGATTTTCCCAGCCGTTTGCTGTGATCACTTTGCTATCATCTATGGGCGTGACCAATTGCGGATTCTACACGTCGAAGTGATAAAGTTTTCCTCCAGATGCGTAAACTCCCCTTCTTGTAGTCCATCATGGTCAGCTTATACTCTACCTCCAGCCAATACTCGCAGAAGTCCTGCGTCATCAGGCATGTTGACTCAACGACTCAAATGTACAACATCACTGCCATTACAGCTAAAAGACTAATTATAAAGACATTGAAGTAACAATAACTTGACTAACAAATTATATCTATATAGGCTCTATCTAGGAGAATGTAACTGTCACAGAACTCGACAACTAGGAAAGTCTCTATATTAAAAAAAAATATTAATTCGACTAATTGATAAAATAATTGGTCGATTATTTATGAATTCGTGTGCTGTTGATCCGAGAATAGGAAGTAGGAGAAATAACACGTGCCAAATGTGTACCAGAGTTGATCTAAGCTTTGTAACAAGCAAATAACAAACAAGCACAAGAAAAAAAGATTAATTAATTTTGAAAAACGCATCTAAGGGAAAGAACCGCTAATTACCATCATTTATCTGAAAATAACAGTGATTAGCTCCCTTTTGGCCATATAAAACAAAATTAATTACTTGAACTATTTAATTAACTATTTGGTTAGTTTTGGATTGATTCGTGTTCTGTCATTGACTATGAATAATTATAAAAAGTACATTTGATCCGAGAATGAGAAGAAAAAACTTGTCAGACTTAAAAAAGGGATTAAATCCATATATACATCCACATCTCTCATTAAGTAGCAGTTATTCCCTTTATTTCGATATAAATTAAATAATTAATCACCAAAATTAAATAGGTAATTGGTTAATTTTTTTTATTGATTAATGTCTTGTCAGGAACAATGAATAATTGTGCAAAGTTTCAACTTGATCCGAGATCAGGAAATGGGAGAAAAAATATGTTCAAAATGTATACCAGACAGACAGATAGAAAGACAGAGTGAGTTGATATAAGCTTTGTAAAAATACTTTTTTTTTAAAAAAAAGCTTACTAAAAGAAAGAACTCAACACTTCCAGCCACATAGTTTAATTCTGTAAGATTTATGTCACTTTTAATATCAAACAAAATTAATTAATTACTTTTATTTAATAGACTAGTTTTTTTTTTTTTATAGACTTGTTAGGAACAATGAATAATTGTGCTAGGTTTCAACTTGATCTGAGAATTGAGAGTTGGACAACTGAAGTTCTTAAAATGTGTACGAGACAGACAGAGTGATGTTAGACACTGAATTAGTATAGAGACTCACTCTAGGTGACGGACTTTGAACTCCATAATTCTTTTCTTTTCTGAAATAGCAACTGCATTTCTAAACTGCCCATAGTCCAAGGGTCAATAGTTGTATTTCAGTTACACAGTGACATTCAGGGTGTGTGTGTGTGTGTGTGTGTGTGTGTGTGTGTGTGTGTGTGTGTGTGTGTGTGTGTGTGTGTGTGTGTGTGTGTGTGTGTGTGTGTGTGTGTGTGTGTGTGTGTGTGTGTGTGTGTGTGTGTGTGCGTGCGTGCGTGCGTGCGTGCGTGCGTGCGTGCGTGTGTGTGTGTGTGTGTGTGTGTGTGTGTGTGTGTGTGTGTGTGTGTGTGTGTGTGTGTCTATTGCTGCTCTTTGAACCAGCCAAGAAAAGCTAACTCCATACATAACAGTGGAGTTTGGAAATGGCAAATAGTAATCTTAGAATTATTGTCTAGACAATAGTTGCACTAGGCATGGAAAGTGAATCAGAGTTTCTCTTTTAGAAACTTCGGCATAAATCAATAATTTGTTTTTAAATGAAATTAATACTTCTAACATCGAAAAATGTGTTTCCATTTCCTTGAAACTTACAATGAAACTCATTTAGCTTAGAAGAAGCCTCCTCCATGAAATAAATTCCTATACAAACAGGTCACTCGTTAGCGCTACATAGTGTGAACTCTTCTCAAAAAGAAATACTTTTCTTTCAGTTATCAGTGAAGAGAAACGTTTCAACAATGTCTCCTTGAAAATGTTTCCTCTCGATATCCAATGAACTTTGTTATGAGGGGCAGATTGACAGCAATGACCAGTGTACTCTCTACTTCAATTAGAAATACCTTAAATTGGCAATGGAAAAAAATTTTAGCAACAATGGAGTGGGTAATCTTAACCACTAATTTCATTATTGTGTAAATTTCTTTAAGAAATGCACATTGGGTATTATTATGTGAATAATGCAATGATTGTTTAGTATCTATATCTAGTGATTAATTTTGTTTTAATATTGACCAATACATTTTGCATGTCCTACTTTTATTTGTCTGTTTGTTTTCTTTTGGAACTTCATGTTGTTCCAAGCACGACTCCATTACATCGATTGTTGTATCTACCCATCACGTTTATCCTAGTAGTGGCAATACTTACAAAATGGACCCTTCTTTAGGGCCTTTAGTGGAGATAACTAACGCAAGAATTGTTTGCGTCTCTCCCGAGTGGTCGTTTCCTGGTCACACGAGCGAAGGAATAATAGTACAACAATAAATTCCGTTTATAAAGTGTACTTAATGTACATCAGCTTTGTTTGTCCATTTGTTGACCTAACGACTAGTCGCACTGTTGTTCCTTTCTAGAAATGTAACTTTTTTCTGTATGCTTGAATTTGTTAAATATTTACTGGTCTCTGACAATGCTAATAAAGAATATTTCGTGCCTGCATTAAACATTTAGTGAAATAGCCATAGTCAAGCAGTCAAAGAGACCCATGCGGCTCGAAAACCACATGTTGCTACCACTACCCTAGGATATTTCACTGATGATGTCCTTGCAAGCAAATCTATTGTTGAATGTTGAACTTATTGTAAGCCTCTATTTAAAAATCGAGTTCTCTTTTTCTTTTTCAAAGTTTTCTTGGCACTCTGAAGAATTAGACATATTTATATGTCGAGTTCAATTCTGCAATAATATTACATACCTGATTTATATTTAATTATCAAGCCCAACAAATCGAGACTAAAAGACATAAATATGTCATCACAGATGTTCCTAACCATTTTATTTAAATATGAATTTCTGATTGTTTCAGCTAATCATAGCTATATTTGTTTTGATTGGCTAGAAATTAGAAATTAGTTTATGTGTCTTAGTTTTTAAAGTTGTACGTATTGGGATAGAATAATGTGGCGGAGTACAAAGAAGTTGAAGTACCTACCATTGGGTGTAAGTTGAAGTACCTACCATTGGGTGTAAGTTGAAGTACCTACCATTGGGCGTAAGTTGAAGTACCTACCATTGGGTGTAAATTGAAGTACCTACCATTGGGTGTAAGTTGAAGTACCTACCATTGGGTGTAATTTGAAGTACCTACCATTGGGTGTAAGTTGAAGTACCTACCATTGAGTGTAAGTTGAAGTACCTACCATTGAGTGTAAGTTGAAGTACCTACCATTGGGTGTAAGTTGAAGTACCTACCATTGAGTGTAAGTTGTAGTACCTACCATTGAGTGTAAGTTGAAGTACCTACCATTGGGTGTAAGTTGAAGTACCTACCATTGGGTGTAAGTTGAAGTACCTACCATTGGGTGTAAGTTGAAGTACCTACCATTGGGTGTAAGTTGAAGTACCTACCATTGGGTGTAAGTTGAAGTACCTACCATTGGGTGTAAGTTGAAGTACCTACCACTGGGTGTAAGTTGAAGTACCTACCATTGGGTATAAGTTGAAGTACCTACCATTGGGTGTAAGTTGAAGTACCTACCACTGGGTGTAAGTTGAAGTACCTACCATTGGGTGTAAGTTGAAGTACCTACCACTGGGTGTAAGTTGAAGTACCTACCACTGGGTGTAAGTTGAAGTACCTACCATTGGGTGTAAGTTGAAGTACCTACCACTGGGTGTACGTTGAAGTACCTACCATTGGGTGTAAGTTGAAGTACCTACCATTGGGTGTAAGTTGAACTACCTACCACTGGGTGTAAGTTGAAGTACCTACCATTGGGTGTAAGTTGAACTACCTACCACTGGGTGTAAGTTGAAGTACCTATCATTGGGTGTAAGTTGAAGTACCTACCACTGGGTGTAAGTTGAAGTACCTACCATTGGGTGTAAGTTGAAGTACCTACCACTGGGTGTAAGTTGAAGTACCTACCACTGGGTGTAAGTTGAAGTACCTACCACTGGGTGTAAGTTGAAGTACCTACCATTGGGTGTAAGTTGAAGTACCTACCACTGGGTGTAAGTTGAAGTACCTACCATTGGGTGTAAGTTGAAGTACCTACCACTGGGTGTAAGTTGAAGTACCTACCATTGGGTGTAAGTTGAAGTACCTACCACTGGGTGTAAGTTGAAGTACCTACCACTGGGTGTAAGTTGAAGTACCTACCATTGGGTGTAAGTTGAAGTACCTACCACTGGGTGTAAGTTGAAGTACCTACCATTGGGTGTAAGTTGAAGTACCTACCATTGGGTGTAAGTTGAAGTACCTACCATTGGGTGTAAGTTGAACTACCTACCATTGGGTGTAAGTTGAAGTACCTACCATTGGGTGTAAGTTGAACTACCTACCACTGGGTGTAAGTTGAAGTACCTATCCTTTTATCCTTCATTCTTGTCTTTCTCGCCTGCTTTGGATACATTTCACTAGTTCTGGTTACAAATGTAAACAATACAAGTTTGAAATGTATTATCTTATACATGTTACTTTTAAAAAAATCATTTTGTCAAATAATTTCTGACTTTATGTTTTATTGGGATCATGTCTCATCTTCTCATCTCTGACTGTGGTCTCTTAATGAGCTAACAACCATCTTTCTGCAGACGTCTCAGTTCGAGAGAGTCTCTCCAACTGTCCCCACACAAAATGATACGACTATATTAAGCATTGAAAGGCGAGGTGGCTGAGTGGTAAAGCGCTTGGCTTCTGAATAGATGGGTCCCGGGTTCAACATTAGTTAGGGAAAGTAAAAGGGTTGGTCATAGTGCTGGCCACATGACAATCTCATCAACCGTGGGCCACAGAAACAGATGACCTTTACATCATCTGCCCTATAAATCACTAGGTCTGAAAGCGGAACTTTTACTTTTTTTTATATTAAGTATTGGAAAGAAAATACTGTAAAATACATCAGAATACACGAGTACATATTTCTCCACTTACCTGTTACTGCTGGCACTGGTCTTATGGAACTACGTCGATTACATACATTACAAAAAATATAATTTTTAGAAGAACAAATCTCTCCAAATGAGTTGTGAATACATAGGGCTATCCATTTATATACCCCATCCAATCACCTTGCTTTATCCTTTCAAGAAAACCCACCAATATTGACGTGGTCTTATTTGCATGTCACGACCCCAAAAAGACAACAGAAAACAAAGGAAAGAAAAAAACATTTTTTCGGGAAATCGTCAGATAAAGTCCTTAACGGATGTCGTTCTCAAGTAATAAAAGGGACATATTAGAACCGAACAAAGAGACAGATAAGTGTTCTAAAACAAAAGGCAATATTTTTACTCAGAAGACTTAAGAAATGTAATGCGTGGATAGGAGCTGACGTGACCGTAACCTGAAGACCAAGCCGCTCTTTACATAATTGCGTTCTGTTCGTTACTCTTTTGTTCTTTTTTTTTTGTCTCTGAGCACATTAAAGATATTGACATGGTAGGGAGACGTAGAGAATTATATGTACAGAGAGCTTACTGGTTCTCCACACACACCCCTTTTTTTTTTCTGAGCCGCGCTCTCTGTCGCCGCGAAAGTTACGTTGGGGAACTAGTCCACAAATAAAACAGTTATCTTTCCATAACGTTTTCACTATGGGGTTAGAGAGTCGAAGCGCGTGCGTATCCCGTATGGTTGAGAATTCTATATACAGACGGATGTTTGATATTTTGTTTGTTTTTATAGTTAGCTAGTAACACGTGATCTCTCGATACATGTTCACAACCCTGTTTGTTTATATTCATGGTACGGCTAAGTTTAAAGTTTTACTTTACATCGGGTATTGAGAGGTTGACCATGACTAGCACGAGATGATAACATCCTGGTCAACAGGTCCACGTGATTGTGTGTGAGGGTATGTGAGATGTGTAACATTTGAAGTTAGTTGGGAGAGCGGGTACTGGCGATTGGTAACTGATAAAGTTAGGGTCGGAGACTGGTAACTGAGAGAGTTAGGGTCGGAGACTGGAGGTTTAGAGAGTTAGGGTCGGAGACTGGAGATTGAGAGAGTTAGGGTCGGAGACTGGAGATTGAGAGAGTTAGGGTCAGAGACTGGAGATTGAGAGAGTTAGGGTCGGAGACTGGAGATTGAGAGAGTTAGGGTCGGAGACTGGAGATTGAGAGAGTTAGGGTCGGAGACTGGAGATTGAGAGAGTTAGGGTCGGAGACTGGAGATTGAGAGAGTTAGGGTCGGAGACTGGAGATTGAGAGAGTTAGGGTCGGAGACTGGAGATTGAGAAAGTTAAGGTCGGAGACTGGAGATTGAGAGAGTTAGGGTCGGAGACTGGAGATTGAGAGAGTTAGGGTCGGAGACTGGAGATTGAGAGAGTTAGGGTCGGAGACTGGAGATTGAGAGAGTTAGGGTCGGAGACTGGAGATTGAGAGAGTTAGGGTCGGAGACTGGAGATTGAGAGAGTTAGGGTCGGAGACTGGAGATTGAGAGAGTTAGGGTCGGAGACTGGAGATGGAGAGAGTTAGGGTCGGAGACTGGAGATGGAGAGAGTTAGGGTCGGAGACTGGAGATGGAGAGAGTTAGGGTCGGAGACTGGAGATTGAGAGAGTTAGGGTCAGAGACTGGAGATAGAGAGAGTTAGGGTCGGAGACTGGAGATTGAGAGAGTTAGGGTCGGAGACTGGAGATTGAGAGAGTTAGGGTCGGAGACTGGAGATTGAGAGAGTTAGGGTCGGAGACTGGAGATTGAGAGAGTTAGGGTCGGAGACTGGAGATTGAGAGAGTTAGGGTCGGAGACTGGAGATTGAGAGAGTTAGGGTCGGAGACTGGAGATTGAGAGAGTTAGGGTCGGAGACTGGAGATTGAGAGAGTTAGGGTCGGAGACTGGAGATTGAGAGAGTTAGGGTCGGAGACTGGAGATTGAGAGAGTTAGGGTCGGAGACTGGAGATTGAGAGAGTTAGGGTCGGAGACTGGAGATGGAGAGAGTTAGGGTCGGAGACTGGAGATGGAGAGAGTTAGGGTCGGAGACTGGAGATTGAGAGAGTTAGGGTCGGAGACTGGAGATTGAGAGAGTTAGGGTCAGAGACTGGAGATAGAGAGAGTTAGGGTCGGAGACTGGAGATTGAGAGAGTTAGGGTCGGAGACTGGAGATTGAGAGAGTTAGGGTCGGAGACTGGAGATTGAGAGAGTTAGGGTCGGAGACTGGAGATTGAGAGAGTTAGGGTCGGAGACTGGAGATTGAGAGAGTTAGGGTCGGAGACTGGAGATTGAGAGAGTTAGGGTCGGAGACTGGAGATTGAGAGAGTTAGGGTCGGAGACTGGAGATTGAGAGAGTTAGGGTCGGAGACTGGAGATGGAGAGAGTTAGGGTCGGAGACTGGAGATGGAGAGAGTTAGGGTCGGAGACTGGAGATTGAGAGAGTTAGGGTCGGAGACTGGAGATGGAGAGAGTTAGGGTCGGAGACTGGAGATGGAGAGAGTTAGGGTCGGAGACTGGAGATGGAGAGAGTTAGGGTCGGAGACTGGAGATTGAGAGAGTTAGGGTCGGAGACTGGAGATGGAGAGAGTTATTTGAGAGTTGTGAGAGTAGGAAAGTTTGTCCTCTCGAAGATAGTCCTTGTTGGACAATGTACGTAAATAATTTTTTTTAATTGATATGATGACTTACGGAGATACTACTTGTAAATCTATATTATAAAGTAGAAAGTAAGGCGTATGTATGTATGTATGTATGTATGTATGTATTTATGTATGTGTGTATGTATGTATGTATGTATGTATGTATGTATGTGTGTATGTATGTATGTATGTATGAATGTATGTATTTATGTATGTGTGTATGTATGTATGTATGTATGTATGTATGTATGTATGTATGTATGTATGTATGATATGTATGTATGTATGTATGTATGTATGTATGTATGTATGTATGTATGTATGTATGCAGGGCCGGTCCTAGCTGTTGCGGGGCCCTATGGGAAACTGGTTTCGCGGGGCCTAGTCTGGGTAGGGATAAGGATAATAAGTGAAGTGAAAGGTTTTTATAAGAAAATAAATTCGTCTTTGCATTTCATTCATTCTTTACTTACTTACGAGCCTTGCGTGAAGTGAAGTCATACAATAGATCTTCAAAATTCTGTTTCCTACATAGATCACGCTCAAGTCATACAATAGATCTTCAAAATTCTGTTTCCTACATAGATCACGCTCAAGTCATACAATAGATCTTCAAAATTCTGTTTCCTACATAGATCACGCTTAAGTCATACAATAGGTCATCAAAATTCTGTTTCCTACATAGATCACGCTCAAGTCATACAATAGATCTTCAAAATTCTGTTTCCTACATAGATCACGCTCAAGTCATACAATAGATCTTCAAAATTCTGTTTCCTACATAGATCACGCTCAAGTCATACAATAGATCTTCAAAATTCTGTTTCCTACATAGATCACGCTCAAGTCATACAATAGATCTTCAAAATTCTGTTTCCTACATAGATCACGCTCAAGTCATACAATAGATCTTCAAAATTCTGTTTCCTACATAGATCACGCTTAAGTCATACAATAGGTCATCAAAATTCTGTTTCCTACATAGATCACGCTCAATAGCAAGAATTGCCAACTTGGTTTGGTTTTTTTTTTAGTGTTAGGCACATTGGCCATGTCGAGCTTGCATTCCCTTGTTCAATCTATCCTCGCGAATTGTTGACCTCAAGTAATTCTTGATTAGTTTGAGGCGCGTGAAGCTTCTTTCACCAGATGCCACAGTTACGGGTATTGTTAAAAAAATTTCTAAGTGCAACAAAGTAGTTTGGGAAAGCAGTGTACCTTTCATTAGTGGACATATAAGCTAAAATTTCTACTGAGGTTTTGTTGGTATTTGGTAGAATATGCCTTAAAGATTCCATTTCAACTGCTAACTCTCGCCCACATAGATCTGCCGACTGGTCTGTTGATGACGTCAATGCTTGCTCGATGATCCCTGCAAACTTTCTAATGTCCTCAAGCTGAAGGCTCTTGAAGCTGACAAGAATCTCAAATAGATTGTGGTTTGATTTCAGTTGTTTATATCTCAGCTGCTAGGATTGAATTGCAGTGTCCACAATTTATCCTGTAGTCATCTTCATCATTTCCAGGTGTGAAGTTTTCCACAGATTTATCATACTGCCTTTTCCTTTGACGTTTGGCTGCAAAGATTGCAACAACATCCATGTTTTCAGCCAACTCCTTTGCTGTCACAAGAATCTGTACAAACCCACCAACTCTTAGTTTTCTTTAGCCTTAACTTCCTCGACGTTTTCGTATATTTTCCATCATTATGCAATTACGCATATAATTAGCGCGGGGCCTATGAAAGCGCGGGGCCCACTGCGACCGCATAGGGTGCATTGGCTTAAGACCGGCCCTGTATGTATGTATGTTACGAATAGAAATCAAAACCGTTTGACGAATCTTGATAAAACTTGGCATAAATGTTCCTTGGGTACTAACTTAGACCGTAGTGTATGTATTGTAGCCCTAAAACAAACTTTAGACCCTCAAAAAAAAGTTTTCCAACTCTATGAAAGCATTATAATTTTATCGATGTAGGCTATGTTTACCATATTTACATGAAAAGATCGAAAGGATCTAGTTTTAGATCTAATTTTAGAAACAACACTTTGACACATAAAGATACAAAATATAGTCTATTGATTTCATTATTTAATAAAATTAACCTTAAAATTTGTGTTTCAAATGCATTTTTACATAAATCCTTTTCTTATATCTGCGAATTTAGAATTCCTGACGAACATTCTTTCATTAGACATTACGTGAAATGCTACACTTCTCTCTATTCCTAGGTCTAAAACTCTATTATCTTATCTTATCTTATATAATACAGACGTTACTTCAAAAAAGAAGATGATTACGTCCTACTCGTCATGCATTTAGTCATGCATATTAACCAATGACTTAAATTCTGCCAAGTCACTGGTTTTTCTGGCTAGTTCAGGCAACCCATTCCATGCTCTAATAGCACTAGGGAAGAAAGAGTATTTGTACAAATTTGTCCTAGCATATGGGATGAGGAATGTGCCTTTATCTTTGTGTCTTTCAGAGTATTTTATTAAATTTTGTTTTTGTATTTGAAGATTATGGTTCAGTGTTTTTTGTATAATTGCTACTTTACTTTTGAGTCTTCTGTCCTGAAGGCTTTCTAAATTTAGTGATTTTACTAATGGTGTTACCCTAGTCAAATGTGAATATTCGTTTGTTATGAATCTCACTGCTCTATTTTGTGTTTGTTCCATTTTCTTAATGTTTTCTTGAGTTGAGGGGTCCCACACGGTGGATGCATATTCTATTATTGGCCTAACCAAGGTTAAATAACATTTTAGTTTTATGTTCTTATTTGATTTATAGAAATTTCTTTTAATAAACCCTAATGCTTTGTTGGATTTTTTAATAGTTTCATCAATATGTGGATTCCATGACAGTTTTTCATTTATTATAACACCTAGGTATTTTGAGTTTTTAGTCTGTGTTACTGGTTTGCCATGAATAAGATAAGTGGAATTAATTTGTTTTAGTTTTTTTGTTACTCTTAACAACTGACATTTTTCTGGGTGGAAAGACATGCTCCAATTTGATTCCCATTTCTGTAATTCATCTAATTCTCTTTGTAAAATATCTGTGTCTTGTTTTGTTTTTATTGTTCTATATATTATGCAATCGTCTGCAAATAATCTGACTTTTGTTCCTGAACTAATGCAATTTGGTAAATCATTTATGTAAATTAAAAATAGTAGTGGACCCAAGACTGTTCCTTGAGGTACACCTGAGTTTACTGTTATTGGTGTTGATTTAGAGCCATTTATTATTACAGTTTAATCTTTAATCCACTGATGCAGTGGACCGTTAATGCCGAAATATTTTAATTTTTTAAGCAAACTATGGTGGTGAACTTTGTCAAAAGCCTTGGAAAAATCTAGTAAGATAGCATCAATTTGTTCACTATTATCTAAACCTTTTGAAAAATCATCAATTAGTCCTATTAGTTGTGTTTCACATGATCTATATTTAGTAAAGCCATGTTGGTATGGGGTGAGGACATTATGTTTGTCTAAGTGGTTTATGATATTGCTACATATTATGTGTTCTAGTATTTTACATGTGATGCTGGTAAGTGATACTGGTCTGTAGTTTCCTGGATCAGATTTTTTTCCTTTTTTAAATAGGAGGGTGACATTAGCTTCTTTCCAGTCCTTTGGTACTCTGCCCTGGTTAAGCGATGCTTGAAAGAGTATTTTGAACACTGGGGCTAGCTCATTGCTTAGTTCTTTGAGTAATCTAGCTGGAATACCATCAGGTCCAGACGCTTTATTTGGTTTGGTGTTGGCTAATAGTTTTTTAATTCCATTTTCTTGTACTACTAAATCTTCTATGTTGTCTACTTGGTTCAAATTAAGAAATATGTCTTTGTCTCCTGGGGCTGAGAATGCTGATGCAAAGTATTTGTTTAGGATGTTTGCTTTAGTTTCATTATTATTATGTATTATGTTATGTTCATCTTTTAATGGCGCTATGGCTGTTGTTTCCATTTTCTTAGACTTAATGTATGACCATAGGTTTTTGTTGTTATCTTTAGATATTACATTGTTTATGTATTCACTCTGCAGCTGTCTGCTTACTTTTTGGGTTAGGTGTTTAATTTTTATATACTTTTTGTAAACTCTTTCTGCCTTGGTTGCTTTAAATTTTCTATATAGGTTTTCCTTCTGTTTACAAAGCTTCTTTAGTCTATTATTAAACCAGCATTTATTTATTTTGTTTGATGTGTATTTAGTTGGTATATGATTTTCTATAATGCTTTTAAGATGGTTTTTAATGAAATTCCAGAGGTCATCGACTGGTTGGTTAATGTCTTTTTCTAATAAGAATGTTTGTTGAAAGTTTAATGCAGCTTGGTGTAGTTGTGTTAGGTTACATTTATTCCAGAGTAAGATTTTTCTTTTGGTTTTTGTATTGGCTACTGCTTTTATCTGACTGTGTATTTTTATGATCTCATGGTCTGATAGACCAGGGATAATATCATAATCAACTACTAATCCAGGTCTGTTGGTTAAGAAGAGATCTAATGTGTTGTTTAATCTAGTTGGCTTTTTAATGATTTGATCTAAACTTAGGTTGTGTAAAGTTTCTATGAAAAGCTCATTTATGTCCTTAAGGTTTTGGTGTTTATCGATGGTTAGTGTTTTCCAATTTATATCAGGTAGGTTGAAGTCACCCATAATCCAAAAAACTGCATTTTTATTAGTCTCTTTAAGTGTAGTAATCTGATTACATAGTTCCTGCATGTATTCTAAACTAGAATTTGGTGGTCTGTAAATGCTGCCTATTATAAGGGATGTTGAGGTGGTATTAATTTTACAAAATGTTGATTCTATATTTTTTGAGTTAGGTAAGGTAATTTCTTCTGCTATAAGAGTGTTTTTTATTGCTAAAAGAACTCCTCCATGATTATCAGCCCTATCTTTTCTAAAAATTTCATTATTACTATTGAAAATTTCTGCATTATAAATTTCAGGATGTAGCCAAGTTTCTGTTCCTGCAATTATGTCTGGTTTCTCACATTCTAATAAAATTTCTAAGTCTGCTGTTTTGTTCCTAATGCTTTGAAAATTTATTACTAAGGTTTTAAGGTATTTTGGTATTACTTCTTTAGTAGGTTTGTTTAGTGAGGCTGTTGTATTAATTTTAGTAGATTTAGGTTTAACAGGAGTGGATCTGGCTAGTGGTTGGTGAGTTGGTTTTGGGATGGTGTTTAGGATGTTGAATGGGTTAGAAGTGTCTGCATCAAAGGAATCAAACAGTCCTGATGTAAACTGAGGTAACCCACACGGTACACAGTGCCATGATGCATCTTTGTTGCCTAAGGCATAATACACAGGTGTATTCATATGGAGACAAGATGCATGGTACCATTCATCGCAGGTGTCACATTGAATGGCTTTCTGTTTCATGGTGCATACTTTTGTGCAGATGTTGCATCTATCTTTAGATCTAGGCCCTGGATTTGACTCTACATCTCCTGCTATTAATATTAACAGTGAAAGGTGTTTATTTCTACTGTGTCTGATTGAGAACTTCCATTTGTGATGGGTAATCTTCTTTAATGTTATGGATGTGTACTTTAGGTTATTTTTGAAGTTGCATTGATCTAAAGTGTGATGATTGATTATGACTGTTGTTTCCTTTTTAAGTTTAGTGTTGACTGAGGTAGATCTAGTTCTGTGTTCAGCTAGTGTGTATTTAGTAATTATTAGGATAAATAGCCAGAGCAATTTCATGATGACTGTTGTTGATTTTAGTTTTAAAAGGTCTAGTCTAAATCTAGTTTAAGGTTAAAAATGCCTAAGATGGCCTAAGCTAAGTCTAAGTCTAAAGTGATAGCTAATTTACAATGACAATCAAATGGTTTATTCAAAATATAGACCTAGACTAGATCCAGATCTAATTCTAGATCTAGATCTAATTGTAGATCAATATATTTATGTGTTTAACTAACTTTAACTAACTATATAGAGTATTACTATTAGTTTATAATTAGTAGTATTTGTAGATGATTAGTAGATCTAAGGCCTTAATTAAAGTCTAAGTCTAAGACTGACTAGATCTAAAATCTAAGAATATAAAAATAAATATAGACTAAATAATACTAAATATAATTATAAGGATTAGTTGATTAGTGAGACAAAATAGTCCTAAACTAAGAGTTGTTAATTTGAATTAGCTATTTTTAGCTCCATTCATAATATTTTTTTTATTCATGAATTCATGCATTCGCTTTACTTATAACATTATTATTTTCTTAAATGGTTTCTTTGACTATATGACTATATCAGCAATACCAAGTTAAGACCCGCGGGCAGTGGGTAATATCTGTCTAGTAAGTGATATAGTTTAATTTAATGTTTTATTAACTTTTCATATGAGTTGTGTTAGAGAACGAGTCAGTGCTTCATGGTGAGATGTTCATGTCGTCAAAAGACTGAACTAGGGCTTGGAGTTGCTTGCCAATGATCCAACCCCCAAGACAACAACCTTCACAACCACACAGAGCACCCCCTATAAGTAGTTCGTGACATAACATCCTTGACATTGAGTTTCTCAAGTTCTCACGTTTTTCTTAGGTTCTATTAGATCGCTCCTACATTCCTCTATTTCTCTTTGTTACTGAATTTTATTGTTTAAATAATGTAAACCAAATCTTATAAAATCGATACCAGAGAAAAAAGATGTATATCTTAAAATTTAGTGTGAAAATTCCCAATACTCTGTTTACTCTACGATAGGTGGTGGGCTAGTCTCGTGTCAAACTATACTTGCGCATGAGCGAACACTCTTGCAATGAAGAACTAAACACCGTGTTAAACAATGGGTCTGTTTTCTCTACCAAGATCATTTTAGTATTATTATTATTACATTTGTGAAGTGAAATATCTTTTTCAGACAAGTGAGTATTTAGGAGCAGCTTAAGTCAAACACTGTATTATAGAGAATGTTGGCATATTTCTATTGACTGAATAGATTCTGATAAAATTGTGAGCCGGACAATGCCTCTTGAACGTTTTTTTAAGTTTTGTCTCAAAATCTCAACATAATGATGTTTAACATTACTGAACACTTGGACAACAATCACATGAGCAGAGACATTTTTAAAAGTCTTCTTCAAAAAGTTTTGAATCGATATTGTTGCAGACTCCTCTCAAGAAAACGGTAGACATTTTAAAAGGTCTTTTTTAGTAGATGATACCAAGTCTACAACTTACACTATTTTATCTTTTTAAACTTTGACAATGCCAATTTTACTGGGTTAATAGATAAATAGACCTTTGTAAAATAATTTAAATGGTCTTCCCTCTTACTGTATATCAGTAATACCCAGGAGTCTTATAGCGGGCCTGTTCTGTTCACGCTAAAGGCGACATAGTACTATGGTGGTACGTGACGTTTTGGCGCAGCTGTTTTAGCGCAAGACTTTTGGCGCGATATATAATTTGACGATAATTTAATAACCGCGTAGCTTTCATAAAAATGGTTATTTCACTCTGTATAATATTGTATGTATAGTATCAATTCTAACATCCTCCAACGAATTTTTAGCGGCCCCCGAAAGGGGAAAGGACGCTATTAGTTTTGTGTGACCTGTCTGTCTGTCCGATGGTCCCGTTTAGATCTCAGAAACTAGAAGAGAAAAAGAAAATCGGACATCATGATATTTAAGATCATTCTAAGTTCTGATGTAACGGCTACTTTTTTCTTTTTCGGAAGTGAACCATCTAATTTAAAAAATTATCTATGCAAGCAGACTTTTCAAAAAATTACACTACTTTTCAATGAAAAACTTCACTGGAGGTAACTTTAGACTTCTTCATTAATAAATTAAGCTTCATTCATAGATTCGCGCATTGGTACAAAAAATTCGCATCTAAGGTTATAATGGCAAAAGTGTCAATGGATCATTATAAAATATAATTTTCATCTATTAACGAACTCATTGAATAGAATACTGATTCAAATGTTGATTTTAAAAAAGAATTTTGATACGAACTTCGTTTTGGTTATAAGTTCCAAAAATAACGAGCTACTTTTATAGCGCAGTTTTGACATATCCTCATTAAAGGGGTTATATATACTTGTATTCATATCATTATCATTATTCATACATCAGTTCATTGTATAACTATCATTAGATCAAATTTATAATTTAATTGAAATCATCACATTGTTTATTAGTTTATGTATAACTGAGTGTGTATGGTGTGTCTGTCTGTCTGAACTTGGGCCTAAAAATAATACAAGTTATAAAGTAATTATAACATATACACACATTACAAATTAATATTATTTTTAATACGTAGACAAGTTAACAATTAGTCAATTAGATTTTAAGTCCCGATGTATAAATGTATATATGACAGGTACTTCAACATGCTAAATAAGTCTTTAAATAATATATTAAATATAACATAGAATTAATAACAGCATTCATTACACGTAATTATCAAGAGATAGTCTTATATTTTAAAATCAAGAAATGTAAGAGAACATCGATTGTCTGGATCATATGATATAAAATACAGTCGTGACTTCAAAAAAGTAGATGATTACGTCCTAGGCGTATCGCGGATCTATCAAGTCATGCATATTAATCAATGACTTAAACTTTGGCAAATCATTGATTTTTCTAGCTGACAGGCAACCCATTCCATGCTCTAATAGCATTAAGAAATACACATTCAATCTATATCAATAGTAAAAATATATAAATTAAAGATATTGAAATGATGTTGTTGTTTTTTTTTTGACAATTAACAAATTGTAATAATAATAATAGTAATATAGATAATGATAATAATTGTAATAATAATAATCGTAATATAGATGATAATAATTGTAATAATAATAGTAACAATAATAACAATAATAGTAATAATAATAATAATTTATCTTTATTATCCATGAGGAAATGTGTCTTATAATTGTGCATTACACACTCCAAAAGTTAAAACAGCTCATCAAAAGCTAATGAAAAACAAGAAAAAACATTTTTTTAAAACTTAAAAAAAAAAGAAGCGTATTATGGATCACCATTAGTTTGGATAAGTCATTCAATTTATTATAGATCTACACTACAAATCATAAATCTATTCGATTAGAAATATTTTGATCAGTTCTTTTTGTTTAGCGCAATTTCATGCTTTAAGCTTGAGCTATGAGACTGTCTCAATGCACTATGATCACTTGCCTTGACCCGTTGGGACAGAGAGGGGGAGCGGTAGTAAGGTTTCCGTGATCACTCTTTAAATGCATTTAAATGCGACTTAAATTCGGACTCGAGGGATTAGATTTCCTTAAAGGGACTAACTCAACCACATCTGTCAAGTACAATTTATTTTCCTTACTTGATACCAAAATAATTAATTACCAATACTTAATTAGCTAATTGGTTAATTTTTTGGCGGTCCCCGTAAGGGAAAAAGCCGCTTTTAGGTTTGTGCAAAATGTCCATCTGTCCGTCTGTAACACTCATATCTCTAAAACTAGAAGAGAAAGGAAAAATATTATTTTACCATGCGATGCGGCTCGAAAAGTTTAGATGCAACTGCTACTTTTGGTTTTCTAAAATCAAACCGTCTAGTTCAGATCCGGCCCGCGACGTATTTCCATCCGGCCCGCCGAAATATTGGAACAAAGTGTAGAAGATTAAAAAAAAAAGTTGATAATTGTTTCTCTACGTTAGGATTGGAACTTTGATGGATTTCATTCAAATCTAGTGTTTATTTTTATTTATTTTTGGCGACAAAAGTTGACAGTTAGTTTTGGTTCTTAGACTATTTCGCTGCTTTCTTGAGCTGGCCTTATCCTTGACATTTTGTGTGTGCAACACATGGCATCATTACTGCATCCTTTTGAAACCAATGCGAATGGAACCATACTATTTAATATTTCATGAAATGGGAGAGTCGAAGGAACGAAAAGTAAACTCTGACTGTAGAAACTTCCAGAACTAGATAGATCTTTACTTTCTTTTTTCGAACATGATAATAAGTCAACATGTTTGATTTGTACTGAAGGGAGTTAAGATGCTCCCATGTCTCACACCTGTCTCACACCTGTCTCACACCTGTCTCACACCTGTCTCTCCCCTGTCTCACACCTGTCTCACACCTGTCTCACCCCTGTCTCGATGCTAGCAGTGATGGAAGAAATCTGTCCTGAAAAGAAGAGTGCAGTTGAAACCGTCAGACTTTCTCGCATGACTATTGCAAGGCGAGTGGAAGATATGGTACAAATCTCCATTCAAAACTAAATGAAGCAGATTTGGAAATGTTTTCGATTGCAGTTGAGGAGTGCCCAGACAGTTCTTCAAATGAAACTGATTGACTTACAAAGCTAGACATCCCTGCTTGAGAATTTCGAGCGATGCAGACCATTGTTTTCTATGCCCTGTGGCCTTCAGTAACGTTTGTGATAGCCGAAAACCAACGTTTTCAAAGCACTTCATTGAGCAGGGCTACACACACATTGTTAGTAATAAAACAGGTCAATCCTTACTTGGTAATCGCTTTACGGGTGTAAGTAGAGCCACGGGTTGGTAATAGACTATTTTAAATGGTTTTTTATCTTTTTCATTGTTTTCTTCTTTTCATTGCTGTGGCCCGCGACACGAGTGTTAGAAATTAAATTGCCCGCAGACCAAATAAGGTTGGGCAACACAGGTCTAGTTTATAAAATTAATTATGCAAGCGATTTTTTTATAAAATTACACCAATTCTAAAACAATTACGTAAATGTAAGGAAGGCAATGTTACAATATGTTAGCAAAAATGGCATTGCGATTTTTTTATTTTTAGTATCATTAAGTCTAATATATTTATAAAATGTATTACAAATGTTCACAACAAATATAAATATTATTTGAAATGTGTGGGCTTTTTTTGGTCAACTAGCTGCTAAAATTATAAGAAAACATTATTTTTGTTTATAAAGGCTAAGAATGCACTTTGTATGTAAATATCACGCACATTTTTTAAAATGGACTTTTTATGCAGAGACTTTTGAGCAGTAGCGTGACAAGGATTTGCATCATAAGGTGCTATCATTTCCCTGAAAATTTGTAACATACACAATACTAACTGTAAAATTAACTGTAAAAATGTTCCGGATATTGTTTTATAAAAAATGAAATATGTCAAATTGTTTGAAATCGCATAATTTACTGATATTACACTTATATTCTTTAACAATACGTTACTATAGTTTAATTATCGATATCAAATTGTTCCGTATTTTCATCTTTAAACAAATTTTAAAAATATCGACAATAGGTTGTTCAGGATTTTAAAAAAAAGAAAGTAATTTTCTAGAAACGATTATTGAAAATCACTTTTTTCACTTATTTTACATTTAATTTTCTTGCTGAAACATAAAAAAAGTTTTTTAATCGATAAAGAATGTTCCGGATTTTTTTTGAAAAGAAATCGACCTACGTTCTTACAAATCGTCGCGAAAAATTTCCGAATTTTATATGAAAAATTAACTAAAATAACTGTTTGAAATCCCTCTTCTAATTTATAAAAAAAATAGTCTTCGCATTTACAAAAAAATGTTGTTCCGTATTTTTTATGAAAAATATTACAACTCTATTTTTATGTAAAAAAAATCTCACTTCCCTCTTATAGTACATTTAATTTTCTAGCTAAAACGTTACAAAATCTATTTATCGTTAATATTATGTTTCGATTTTTAAGGAAAACAACTTCCTAACACCAAAGTATGGAATGAAAATCTCTCCACAAGGCTGTGGTACCCCTAATGTTTATACAAGACCATCCCAAAAACTTAATTAACGGTATTACATTTATCTGGAATTCTCTTTTTCTCTTACTATTTATACAAACATCCATAACAATCTATTATATATACTTAAATCTATTGCGTTCATACTTAAAACCATTGCGATGTTTCGAAACGAAAATTAAAGGTTAATCAAATTGTCAATAGCGTTTAGTTTTTTTTTATATATGTCAGACAGACAGACTGACAGACAAAACGCACAAAAATGCGGATTTAATCCTCTTTCAATAAATCCTATTAGAACACTCGGTAATTGGCTCGTATTGATAAAGGCAATTTTTAGTCTAACTAGGCCGTGCGACGTAGTGGATTTTTTTTCCTTTGACTTCATTTGGAATTAATTATTTTAATGAAATGCTAAATCAACTCGGTTTAGTAATGTTTATTAAACCTCGTTATCTGACTCGTATTTTAAAAAGACATAATAGCTAGATTAAGATCTTATCTAAATTTTTAAAACTTAAACTAGATTTTTTACAGTAAATATAGATTTTTTAAATTAGATCTATATTTATAATCTAATTAAAATCATTCTATGTCTAGTTTAGACTGATATAGACTAGATCAAGATATAGAATTTCAATTTCTAGGCTTAAAGTGTAGATTTTGATTTCCAAACGTCTAAATCAATATTGCAATGCTATAGCCTAATATACGAAAACTAATCTACTATTTTTAAATTTAATGTTGCATTCAGTCTATTGATAGATTATCTAGGCTTTTTATTTTCACAAATCTAATTACATCTAAATTATTCTACACTTATATTTAAATCTAGTAGTTATAGATTTTAAGAGTGCTAAATCTGAAGTTTAGTTTAGGTAGATCTACATCATCATTCTAGTTCCATTTAAATGAACATGCCGATAGCTCTGTTGTTAACTGTGCTGAGACATCGATGTAGGCCTACAAGCAAGATATCTATTCTTTTCTTCTTCTTTTTTTTTTCAATTACAAATCAATGCTGAAAGATTATCTAAAATCGCTCGTCTGACATATTGTACATATCCGGTAAATGTCATGCTGTAATGTGTAATATATCACTTTATCAATAATAGACTATTAGTTTGTAACCAATTTGTTATTAAGTTAACAGCAATGCCTGGTGGTGCGGTTAGCGTGCTCGACTGATTATCTCGACGGTCCCGGGTTCATACCCAGCTTGCTGCCATCCTCCGTCGTCCAGCGGGAGGTTTGGACAAGGAAGTTAATTATCTTTAATTTTGAAAGAACATCCAAAACATGTAAGACAGAAAAACAAATTTTACAACGGCAAATAAATATTTGAAACATTATTACTTTTGACAATCAAAATAAAATTACGTCTTGAATATTTCTTGCGAATAGGAGGATCCGACAGAGATCCGACGGGGGCCGCCTCTGAGTTTGTGTGATAACACAAGCTCTCTTTGTAATCTTGTTTCTTGTTTAGTCAGATAAAAGAAATTATTGTGCACAATTTCAATTTGATCCGAGATTGTGTGTGGGAGACATAACGTGTACAAACTTTTTTACCAGACAGACGGACAGAGTTGATATAAGCTTTGTAAAAAGTTCTTACCAGTTTTCCTCAAACATCATAAAGTTGGATTGGATTCAATGATTTCATTGTCAAGGAAGCAAAAGAGTTATTGTCTCCTTGCTCTGGTTGTCATTATCTTGTAGTTTCTTATTTCTTTCTACGCTCTCTATGTTCTCTCGTGTCTATTCAAACCACAGACGTACTTTGTGCGCCCTCTAACTCTAGTCTCTATGTTCTCTCGTGTCTATTCAAACCACAGACGTACTTTGTGCGCCCTCTAACTCTAGTCTCTATGTTCTCTCGTGTCTATTCAAACCACAGACGTACTTTGTGCGCCCTCTAACTCTAGTCTCTATGTTCTCTCGTGTCTATTCAAACCACAGACGTACTTTGTGCGCCCTCTAACTCTAGTCTCTATGTTCTCTCGTGTCTATTCAAACCACAGACGTACTTTGTGCGCTCTCTAACTCTAGTCTCTATGTTCTCTCATGTCTATTCAAACCACAGACGTACTTTGTGCGCCCTCTAACTCTAGTCTCTATGTTCTCTCATGTCTATTCAAACCACTGACGTACTTTGTGCGCCCTCTGTATTTTCTCATATAAATTGCTGAGAAAAGAATCACTAGCTCGTTGGGAAACTCCAGAATGTAAGGCATTATTGATTCAAGAGATTAATAAAGAAAAGTTTAAGAAAATTAGCGAATTGTCTTTTAAGTCTAGATGAAAAGGTCTATCAATGGAAATATTATAAACTCTGGTAGATTCTTTCTCGGGAGAAGGGAGGAGGGGTGGAGTAAATAAATGTTTTTATTGTTTTTTAATCAAACATTAATTAATTATTGAGAGACAAACAATCGCTCTATACGTTGTACAAAGGCGGTATTGTCTTTAAAAAAAGTATTTTCATTTTTACTTGTTTTTAATTAGGTTAAAGTTAAAGTACAAAACACAAGATCTAGATTACGTATCGGAATAAGGATTAATTATCTACATGTTCACTTTAATATAATTAGATGATGTGTTTTGAAGATCCATTTTAGCTGAAGTATTGAAATAGTAGGACTATACCAAGTAAGCAGGTCATAACAGTTGATTTAGAGTCTTGTTTGTCTGTAGGGGAATAAGAAACAAAAAAAAGATGTAATATATAGAAGATGTAATATATAGAAGATGTAATATATAGAAGATGTAATATATAGAAGATGTAATATATAGAAGATGTAATATATAGAAGATGTAATATATAGAAGATGTAATATATAGAAGATGTAATATATAGAAGATGTAATATATAGAAGATGTAATATATAGAAGATGTAATATATAGAAGATTTAAATAGAAGTCATAGTTTTAAAAACAAACAGAAAGTTCTTGTGGTAAACAAAAAAAACATTGTCACTAGAATAGTAGTTCCAGACTGGTATCTTCCTATTTCATTATTTCCAGACTGGTATCTTCCTATTTCATTATTTCCAGACTGGTATCTTCCTATCTGATTAGTCCCAGAATGGTATCTTCATATTTCATTTGTTCCAGGCTGGGATCTACTGATTTCATTATTTCAAGACTGGTATCTTCCTATTTCATTAGTCCCAGAATGGGATCTTCCTATTTCATTATTTCCAGGCTGGGATCTTCCTATTTCCTTATTTCCAGGCTGGAATCTTCCTATTTCCTTATTTACAGGCTGGGATCTTCCTATTTCATTATTTCCAGGCTGGGGTATTCCTTTTTCATTAGTTTCTGAATGGGATCTTCCTATTTCATTTGTTACAGATTGTGATCTTCCTGTTTCATTAGTTCCAGCCTGGGATCTTCCTATTTCATTATTTCCAGGCTGGGATCTTCCTATTTCATTATTTCCAGGCTGGGATCTTCTTATTTCCTTATTTCCAGCATGGGATATTCCTCTTTCATTAGTTCCAGAATGGGATCTTCCTATTTCATTTGTTCCAGATTGTGATTTTCTATTTTATTAGTTCCAGCATGGGATCTTCCTATTTCACAAGTTCCAGACTGGAATCTTCCTATTTCATTTGTTCCAGATTTGGATCTTTCTATTTCATTAGTTCCAGACGGCTCAATTTCATAAACCTTAATTTTTTAGCCCAACAGAAATCTATTGAAATTAGAAGTTTCGCATCCTGGTTTTGGCGGCCTAAGTAGTCAGAGTCAGACAAATTCAAACATCCTGTCATCATGGCGGGCGGTCATTTCATCTTTGGTCATTTCATCCCCGGTCATTTCATCTTTGGTCATTTTATCCCCAATTAAATATCTTTTTTTTAGCCATTCTGTAATTGTAAGAGTGCGGTGGCTGAATGTTTTTGCGCTTGGCTTTGGCGCGCCTCTGAGTCCACCCAACTCTAATGGGTACCTGGCTTTAGTTAGGTAAAGTAAAAGCGGTTGGTCGTTGTACTGGCCACATGACACCCTGCTCCTTGACCTTTGGCCAAAGAAACAGATGACCTTAACATGATCTGCCCTATAGATCGTAAGGTCTGAAAGGGGAAATTTACATAATGTAACTGTGTTATTAAGGTTTTGACTTTAAGAACTCATTTCATCTAACACAAATATATTTATTTCGAATGCTTTTCGATATTATTATTTGTCGGATAAAAAGATCAGAAGCTGTAATGATCTGGGAATGAATTGACGGGGATGAATTGACCAGTAATGAAGTGACCGGGAATGTAATGACCATGGGATGAAGTTACCAAAGATGAAATAAACGGGGATGAAGTGCCCAGGGATGAAGTGCCCAGGGATGAAGTGCCCGGGGATGAAGTGACTGGGGATGAAGTGACTGGGGATGAAATGACTGGGTATGAAATGACTGGGGATGAAGTGACTGGGGATGTAATGACCATGGATGAAGTTACCAAAGATGAAATAAACGGGGATGAAGTGCCCAGGGATGAAGTGCCCGGGGATGAAGTGACTGGGGATGAAGTGACTGGGGATGAAATGACCATGGGATGAAGTTACCAAAGATGAAATAAACGTGGATGAAGTGCCCAGGGATGAAGTGCCCGGGGATGAAGTGACTGGGGATGAAGTGACTGGGGATGAAGTGACTGGGGATGAAGTGACTGGGGATGAAGTGACTGGGGATGAAGTGCCCGGGGATAAAGTGACTGGGGATGAAGTGACTGGGGATGAAATGACCGGAGACCGCCATTCTCTGCTCAGCCGACTTGTATTTCTCCACCTTTAACATTTGTTTACAACATCGAGTTTTAAAGATGTTTTCATAATAATGACTCCTGATAACTCTGTCCTGTGTTGTTGTGTGACTTTTGAATGTAATTAATGTACAAGTTTTCATACATCAATAAAGACGGTGTTACTTCCACGTGACATTGCCAGATTTCTTGAAATCTTTGCCCAGTTTGGTAAATAAACAAAACAATGACACTGAGGGATGAAAAAAAGAAGGCCAACTTAAGATGGCAAGATACTCCATTACGTGAATCAAACAAAATACCATTATTTATCAGATAAGAGTGTGCAGTTATATAATTTATATCTGGGCCAAAGAGAAGTAGTAAAAAAAACAAAAAAGGTGTTATCACTAATCGTGTGTCAGAGTCTATTGAGTCTAAGGACTTCGTTTTATCCAACGTGCCGTCATGTTCTGGTCACACCTTGTGTCCTGCCAAAGCGTAGTAATCAAGTTTAAGATGTAAGCTTAGTCTAAGCATGTAGCATATGATCCCAACACTACGCCAATGCAATCATCTCTCCACATTGCTCTAAACTGAAACAATTTCGCATGATATGTCTCAGAAAAATACTGATTGTTAAAGAAAATAAGACCAGGTACTGAAATCCTTCCAAGAGTAGGCCTGAAAAACATCCACAAAATCTTGATGCAGTCTTAGCTTCTCTGAAAGCCTACAACATTGACTTTGCTAGCTAAAATACGGGTGCATATGATAGAGCATCAGGGCGTCGCGCTGTGAAAACTGCGCACAAATTACAGAAGACAAGAGAATAGTGCAGGCAGATATAAAAACAAACCCAATGACACAAGCTTCATTTTGAAAAAGACGAAGTCAATGCAAACCACAGTCTTAACATGTAGCACGTGATCCCATCAGTAGGTCAATGTTTGAAATAGTCCTATTTTAGAATGAACAAAATTGTGACTTGTACATTTGTTTGCTCCAGGATCTCGACTAGCGAATACTATGGCTTCTCTCCCCTTAATTCTCCTCTTGTGTTTGAAATGTAGTTTATACATTTCATTTCGGTATGGTCTAAATACATCAATTAATTATTATTTTACAGATCTAATGTTTATATCATCTCTACCTCCTCTACTTTTAGTCCCTTGCACTGGAGCAGTGTAAATAAAATCTCCACATTTGGGTAAATTAGCAGGAGCTTTAGGATAGAGTTCTTTAGCTACATTAAACAATAAAGCCATGCCATCAGCACTGTGTAACTCTATGTGACAGTGTAATATCCACAGGCCAGGGTTATCGGTCTTGAATCGAACTACAACGTATCTGAAATCATAAAATTTCTTGTCAATTTAGATCGCAAAAACTAATGCCGAGAATGGGAAAATATATTATCATGGAGTTATTACGTTTGAATTAATGTAACAGTAATGAAAACTTATATTTTTCTTTTAATTAAGCTTTCATATCTATTCATATACATTTAAAGCATGTTTCAAACAAAGCTGAAATAGGCAGGTCTAACCATCTGTATATATATAATTCATTAATTCCACACATCAGTAATGCTCAAAGCACGGCCGCGGGCCAGATCCGGCCTGCAACGTGGTTTCATCCGGCCCCCCCCCGAAATGTCGACACCCACAAAGTGTAAACAACCCCATCGAAAAAAAAATGGCTTATGTGTCTTTACCTACGTAAGGGCCCTCAATTTTTTTTAAATTGATTGGTACCATGACACATTAGTGTGTGAATAAAATGAGAATCTACCAGAAAAAGAGAACGGATCTGAACATTTGTGTGTGGAGCTTGATAGTAAAGCCAATATATTTCATCTCTACAAGAAAGTGTCTGAATAATCTCTGGACGTCATTATGAAACAAATATGACGTCATTCTTGGTTTGAACCCCGAATACAAATATTGTTAAACTACGCCTAGACATTGGAGGATCGATGGGAATAGTTAGCAAAAAGCGACAAGAAAATGAGTCGGCGTCAAAGCTAGCTACAATGTTGCTCTTATTTTAAGTACAGAAATTAAGCCATTTTCTGATGCGTGAAAAAAATCACTTCAGATATCCAATTCCTTAATGTAAGTACTAGCTCCTCGGGTTTCTAATCTAATAGTTTCAAATTCAGGTCAATTTCATTTCGTTTTTTGTGTGTACATTTTCGTTCATGTGGCCCGCGACACGAGTGTCAGAAATTAAAATGGCCCGCAGGTCGAATTAGGCTGGGCATCATTGCTCTACAAAAAGCAGAACAGCACGCACGCATGCTGACTCTCTAACACTCGATGAAAAAGTCATGGAAAGATAACTCTTTTATTTCTGTAAGTCGGACTAGAGTTGTCCCACGTAACTTTCGCGGCGGCAGAGAGCGCGACTTAGAAAAAAAAGAGGGGGGGGGAGAACAAGTAATCTTCTCTGTACATATAATTCTCTACGTCGCCCAACCATGCCCCCTCCCTCCCGCACCCGCGCCATCGCTCGCTCTCCAGGCATGCGCAACAGTGTGTATCTCAGTCGCTCCTGACATGGACAATTGTATGTCTATCTCTCGCTCACTCTCTGTCTGACTGTCTGTCTCTCGCTCACTCTCTCTATCTGACTGTCTATCTCTCGCTCACTCTCTCTGTCTGACTGTCTATCTCTCGCTCACTCTCTCTGTCTGACTGTGTATTTCTCGCTCACTCTCTCTGTCAGACTGTCTATCTCTCGCTCACTCTCTCTGTCTGTCTGTCTCTCGCTAACTCTATCTGTCTGACTGTCTATCTCTCGCTCACTCTCTCTGTCTTACTGTCTTTCGCTAACTCTCTCTGTCTGACTGTCTATCTCTCGCTCACTCTCTCTGTCTGACTGTCTATCTCTCGCTCACTCTCTCTGTCTGACTGTCTATCTCTCGCTCACTCTCTCTGTCTGACTGTCTTTCTCTCGCTCACTCTCTGTCTGACTGTCTATCTCTCGCTTACTCTCTCTGTCTGACTGTCTATCTCTCGCTAACTCTCTCTGTCTGACTGTCTATCTCTCGCTCACTCTCTCTGTCTGTCTGTCTCTCGCTAACTCTATCTGTCTGACTGTCTATCTCTCGCTCACATTCTCTGTCTGACTGTCTATCTCTCGCTCACTCTCTCTGTCTGACTGTCTATCTCTCGCTAACTCTCTCTGTCTGACTGTCTATCTCTCGCTCACTCTCTCTGTCTGACTGTCTCTCGCTCACTCTCTCTGTCTGTCTGTCTCTCGCTAACTCTATCTGTCTGACTGAATATCTCTCGCTCACTTTCTCTGTCTGACTGTCTATCTCTCGCTCACTCTCTCTGTCTGTCTGTCTATCTCTCGCTCACTTTCTCTGTCTGACTGTCTATCTCTCGCTCACTCTCTCTGTCTGACTGTCTATCTCTCGCTCACTCTCTGTCTGACTGTGTATCTCTCGCTCACTCTCTCTGTCTGACTGTCTATCTCTCGCTCACTCTCTCTGTCTGACTATCTCTCGCTCACTCTCTGTGTCTGACTGTCTATCTCTCGCTCACTCTCTTTCTGACTGTCTGTCTCTTGCTCACTCTCTCTGTCTGACTGTCTATCTCTCGCTCACTCTCTCTGTCTGACTGTCTATCTTTCGCTCACTCTCTCTGTCTGACTGTGTATCTCTCGCTCACTCTCTCTGTCTGACTGTCTCTCGCTAACTCTCTCTGTCTGACTGTCTATCTCTCGCTCACTCTCTCTTTCTGACTGTCTATCTCTCGCTCACTCTCTCTGTCTGACTGTCTATCTCTCACTCACTCTCTCTGTCTGACTATCTCTCGCTCACTCTCTCTGTCTGACTGTCTATCTCTCGCTCACTCTCTTTCTGACTGTCTGTCTCTCGCTCACTCTCTCTGTCTGACTGTCTATCTCTCGCTCACTCTCTCTGTCTGACTGTCTATCTCTCGCTCACTCTCTCTGTCTGACTGTGTATCTCTCGCTCACTCTCTCTGTCTGACAGTCTATCTCTCGCTCACTTTCTCTCTCTGACTGTCTATCTCTCGCTCACTCTCTCTGTCTGACTGTCTATCTCTCGCTTACTCTCTCTGTCTGACTGTCTATCTGTCGCTCACTCTCTCTGTCTGACTATATCTCGCTCACTCTCTCTGTCTGACTGTCTGTCTATCGCTCACTCTCTCTGTCTGACTGTCTATCTCTCGCTCACTCTCTCTGTCTGACTGTCTGTCTCTCGCTCACTCTCTCTGTCTGACTGTCTGTCTCTCGCTCACTCTCTCTGTCTGACTGTCTGTCTCTCGCTCACTCTCTCTGTCTGACTGTCTGTTTCTCGCTCACTCTCTCTGTCTGACTGTCTATCTCTCGCTCACTCTCTGTCTGACTGTCTGTCTCTCGCTCACTCTCTCTGTCGGTTTTTCTAACGCTAATACTAGCTGTGTCTAAACCTCTCTTTCTCCTAGGGTTACCAGACATCTACATGCCCAAAAAGAGGACAAAACATTAGGACAAAAAAGACCAAACTAAACTAGACATAATTATTCGATTAAACATAAAAGGTAGGCTGTATTGCAACCTTATTACACACCATATTTTTCAGAAGAAAGGACTTTAATAATCAGTTCATTATTAGCGCTGCGTGGAACCCGTCGCAAAGTATTTTCTTCAACATCAAAAAATTGCTAGAAGTCTCTCAGAGCCTCCATACGCACAGTAGCAACAGAAACATGATTTGATACACTGAGCCCCACATCTTCTACTGGCAGAGACTCTGCACCATGTTGCAGACAGTTGGAAAGAATGTGAGCTGGACGCCAACAAGCGGCTTCTTATGCTCAGTTTTCAACTGTAAAAACACATTCTTTGACTTGTTCCCTGTTAATTCCTCCAAAGTTCAGTTGCATTGTCCGCTCACTCTCATGCGAACACAACAAAAAGTTTCTCTTAATAGTTATGTAGATATGGTTTCAGAAGTTTCATGTTCTGTGTTTCCAACGGCCAGTGTTCGTCAGATGTCCTTATGGTCAGATAACGTCCGGTTCCCTATTATGAACCTCTTGACCAAGGAAAGGCTTTTATCCATGGCCAGGATGAGGCATCGGCTCTTCACCAATCTCTCTGTCCGAAGTCCCACCTTATCCGAAGTGATCATGTATTCACACCCGGTATGTCGCAGGACACGACCCCGTTGAGACAAGCACGGGTTCCCCTTCCCATGCGAGGCCGGCCCCAGTTTAACAATCAGATTACTAAACTACCACTCGGAATAGTTTCTCTGCACCATGGTTACTTGCATGTGTATCGACTCTAAAACATCTAATGTCAATAAACTCCTGTAGTACTTTTCCTCTGTTTTTGTTCCGGCACATGCAATGTGTTTATCAGTTTCTGAATCTTGAAATATTTTCTGCATTAGACTAGCAGTTCATTCCATCGACTTATAAGACTGATGATGCGTGACAGTGTGATTCAACATGCATTTCAAAGAGTGATTCACTTGAAAACAGAAGACGCAAATCTTCTGATCATGTTTCGGTGTTTTATCGTTGGATGCATGACGTTCTGAATTCGTACCAATCACACACGACACACACGACACACACGACATTCTCTGTGTGCCCATCACCAAAACATGGACACTTTCATTTCATCTGAGAATTAGCATATCCTCTTAATTAACTAAAGCTAGTCGATCTATTGAAAACATGCCACCACTCATTACATAGAGATTCTACAAGTCAACACACAGTGAGCGCATATTGAACATCTTGTCGTATTTGTATGTTGACTAAGGGAGGGTTTATATTTCATTAGAATATCATAAATATTTAATTCGATTGCTAGATTGTATGCCTTTAAACAGCTGTGAAAAAGTCGGACAGTAGGACACTTTAGGCTAATACCGGTAGGACGGAGGACACGAGCCCAAAAAGACGGACATGGCCTCCTTTTGGCGGACGTCTTGTAACCCTACTTTCTTCTACTTTCCTTTCTAGTGTAGCATCCTTTGTATCTTTGTATCTTTGTATCGTTCTTATCTCTTTATTTCTGATTACTTGTCCTTGTCCAATGCAGTTTAATAGTCCAATTAAATGAATATCTTTTGCTAAGTGAACTTACCCTCCTGTTTGTACTATTATTGTGTCTTTGATGGTAGGAGATGTCAACTGAAGACCGGGAATGTTGTTACCTCCCCATGAACGATTGGCCCAGGAAGCAGAATTACAAAAACTTTTCTCTCTGTCCTGATCTCCATCGCACTGTATATCTAAATTGTCTTGGATTATCTTCCCTGGTAGATAAACAAAAAAAGAAATGTTCTAGTAGAAATATTGTATCTATAGCAACCAAAGACATTTTAATACAATTCAAGTGATCGGTGTAGTTTTTACTTTGGGCGATTGTTTGCCAAATGGCCTTGCTACTCTGACTAATACTGTAATAGTATTGATGACAGACATAAAGGTATGTATACTGTCTGACCTTAGTGACCTGTAGGGGATACCATTCAATACTAACTGACTGGATGAACTAATTAGAGCAGCTGATAGCATCTGTTAGACTCCGACTGTTAAAGCATCTGGTTGCTTATATTTGAATGAAAAACGGAGTTTGATCCCCCAAGAATCTATATACAGACTTGTAGTTTATTAATTTAGTTGCTGTTAGTTACAGTGAGTTAGAGTTTCTTAATTGCTTGCAGTGTATTGAGAGAGTATAAGCAAGATTACAACATGAAACCATCAGATACAACATGAAACCATCAGATACAACATGAAACCATCAAATACAAAATGTCACCATTAGATACAACATGACACCATCAGATACAACATGACACCATCAGATACAACATGACACCATCAGATACAACATGACACCATCAGATACAACATGACACCATCAGATACAACATGACACCATCAGATACAACATGAAACCATCAGATAAAACATGACACCATCAGATACAACATGACACCATCAGATACAAGATGATACCATCAGATACAACATGACACCATCAGATACAACATAAAACTATCAGATACAACATGACACCATCAGATACAACATGACACCATCAGATACAACATGAACCATCAGATACAACATGACACCATCAGATACAACATGACACCATCAGATACAGCATGAAACCATCAGATACAACATGACACCATCAGACTGCTAGTTCAAATACGAGATGTTTCACGAATAAATAACAACATTCGTAAGACCTTTTTTTTTCCGACTTGGGCCGCGACCGTTTCATTTCATTTGGCGAAATGGCCATCTGATACAAGAAATTAAGAAAATAATGGGCATTGACTGGCGTATTCATATTACTTTTAGACAATTCCCAATATTTTCGGCCCTCTTATCACTTTGACCGAATTAGGGCTTTAGTATGAATATACATACTTTTTGTATTGATACATTTGATACATCTACAGTTTCTATATCTAGCTTTGAGTTTGTGTGAAACGTAATAAGTACATTCGACTGACCCGCTAGGGTTGTCTTCGAGTTTGTGTAAAATCTATACTCTCTTTAGAATGTCTTTTTCATGACTGCTATAAAAATGTTTAACGATTAAGATGTATATAACTAATTCTTTATATATGACTAATTCCTTACCTGTCCTATCATCATACTGTGGATAACCAATCTTCAGAATGTGGAAATAGTGACCGTGGAGGTGTACTGGATGAGCATAACCTTTGCCTCTACCCATGTTCAGAAATATCAGTTGGTAGACTTTGTTATACTAGCGAAAATCATATAGCATCACAAGATGAGTTATAAAAGCAGTGCAGTTGGTAGGTGTAACAATACTATTTCTGGGGTCAATAAATAGGTGTAACAATACTATTTCTGGGGTCAATAAACTACCTAAGGACAGCACACACTTTATTCAACTTATAGCTCACTTTCTGCACATTGACAGACGTGAAGATAGTTGGAGAGCCAAGTCCCCTGGAGGAAGTTGGTTGGTAGCCTATGCTCACTGGCGGATCCAGGGGGGAAAGCGGTAGGGGCGATCGCCCCCCCCCCTCGGCCGACCCCCCCCCTCTCGCGGCCGAATTTTAGTTTAGAATTCACACATTTTGTATACGAATGTATTGCTTATGTTAATAATATATACGAATTATTTATATTTAAACCTAGTTTTAGATTATTTCGCTCCCCCCCCTCTAGTATGTTGGTCGATTTGGTGAGGTTGGAAGGGGGCGGTCCTATTTTCATGGAGAAATCATAGTTTGTGAACAAAATTAGTTGAATATCTACAGAATATAAGCTACCTATTGATAAGTGAACTCATTTGTACATTATATCGCACCACGCTCTAATCTCAAAGTTTATCATTAGTAAATATCAAATGAAAATGGGTTACAGCAAGTGAAAGGGGCGATACATGCAATCGTCTTCCGCCCATCGGACAAACCAATGCTTTTTCTTTTTGTATTATAGTTAAGAAATTACAAAATAAAAATAAAATCTGTCACTAATATAATTTATATATTCTATAAATATAATTCTTATATCGAGTCGCCCCATCCCTATTCTTTAATGCCAAATGCAATCATTAGCAGAAATTATAAAAAGGAGCGAAGATTAAAATGGTTTTCACTCTAACTCCCCCACCCCTTCTCAGATGAAAACATGACGTTTTAAAACAGAATAGTCAAATATGGCGATAGAGTTTATGTAATTTCACATGAATTTATCAATTTTTTTTAATAGAAAGACTTTGCTTTGGAAAATTTAGAATTCATATGAAATTTTTCAGAGTAACGATTGCGATGAGTTCTGAACCCAAATATACTTTTGCTAGTCGCCTTTTTTCAACATTTACTTAATCTGATATTTTTCTAGTTAAATAAATTTGGGACTAAAACTCACAATTAATTCTTGAATCCTAAAAATGCACACAAAAAAAAAAAATTTGAGTAAAATCTGATTGGTCCACTTAATTTCTCCTACTACTTCCGAATTTATTTGTTTCGAGCTTTGAATTCTAGTTTGTAACAAAACAAAGTTACAAACAGACCTATTGAAAAAAAATCTATCACTTACAAATGAGCTTTTTTTAATAGTATTATTTTTCGAATTTTTTGTTTTTTCGGCGGTGATCCTCAAAGCCTTAATCTAAATATGTGGGGTATCTTTAAACCGTTTAAAGTATAAATTCATATTAGAATATTTTTCAAATCAATTATTTTTGAAAAGGTCCTTTTTTAATAGGATGAATAATGAGCTGTAGATGTCAGGAGAATGCATTTCTGCAGTGAAGAATACAAGAAAAGGCCACCGAACACCACTGATCTTCTTCTTCTTCGTTCTCATTTTTATGTTGGAGAGTTCAGGTGACTAGACCATTACATGAGATGAACAGCGCAGTGGTTTCCAAATCAGGGAGCTCTCCATATAGTTTTCCTTCTGATCACTAAAGAACTGTTATTGTCTGGAGAATGCGTTTCTGCAGTGAAAAAATGCAAGGAAACGTATTTGGCGTTGGGGCTTCACCCCAAATCCCACTAATAAATAATAAACTGTATATGTCTTGAGAATGCGTTACTGCAGTGAAGAATGCAAGGAAACGCTTCGCCTTGAACCCCATTGGTAACGCTTATAGCGCTCCCCAGACCCCCAAGCTATCAAGAGAAAGGTCTCAACATTACTGGTTAACACTTTTTTTTATTATATATATATATCATGGGCGTAGCCAGGAGGGGATCGGACTTTAGTGACTGATTTTTTGCTTTCATTTTGTTTATTTTAGGTAAGATCATCACTTGCCACAGCACAGCCAAGGGTGTTTTGAAATTAAAACTACCTACCAAGGGGTTTTGAGTTTAAAACCACCTACCAGGGGTTTTTGCAGGAGTTTTTGCAGTTAAATTCCCCTCTTCTATTAAACAAAACAAAAAAAATGCAAACGACAATCCCAAAATTCTAAGAGCACAGTTAAGGAAGATTATTTTGATTTTTAAAACCCCCTCCAGAATGTACGATAAACCCCCTCTTCAATATAAAAAAAGCAAATTACACACTCAAAATTCTATGAGCGTAGCGAAATTGGTTTTGAGTTTAACCCTCCCCCCTTCAGCTAGGTTTGCAGCTAAAAATGCTTCTTCAATATGAAAAAAAAGCAAATTATGCACTCAAAATGTTATGAGCATATCTAAATGGGTTTTGACTCAGTTTTGAGTTTAACCCCACCCCCTTCAGTGGGGTTTGAAGGTAAAAAAAATACCTCTTTAATATTAAAAACAAAACAAATTATATACTCAAAATTCTATGAGTGTAGTCAAAAGGGTTTTGAGTTTAAACTCCTCTCCAGTGGAGTTTGAAGCCAAAAAAATGCATCTTCAATGTAAAAAAAAATCAAATTACGCACTCAAAGTGCTATGAGCGTTGCCAAAAGGGGTTTTGAGTTTAAACTCCCCTCTTCAATATAAAAACAAGCAAATTACACTAAAAAATTACACACTAAAATTATTAGAGCGTAGCCAAGCCAATTTGGGGTTTTGAGTTTAAACCCATCTCCTACAGATGGCTTTTTTTTTAAAGTTTAAAACCCCTCCATATATATGGAAATATATGTGTGTGTGTGTGTGTGTATGTGTGTGTGTGTTGTACACACGTTTATGCATAGGGTTATGGTTTACTGGGCGTTAGGGTTAGGGTTTGGAAAAAAATACCCCCCACTCCAAAGTTCTGGATCCGCTAGTGCCTATGCCACAGACCTTTCACTTAAGTCAGGTATATCCTCGTGTGGACACCAATTCATACCCCCTCCCTCTTTTGCTGCATAGTAGGCCTATGTCTTTTTGATTTCTCTGTCAGCTCATACATACACACAGAGAATACATATTACTGTAGACAAACGTGGATTATGTTCTACTAATACAACAACGAACCTTGAGATCCATGGAATATGTACATTCACATGTTTTGTCTTGCCCGCATTCATCTGGTTTACAAAATGTGTTGATTTCATTCCATTGTGTCAAGGCAGAAACATGAGGCATCTACAGTGAATAGTGTAGAGAATTGGTTTTAGCATTTTCTAAACATTCATAAAATAACAAGAACAATATCAATACTTACTGGGTAAGTTTCTCTGCGTAATTAGATGTATTCGCTTGGTACTGGTTAAGTTTCTCTGCATAATTAGTTGTATTCGGTAGGAACCGGGTAAGTTTCTCTGCGTAATTAACTGTATTCGGTTTGTATTGGGTAAGCTTCTCTGCGTTATTAGTTGTATTCGTTTCGTACTGGTTAAGTTTCTCTGCGTAATTAAACATATTCGGTTAATATTGGGTAAGTTTCTCTGCGTAATTAAACATATTCGGTTAATATTGGGTAAGTTTCTCTGCGTAATTAAACATATTCGGTTAATATTGGGTAAGTTTCTTTGCGTAATTAAACATATTCGGTTAATATTGGGTAAGTTTCTTTGCGTAATTAAACATATTCGGTTGGTACTGGGTAAGTTTCTCTGCGTACTTAGTTGTATTCGGTTGGTACTGGGTAAGTTTCTTTGCGTAATTAAACATATTCGGTTAATATTGGGTAAGTTTCTTTGCGTAATTAAACATATTCGGTTAATATTGGGTAAGTTTCTTTGCGTAATTAAACATATTCGGTTAATATTGGGTAAGTTTCTTTGCGTAATTAGACATATTCGGTTGGTACTGGGTAAGTTTCTCTGCGTACTTAGTTGTATTCGGTTGGTACTGGGTAAGTTTCTCTGCGTACTTAGTTGTATTCGGTTGGTACTGGGTAAGTTTCTCTGCGTACTTAGTTGTATTCGGTTGGTACTGGGTAAGTTTCTCTGCGTACTTAGTTGTATTCGGTTGGTACTGGGTAAGTTTCTCTGCGTACTTAGTTGTATTCGGTTGGTACTGGGTAAGTTTCTCTGCGTACTTAGTTGTATTCGGTTGGTACTGGGTAAGTTTCTCTGCGTACTTAGTTGTATTCGGTTGGTACTGGGTAAGTTTCTCTGCGTACTTAGTTGTATTCGGTTGGTACTGGGTAAGTTTCTCTGCGTACTTAGTTGTATTCGGTTGGTACTGGGTAAGTTTCTCTGCGTACTTAGTTGTATTCGGTTGGTACTGGGTAAGTTTCTCTGCGTACTTAGTTGTATTCGGTTGGTACTGGGTAAGTTTCTCTGCGTACTTAGTTGTATTCGATTGGTACTGGGTAAGTTTCTCTGCGTACTTAGTTGTATTCGGTTGGTACTGGGTAAGTTTCTCTGCGTACTTAGTTGTATTCGGTTGGTACTGGGTAAGTTTCTCTGTTGTTTTTTTTTCATCTTCCTTTCTTCCACTCACTTTACTCCACTTTCTGTTTATTTTCTAGGACACACAATGTCTATTTTATTAAGAAAAAAAACTTAAAAAAAAACAAAGCTTATATTTAGTGTAATTGTATCAATTAGTTTGGATCAGTCATGTCATTAAATTTTTAATTCTAGACTAACCAATTAAAAAAAAATATATGCGATTAGAAATATTGATTTTGTTTAGCGCAATGTCATGCTTTTAGCTTTTTCAATACACTATGATCCTATCACTTGTCTCAATACACTATGATCCTATCACTTGTCTCAATACACTATGATCCTATCACTTGTCTCAATACACTATGATCCTATCACTTGTCTCAATACACTATGATCCTATCACTTGTCTCAATACACTATGATCCTATCACTTGTCTCAATACACTATGATCCTATCACTTGTCTCAATACACTATGATCCTATCACTTGTCTCAATACACTATGATCCTATCACTTGTCTTCATACACTATGATCCTATCACTTGTCTCACTACACTATGATCCTATCACTTGTCTCACTACACTATGATCCTATCACTTGTCTCAATACACTATGATCCTATCACTTGTCTCAATACACTATGATCCTATCACTTGTCACAATAGACTATGATCCTATCACTTGTCTCACTACACTATGATCCTATCACTTGTCTCACATCACTATGATCCTATCACTTGTCTCCATACACTATGATCCTATCACTTGTCTCAATACACTATGATCCTATCACTTGTCTCAATACACTATGATCCTATCACTTGTCTCACTGCGCTATGATCCTATCCCTTATCTCAGTACGCTATGATCCTATCACTTATCTCAGTACGCTATGATCCTATCACTTGTCTCACTACACTATGATCCTATCACTTGTCTCAATACACTATGATCCTATCACTTGTCTCACTACACTATGATCCTATCCCTTGTCTCACTACACTATGATCCTCTCACTTGTCTCACTACACGATGATCCTATCACTTGTCTCACTACACTATGATCCTATCACTTGTCTCACTACACTATGATACTATCACTTGTCTGGACCAGTCGGGAAAACGAGGAGGGAGAAAGAAGGGGGGAGAAAGAAGGGGGGAGAAAGAAGGGGGGAGAAAGAAGGGGGGAGAAAGAAGGGGTTAGAAAGAAGGGGGGAGAAAGAAAGGGGGAGAAAGAAGGGGTTAGAAAGAAGGGGGGAGAAAGAAGGGGGGAGAAAGAAGGGGTTAGAAAGAAAGGGGGAGAAAGAAGGGGTTAGAAAGAAGGGGGGAGAAAGAAGGGGGGAGAAAGAAAGGGGGAGAAAGAAGGGGTTAGAAAGAAGGGGGGAGAAAGAAGGGAGGAGAAAGAAAGGGGGAGAAAGAAGGGGGGAGAAAGAAGGGGTTAGAAAGAAGGGGTTAGAAAGAAGGGGGGAAAAAGAAGGGGGGAGAAAGAAGGGGTTAGAAAGAAGGGGGAGAAAGAAAGGGGGAGAAATAAGGCAGGAGAAAGAAGGGGGGAGAAAGAAGGGGGGAGAAAGAAGGGGGGAGAAAGAAGGGGGGGGAAAGAAGGGGGAAGAAAGAAGGGGAGAGAAAGAAAAGGTTAGAAAGAAGGGGGAGAAAGAAAGGGGGAGAAAGAAGGGGGGAGAAAGAAGGGGGAGAAAGAAGGGGGGAGAAAGAAGGGGGGAGAAAGAAGGGGTTAGAAAGAAGGGGGGAGAAAGAAGGGGGAGAAAGAAGGGGTTAGAAAGAAGGGGGGAGAAAGAAGGGGTTAGAAAGAAGGGGGGAGAAAGAAAGGTCGAAAAAGAAGGGGGGAGAAAGAAGGGGGGAGAAAGAAGGGGTTAGAAAGAAGGGGGAGAAAGAAGGGGGGAGAAAGAAGGGGGGAGAAAGAAGGGGGAGAAAGAAGGGGGGAGAAAGAAGGGGGGAGAAAGAAGGGGGAGAAAGAAGGGGGGAGAAAGAAGGGGGAGAAAGAAAGGGGGAGAAATAAGGGGGGAGAAAGAAGGGGGGAGAAAGAAGGGGGGAGAAAGAAGGGGGGAGAAAGAAGGGGGGAGAAAGAAGGGGGAAGAAAGAAGGGGAGAGAAAGAAAAGGTTAGAAAGAAGGGGGAGAAAGAAAGGGGGGAGAAAGAAGGGGGGAGAAAGAAGGGGGAGAAAGAAGGGGGGAGAAAGAAGGGGGGAGAAAGAAGGGGGGAGAAAGAAGGGAGGAGAAAGAAGGGGTTAGAAAGAAGGGGTTAGAAAGAAGGGGGGAGAAAGAAGGGGGAGAAAGAAGGGGGGAGAAAGAAGGGGGAGAAAGAAGGGGTTAGAAAGAAGGGGGGAGAAAGAAGGGGTTAGAAAGAAGGGGGGAGAAAGAAAGGTCGAAAAAGAAGGGGGGAGAAAGAAGGGGGGAGAAAGAAGGGGTTAGAAAGAAGGGGGAGAAAGAAGGGGGGAGAAAGAAGGGGTTAGAAAGAAGGGGTTAGAAAGAAGGGGGAGAAAGAAGGGGGGAGAAAGAAGGGGGGAGAAAGAAGGGGGGAGAAAGCAGGGGGGAGAAAGAAGGGGGGAGAAAGAAGGGGTTAGAAAGAAGGGGGAGAAAGAAGGGGGGAGAAAATAGGGGGGAGAAAGAAGGGGTTAGAAAGAAGGGGGGAGAAAGAAGGGGGGAGAAAGAAGGGGGGAGAAAGAAGGGGTTAGAAAGAAGGGGGGAGAAAGAAGGGGGGAGAAAGAAGGGGGGAGAAAGAAGGGGGGAGAAAGAAGGGGGGAGAAAGAAGGGGTTATCTGGGTGAATATGACCTTGATCGCTTTTTAAATGCGTTTATAAAAAACAGTAAAAACTGAAGGACCTGGATCGAACAACCGGAGGATCCTGGGAGGGGAGCGGTAGGGAGATATATATATATAGATAGATAAAGTGTTAGGGTTTCATGGGCGTTATGCTTAGGGTTTGGAAAAATATCGCCGCTACCCACTCAAAAGTTTTGGATCCGCAAGTGATTTGAACTCGAGTTCTAGCCCTCTCAAGCTAACACACTAACTACTATACCAGTGAAGTGCTTATAAAAAAAAGGTTTTGTAGTTATCTAGTTTTGGTTTCAATTTTTAAAGCAAAGTATAAATGGTACTAATTTAACTGATACCACCGAATCAGTCAAGTACAATTTCTTTTCCCTGTTCGATACCAAACAAAATAATTAATTACCAATAGTTATTAAACTAATTTGGTTCATTTTTATATTGATTCTAGTTTTGTCTGGTCAAAGAAATAAGTGTGCGAAATATCAGCTTGATCCGAGATTAGGTGTGGAAGAAATAGCTTGATCCGAGATTAGGTGTGGAAGAAATAGCTTGATCCGAGATTAGGTGTGGAAGAAATAGCTTGATCCGAGATTAGGTGTGGTAAAACTATTGTGTACAAACTTTTTACCAGACTGACAGAGAGTGAGTTGATATAAGCTTTGTAAAATGAAAAAGCTAGATCTCACTGGACTACAATATTATCGAGCGTCTGTAGTTACTTGAGAGTGATCACCTGGACTAGCGCTTGACCCCAACTAAAAACGCCGCCAATAAAGCAAATAAACAACTATTTATGGCTGTGACGTTTGTCGCACGCACGATTCATGGCGTGAACAGTGGCAGGCTTGAAATGAACTTTTTATGCGGTTGTATCGGTAGCCATCTGCAGAACTTTATGTTATTTGTTGGTTCTTTCTTTAAAAAAAAAAAACAAGCCGTGTGTTAATGTGGTCGAGAGATAGTATCAATGGGTCTGCTTCATCAGTGATATATATTCCATCTTAAAAATACTGTTTAAAAATATCCTTTTTAAAAACAAACTTTTAATTATACTAAAAAAAGACAAAAAGAATATTAATTTTAGTTTTTTTTTATGAGGTCTCGGTAGCTGAGTGGTTAGGCCCTTGGCTTCGGAACCTGGGGTCCTGGGTTCTAATGTCGTGAAGACTGGGATTTTATATTTTTGGGATTTTTTTCTGGGCGCTCCTGAGTCCATATCTAATAAGTTCCTGGCTTTAGTTGTGGAAAGTAAAGGCGGTTGATCGTTGCGCTGGCCACATGGCACCCTGCTAGTTAACCGTTGGCAAAAGAAACAGATGACCTTAACATCATCTGCTTTATCTGCTTTAGATCGTAAGGCGAACTTTTTTATAATTTACTTTTGCGATGTTATAGATTAAGAAATAACTCTGTACCTTATGACAGTTCCTACAAAATTAGTTGAAAAGTGTCTTTGAAATAATAAACCACTATGTTACAACATTAAGATCTTTAAAAGACTTATTATGATGTCAGGTCGAACTCCAATACCACTAATGCCAACATTTTGTGTGTGTTTATAAGCACCCAAATAGTGTTCACCAACCACAAAATGTCTTCCATTCACTGATGTCGGCTGCTCATCAGGTTCAGGTCCAGGGAAGGCAAAGTTGAGAAAGATCTCCTCAATGTTATTTGAATCTGTTTCAACTCCTGGTACGGGTGTATTCTCCAAAGACTTAAATTTGTCTTGATTCACACAAGTAATATTTTCTGTCTCAGGGTAGTATAAAAAGGGGCAGTTGGCAACAAGGCATCTGTAAAAGTAAAACGTTAATGCAAAGAGTAAGAGTAAAACAATGGATAGTTGGCAACAAAGCAAGTGTGAACAAAAAAAAAAGATTTTCAAGAAGGTAGTATAAATTATAAATAATGATCAAATGGCAACAAGGCATCTGTGAAAGTACATTTTTATATAAAGAACTGATTGTATATATATGTAGGCTATTCCACTGTTAAGGTGACGATAGATCTATTTTTAGTTTTTTCATATTTCGTAACTTGTTTCAAGATATTTTTAATGGCCAGACTTCCAGGATAATCTACCTATTCACTAACCTTCTCCCTGAAACAGTGCCATGCCTTAACAGTTACAACGAATTTCTAAAAAGGAAAAAATAAGACAGTCCTGGTCTAAAAAAAAACTTGTTTCCACGCGAGATGAAGAATACTATTCAAGGTGAGGACTTGCATCTTCTCTATAGAGTGCGGACATCTTATATTCACTCTGTCTGTCTGGATGAGGGCTTGAGTGCGGACATCTTATATCCACTCTGTCTGTCTGGGTGATGACTTGAGTGCGGACATCTTATTTCCACTCTGTCTGTCTGGGTGAGGGCTTGAGTGCGGACATCTTATATCCACTCTGTCTGTCTAGGTGATGACTTGAGTGCGGACATCTTATATCCACTCTGTCTGTCTGGGTGAGGACTTGAGTGCGGACATCTTATATCCACTCTGTCTCTCTGGGTGAGGACTTGAGTGCGGACATCTTATATCCACTCTGTCTCTCTGGGTGAGGACTTGAGTGCGGACATCTTATATCCACTCTGTCTGTCTGGGTGATGACTTGAGTGCGGTCATCTTATATCCACTCTGTCTATCTGGGTGATGACTTGAGTGCGGTCATCTTATATCCACTCTGTCTGTCTGGGTGAGGACTTGAGTGCGGACATCTTATATCCACTCTGTCTGTCTGGGTGAGGACTTGAGTGCGGACATCTTATATCCACTCTGTCTGTCTGGGTGAGGACTTGAGTGCGGACATCTTATACCCACTCTGTCTGTCTGGGTGAGGACTTGAGTGCGGACATCTTATATCCACACTGTCTGTCTGGGTGAGGACTTGAGTGCGGACATCTTATATCCACTCTGTTTGTCTGGCTGGATACTTCTACACGTTTATTTCTTCCACTTCCCAGAGTCTCGAATGAAGTTGTAATTGTTGCACAGTCCTAACATGTTGAAATACATTACATGAATCGATTTAAAAACAAATAATTAGTTAATTAAAGTTATTTAATTGATTTTGTTTTATATAAAGAAATAGAGATAAGCCATGCAGCATTTAGAGATGACAGTGATTGTTCGCTGCTTTCCCATATATAACTTGTATTTTTTTTAAAGTATTTTTAGCGGTCCCAGAAAGGGGAGAAGACGCTATTAGTTTTGTATCAATGGATCATTACATGGGCGTAGCCGAATGGGGGGGGGTGCCCCCCCGAAATGAAATGCCCCCCGGGGGGGGGAGTTGAAATTTAGTGACTGATTTTTCGCTTTCATTTTGTTTATTTTAGGCGAAATTTTAATACTAAATCATCACTTGCCCAGCACAGCCAAGGGAGTTTTGAGTCTAAAAACCCCTTCCATGGGGTTTTGAGTTTGAAACCCCTACCAGGGGATTTTGAGTTTGAAACCCCCTACCTGAGGGTTTTGAGTTTAAAATCCCCTAGCAGAGGGTTTTGCATTTAAATCCCTTTTTTCTATAAAACAAAACAAAAAAAATGCAAACGACAATATTCTAATTCCTAGAGCACATCTAAAGAAGATTTTGATTTTAACCCCCTCTCTAAAATTTACGATAAACCTCCTCTTCGGTATAAAAAAAGCAAATTACACACTCACAATTCTATGAGGTAGCCAAAGGGGTTTTGAGTTTAAACCCCCCTTCAGCTGGGTTTCAAGCTAAAAAAAATACTTCTTCAATATAAAAAAGCAAATTACGCACTCAAAATGTTATGAGCGTAGCTAAATGGGTTTTGAGTTTAAAACCCCCTTCAGTGGGGTTTGAAGCTTAAAAATACCTCTTTAATTTTAAAAACAAAGCAAATAATACACTCAAAATTCTATGAGCGTAGCCAAAGGGGTTTTGAGTTGAAACCCTCCTCCATTTGGTGTTTGAAGCTAAAAAATACCTTTTCAATATAAAAAAAAAATTACACACTCTAAAATCTATGAGCGTAGCCAAAGAGTTTTGAGTTTAAACCCCACGCCAGAGGGGCTTGAAGCTAAAAAAAAAACTCTTCAATATTAAAAAAAAGCAAATTACGCAATGTAAATGCTATGAACTTAGCCAAGCCGATAAGGGGTTTTTAGTTACATTTCCTTCAGAGGGGTTCGATGCTAAAAAATACCTATTCAATATAAAAAAAAGCAAATTACACACTTTAAAATTTATAAGCGTAATCAAAAAGGTTTTGAGTTTAAACCCCTCGCCAGCGGGGTTTGAAACTAAAAAATAATAATAAAGCAAATTACATACTAAAAATTCTTTTAGCTTGGCCAAGCCCATGAGGGGGGGGGGGGGGTTAAGTTTAAACCCCCTTACTCCTGATGGCTTTTTAAAAATTTAAAACCTAATTTTAAAAAAAACTCCAGAGATTTTTAGTTTAAAAAACCCAAACAGATTATTTTGACGATAAAACTTCCCTTTTCGATATAAAGTCTAAAGCAAACTACAGCCACCTAATTCCAATAGCGTAGCCAAGGGAGGTTACAAATCTCTACCAGTGGCTTTGCTCCATTAATAAAGTGCAGTGATTTGTCATCTACCGAAATTGAAAAAGATTAATTGTGGCTCAACAGAGATGGCTAACACGGTCAGTTACAGAGATCGGGTCTCAATAAAAAAAAATCCTATGCCATTTTGTCGGAATACATGTCCCGCACACCTCATGCGACGCTCTGTCACAACCTTACCAAGGGGTCGACTCCCAGTTTGGCATAGCATTTCCTTGATTGAGACCCGATCTCTATAACTGACTCCTAAAATCCATATTATCCATCTTTCTAACCTCTATTTGCAACGCTTTTGGAATTAGGTGACTGTAGTTTGCTTTAGATTTTATATCGAAAATGTAAGTTTTATCGTCAAAATCATCTGTTGTGGGGTTTTAAACTAAAATGTCTCTGGAGTTTTTTTTTAACCCTATTTAGCTACCCTCATAGAATTCGGTGAGTGTAGTTTGCTTTAGAATAATATTGAAGAAGGGGCTTTCAACCTCAAAAGTCTCTATAGGGGGATTTTAAACTCAAAAAACATCTTGAGTGGTTTTAAAATTTAAAAAAAAGTCATCTGGAAGAGAGGATTTAAACTCAAAACTCCCCTTTGGTTTGGCTAAGCTCAAAGAATTTTAGTGTGTAAGTTAAATTTTTTTATATTGATTAGGTATTTTTTTAGCATCAAACCCCGATGAAGAGGAGTTTAAACTCTAAACCCTCTTTGACTACGCTCATAACATTTTGAGTGTGTAATTTCCTTTTTTATAGAAATATTTTTTCGCTTCAAACCCCGCTGAAGGGTGTTTTAAACTTAAAACCCCTATGGTTACTTTCAAAGATTTTTTAGTGTGTACTTAGCTTTTTTTATATTGATGAGGTATTTTTTTTAGCTTCAAACCCCACTGGAGGGGGGGTTAAATTTAAAACTCCTTTGGTTATGCTCAAAGATTTTTTAGTGTGTAATTTGCTTTTTTTTTATATTGAGGTATTTTTTTCGCTTCAATCCCCATTAAAAGGGGGGAGGGTTTAAACTCAAAACTCAAAAGCCTCTTTGGCTACACTCATAGCATTCTCAGTGTGTAATTTGCTTTTTCATATTGAAGAGGGGGTTTATCGTAAATTTCGGAGGGGGTTTTAAAATGAAAACCTTCCTTAGCTTGGAATTTAGGGATTGTCATTTGCATTTTTTTTTTGTTTGACTGCAAAACCCCCTGTTAGGGGTTTTAAACTCAAAACCCGCTTGGCTGCGCTGGGGCAAGTGATGGTTAAGTATTAAAATCTCACCTAGAATAAACAAAATCACAGTAAAAAATCAGTCACTAAAGTCCGTCTCCCCCCCCCCTGCGGGGTGGGGGGATTTCGTTTCGGGGGCTAACCCCCCCTCCTGGCTACGCCCATGCCTCAGAATATGTATTTAGTTGGCTTTCAATACCAGAAATAGTGCTCAGCGCTTCCCCAGACCCCTTGCTGGCAAGAGCCGGCAATCTATAATTTTCCACTAACTCCAGGAAGAACCTATTCTAGGGCACAATAAACATGAAGGGTCAGAATGTGATAGAGATTAATTATGTACACACACACGCACATCCATATATCCATATATATATATATATGTTGTTGTTTTTTCTCGGGGGGGGGGGGGCGAAATCCTCCCCCCCCCCCCGAAAGAAAATCCTGGCTACGCCCATGGATTATTATAAAATAGATTTTCCATTTATTAACTAACTCATGGAATAGAATACTGATTTGAATGTTGTTTTTAAAAAGAATTTTAATACGAACTGTTGATTATCATGAACGAATAATAACAAGACTCTTGATATAAATTGTAAGACATGAAATCAGCTGTTTAATCTAACGCCATCTTGGTTGACAACAACAGTTACAAGGGATGTTACTCCCAAACCCCGATTGGTGCAACCTATATAAAACACACATCAACATCCTTCCCTTTCTATAGCTAACAAAACACATATCAGATATATTTGCAATTAAAATAACAAACATTAATAACTCATCTTATTTTATGAATATTATAACAACTAAAAAATAACAATCAATTTCAAAGTGAGAGTGTGTCACATATAGAATAAATATTTCAACATGAATAAAAATTCTTAGTACATATCACAATCCCTATGCCACACAGGTCTATTTGTTTCTCGAGTGCTAATTCTTGCTGGCTTATTTCTATCACAATTATTGTCTGGTACATGAGAAACTACTTCAGACTGTGATGCATGCTGAGAACAGTTATCAGAGAAATCTGGCCTTTCATTATCATCCAAGACATTCCCATCATAGACATCAGTGTCAGTGTCTTTCAAAATAGTTTTCCTTGGCCTAATATGAAATCTGTTGCGTATGTATAGTCCTCCATTATCTCCCTTGATCTTATAAGATCTTGGAGATAGTTGTTCCCTGATCATTCCAGGATACCATCCTGTTTGACCTGGGTTTTGGTAATAAATAGTTTGCTCTAGATGGAGTTTTGGTAATCCCGAGCTTGCTTATCATATTGTCTTTTTACTTGTTGTTTGTAAATCTCTTTCTTCTCAGCTACAACATGTTCATTTAAACACTTTGAAGTGCTGGGAATCAATGTCCGAGGACTTCTTTTGAGACACATTTCAGCTGAGCTAAATCCGGTACATTGCCGAGGTGTATTTCTGAGTTCCAGTAAAGCTTCATATGGATCATCACCATTGTGTTTAGTTTTCAGTATTAAATTCTTCATTATCTTTACAGCAGCTTCCGCCTTCCCATTTGTTCTCGGATAACCAGGATCTGATTTGATGTGATTGATGTTCCATCGCCTAGTGAATCTCAAAAACTCATTTGAACTAAATTGTGGACCGCCATCTGTTATTAACATTTTTGGAGCACCAAAACGAGCAAATTGTCCTTTCAATTTTCTAATCACATCTTGTGATGTTGTTGTTGAAAGATAATCATACTCAATAAAATTAGAGTAAAACAGTAATTAGATACGATACTGTCTTCGATCCACTTCCATCAGGTCAGCTCCAACTTTTTCCCATGGTACATTTCCTTCATCATGTTGTATAAGTGTTTCTCTCTTTTGGTTCATAAGTTTTCTTTCTTGACAAGCAGTGCATGTCTCTGCTATCTGCTTTATTTCATCAGCCATGCCTGGCCAGAACATCGTCTGTCGGGCCCTCCTCATCATTCCATCATATGCAATGTGTGCTGTGTGCAGGTTTTTTTTCATTCCTTGACGCATACTGAAAGGTATGACTACCCTTTCTCCTTTTAAAATTACTCCATTACTAAGTCCCAAAGTATCAGCAAAATCAAAATATGGTTTTATCCTGTTGTCTAAATCTTGTTTTCTTTGAGGCCATCCATTCATAATTTGCTTTGATAATTTACTTAATGTGTCATCTAAGTCTGTTTCTTGTTTGATTCTTTCTAATAACGGATCTGGTATGTCCACAACTTGTGTCTGGCATATGTTAAAAACTTCATCTTGCTTCTCCTCTTGATTGCACAGTCGTGATAATGTGTCAGCAATGTGTAAACTGTTTCCTTCTACCCACTGAAATGAGAAATCATAACGATTGCTCCTCAACATCAAGTTTTGTAATCTTCTTGGAGCCTGGTTTAGAGGCTTCTTTAAGATGTTTGAAAGTGGCTTATGATCATTTATAATTATGACATGTCTTCCAAAAGTATATTGATTAAATCTTTCTAGCCCAAAAACAACGGCAAGTAGTTCTTTTTCAATCTGAGCCCACCGTTTTTCAGTTGGTGTCAATGCTCTAGAGGCAAATTCTAATGGTTGTTCTTCTTGCATTAGTACAGCTCCAAGTCCATGTTGACTACTGTCCACTTGTATTTCAAGTTTCTTGTCAGGGTTGTAGAATATAATGACTGGAGTATTTGTAATCATTGTTTTTATCATGTTGAATGCCTCTTCACATTTTTCAGTCCATCTAAAATTGCAATCTTTCTTTGTTAGTTCTCTTAATGGTTGAGACACTTCGGCTAGATTGTTCAAAAATTTTGACAAATACTGTACCATTCCACATAATTTTCTTGCTTCCTGGCTATTTTCTGGTTTCTTCATTTCCAGAATAGCTTTGATCTTCTTTATGTCAGGCTTTATGCCTTGCACACTAATGCAGTGTCCCATAAAATTTATCTGGTCTTGTTTCTCTGCTGTTTTTGTTTCATTTAATTTAATGCACTTCTCTTTGCATCTCTCTCTTAATCTCTTCAGTTTTTTCAGAGTGATCTTTTTCTGCTTCTTCTTTGGACTGACCACATCCCACAATCACGATATCATCAGCCACATTAATGCATCCTTCTAATCCCAACAATGCTTCTCTTAACTTCTTCTGGAATATTTCTCCACTTACACTTAGTCCAAAAGGAAGTCTTGACCATCTGTACCGCCCATAAGGTATGATCATGGTTGTTAGTAGACTAGACTTTTCATCTAGACGTACATGACAGTAAGCCTCCTTTACATCTAATTTAGAAAATTTTTTAGCATTTAGGAATTGTGGCATTACAGCTTCCAAAGTTGGTAACTTAAAATGTTCTCTTTTTATAGCAGTGTTAAGATGTCTTGGGTCAATGCAGATCCTTAAATCCCCATTTGGCTTTTGAACCACAGCCATCTGGCTGACCCAATCTGTTGGTTCATTTACAGGAATTAATATTTTCCTTTTTACTAATGTCTCTATTTCTGCTTCCACTTTCTTTTGAAATGCAAATGGTATATTACGACAAGGTGATACCACCGGAGCTATGTTCTCATTGACAGTTAATGACGTTTCACCTAAATCTCCCAGATGACAATCAATAGTGTTTACTTGTGATATGAATCTATCTTCATTTAATGTGATCAGACTTAAACTTTGGCATGTTTTACGGCCTAATAAACATTGATAATGGTTCTCTACAACTGTGAATGTTACCAAAGAATTCTTTTTGTTTTTAGGATTCGTTAGTATTAAGTTAGCAGTGCCCTCTGTTTTTAATTTGGAATTATTCCACATTGTTAATGTTTGAACAGTCTTCTTAATTTGGGTCTGTTTAACATATTTCTTACATATAATGTTAACATCAGCTCCTGTGTCCAGTTGAAATCTTATTTGTTGACCATTTATCATGAATAGAGCTGTCATTCTGTCCCTATTGATGTTCAACACATTTATTGAGTTTAAGTGTTCCTCTTCGTCAAATTCATCCATAGCATTATGCATATGTATTTTATTCTTAGTTTTACACTTAACTGCAAAATGATTTTTACCTTTGCATTTATTGCAAATTTTTCCCCAAGCCGGACATGATGTTCTGTTCACTACATGTCTGCCTCCACAAAACCAGCAATCTATTAGGTTGTTTCTGTTGTCAGTTTTCTTTTGTTCTATCTTATCTATCTTCACAACAGTTTTCTTATTTATCTCTGCCAATCCTTTTGCAGTTTTCTCATATGTTTGATATATATCTAAACACTTCTTCAATGTAAGATCATCGTGATTCAATAATCTCTCCCGCAGTCTTTTCTCCACGGAGAATACGATTTTGTCTCTAATCATTCTATCCTTTTCCTTGAAATTACATTTTTCAGCCTGAGCTCTAAGCTGCGTAATGAACACATCACAGGATGACACCTTTTCTATGTTCCAAAATCTGAAACTTTCCAGGACTTCATTTTTTCTGGGGTTGCAATAGTCGTGTAATTTCTTTAGTAATATTTGCGGGTCGTTCACATCTTCATTCTCATCATACTGCAACAGCTCACAAATTTCTTGGGCCTGAGGTCCAGCACAATGTAGTATTATTGCTTTTTGTCTGATTTTAGGTTTTTCTTCAGCTCCTATTGCTAACAGAAACAGTTCCACTTGTCTTCTCCATTGGCGAAAGTTTTCACTGACATTACCTTCAGTCACATTTAACTCTGTTGGTGGTTTAAGTAGACCTTCTGCCATCTTCAATGAAAACTTTACTCTAGTATATCTACCGTAACTGAATAACCCCGAGTCTCTCTTAGTCTCTATATATGCTCTCTAGACTGAGACTGGAATCTACTAGATATACACTTTAGATCTTTTTTTTTTTTTTTTACTTTAACTAGTTTTATATCACTGATATAAATCTAAATATAATTCTTGTTACCGCTGCCACCATGTTGATTATCATGAACGAATAATAACAAGACTCTTGATATACATTGTAAGACATGAAATCAGCTGTTTAATCTAACGCCATCTTGGTTGACAACAACAGTTACAAGGGATGTTACTCCCAAACCCCGATTGGTGCAACCTATATAAAACACACATCAACACGAATTTCAATTGTAAGTTTTAAAAAAAAAAAACTACTTTAAACCTCAAAGATTTCGTACATCCTCATTAGGCTATACACTTGACAACAATCTAGATTACTATAAATAGAGGCCAGATCTACATAGATCTATATTTATACTACGAGATCTAGTCTAGATATAATAGATTATCTTATCTTATCTTATATAATACAGACGTTACTTCAAAAAAGAAGATGATTACGTCCTACGCGTCATGCATATTAACCAATGACTTAAATTCTGCCAAGTCACTGGTTTTTCTGGCTAGCTCAGGCAACCCATTCCATGCTCTAATAGCACTAGGGAAGAAGGAGTATTTGTAATCTAACTCTAGATCTAGACTTAGAGACAGATCTATTTCTAGATCTAGACTTAAGAGACTTAGATCTATTTCTAGATCTAGGCTTAGACTTAGATGTTCAATCTAGATTTAGATATATGTCTAATTTGTATGACAATGGAGATATTAATTTTCATTAGCGAGGGGAAAGTCTTGTCATCTGTACACAATTGTAGCTTAAAGAATTTCTAGAATTATTTTTTTTTCGTCTTGCCCATTGGATATAATTTTGTTAGAAGAATAAATCTTTGTTACTTTTCTCTTTATTACAATATAACATGTTATTAATTTTGAATGTATGGATAAGGTTAATGATAAGGTTAATGATCAGTGGGGTCACTAGGGGGGTGCGGGAGGTGCTGTCCGCACCGGGTGACACCCGTTAGGGGGTGAAACCCAAGTGAAATAAATTCTTTTTTGGAATAACTGAAAATAAAAAAAAAAGGCAGTGGCTAAATGTTGGTACATGTTATTCACAATTGATAAATAGATCTTATCTTATCTTATATAATACAGACGTTACTTCAAAAAAGAAGATGATTACGTCCTACGCGTCATGCATTTAGTCATGCATATTAACCAATGACTTAAATTCTGCCAAGTCACTGGTTTTTCTGGCTAGCTCAGGCAACCCATTCCATGCTCTAATAGCACTAGGGAAGAAGGAGATCTATATGTATATATACATTTAAAAATTCGGCTAAACATATTTTTTAATGAAATTCTACAAATAGTCCAAAACATGACATCATACTTCATATCAAAGCAGTAGTGAAACCGTTACTTTCAGTTGTATATTAGCTGCATGTATATAAACACTGCTTTGACTTTTCAACAACGTTTTCATCGAATCTATTGAAATAGTTGCAAAAATTGTATAGTATCATTGAAATAGGCGAGCCAGTCACTGTTTATCAAATGACATTCTTCATGCATAAAATATTATTGAAATCCAAAGACGTGTGAAGAATTGTCATCACGATTGGAAGATAGGAAAACAAGGACATCTGGCTACTAGTACAATGGACAAGGAAGTCGTGGCTAGGATTGATGTAAAGAAGAAAAACAAGGACATCTGGCTACTAGTACAATGGACAAGGAAGTCGTGGCTAGGATTGATGTAAAGAAGAAAAACAAGGACATCTGGGTACTAGTACAATGGACAAGGAAGTCGTAGCTAGGATTGATGTAAAGAAGAAAAACAATGACATCTGGGTACTAGTCCAGAAAATGTTTCTTGCCTGAAATTTTGGTACAATGGAAATCTTTTTTTTTTCGTTTGTCCTTACAGGCGCTGCTTAAGATGTATTACCTATCGTTGCTTTATTTTTTTTTTTATTAATTTCTTTTTACGGTGAAGGTATACTAGAATGCCAGAGATACATAAGAGTAGGCCTATCTTTAAACAGTTGACAAAGTGGTGGCCAATTCAACTTTGTCTTTAACGAAAGCATAACACGTTCGCCAAAGGAACAGGCGACACTTACACAACGGGCACATTTATTTAAAATGAAATCGTTAAATATAATTAAGTCATTGATACGTTTTCAAGTTTGAAATCCAGAAAAGAAAAAAAACATGATTGCATTGTCGCAAAATTGAACTATAGATAAATTGTAGCAATTGAATTTTTAAAATTTGATTGATACTCATTTTATAGTTGCCTAAAAATATGTTAATGTAGTTAATTATAAAGTATGTGTATGATGGCTTAACAACAACAAAAAACACGAAATTTCTTTGAGGGGGAAGGGGGGTGACACCCTGAGTTGACCGCACCGGGTGACACCAACCCTAGTGACGCCACTGTTAATGATATCTGTTTTAAAAAATATAAGTGTACGCTAAATGAACATAAGAAGATGCTGTGGCTGAAGGGTAAAGCACTTGGAACTGGAAGTCCCGTATTCGAAATTCGAATCCTGGTGAAGACTCAAGGTGGCCCACTTCGGGGCCGAATTTGAGTTTGTGTTTCAAACAAACTGTCTTTGTAACCTTGTTTATTTATTGTGTGTGTTTCACACAAACTGTCTTTGTAACCTTATTTTTTAGCGGCCCCCGTAAGGGAAAAAAGCCGCTATTAGGTTTGTGCAAAATGTCCGTCTGTCCGTCTGTCGTTCTGTCCGTCTGTCCGTCTGTCACACTCAGATCTCGAAAACTAGAAGAGATATGAAAAATATTATTTCATCATTAAATGCGGCTTCAAAAGTTTAGGTGCTCCGGTTTTTTAATGTAAATAGCATATAAATGCTAGATAAAAATATCTATACTGATTTATATTTCATTAACTATAAAGTTGTTCCGAATATTGTTTTATACAAAATAAATTATGTCAAATGATTGTTTGAAATCGCATAATTGACTAATATTTCACTTATATTCTTTGACACTACGTCACTATAGTTTATTTATCAATATCAATTGTTCCGAATTTTTAACTTAAAACAAATTGATTCAAAAATATCGACAATAGGTTATTCAGGATTTTAAAATAAGAAAGTAATTTACTAGAAACGATTATTGAAAATCACTTTTTAGAGTTATTTTACAGTTAATTTTCTTGCCGAAACATAATAAAAGTTGTTTAATCGGTAAAGAATGTTCCGGATTTTGTTTCGAAAAAGAAATCGACCCACATTACCTTAATTTTCTTACAAATCGTCGCCAAAAATGATCCGAATTTTATATGAAAAATCTAATAACGCTAATAAATGTTTGAAATCCCTTTTCTAATAAGTAAAACAAATAATTTTCTCATGTACGAAAATTGGTTATTCCGGATTTTTATGAAAAATAGTTTAACACTATTTATGTAAAATCGCACTTCTCTCTTACACTACATTTAACTTTCTAGTTAAAACGTTAGAAAATCTAATTATCTTTAATATTATGCTCCGATTTTTAAGGAAAACAACTTTCTAACACCAAAGTATGTTTTGAAAAAATCTCCATAAGGCTAAGGTACATCTAATTTTCATAACTGACCATCCCACAAATTTAATTAACGGCATTTGATTAATCTGGAATTCTTATTTTCTCTCACTATAAATATATAAACATCCGGAACAATCTATTATAGAAACTTAAAACTAATGCGATGTTTCGGAAGGGAAATTAAATTTTAATCAGATTTTCAATAGCTTTTAGTTGTTGTTTTTTCTCGCTATTAACATAACGGACAGACAGACTGACAAACAAAACAAAAAAAGCTTCTTTAATCCTTTTATATATATATATATATATACATTTTTATATATATTTTAGTCTAACTAGCCCATCAAATGAAATGCTAAAAGAATTCACCAATGTCTATGAACCCTCGAGAAGCTGCTCGTATAGAAGACATTTTTTAGTCTAACTAGGCCGTGTGACGTAGTGGATTTTTTTCCTTTGACGTCATATGGAATAAATGATTTAAATGCTAAAACAACTCGGTATAGTTATGTTTATTAAACCTCGTAATGTGACTCGCATTTTAAAAAGACATAATAGCTATATTTAGATCTAATCTAGATTTTTAACACTAGATCCAGATTTTTTTTACACTAGAGCTAGATTTTTTACACTAGATCTAGATATTTTTTTTTACACTAGAGCTAGATTTTTAAAACTAGATTTAGATTTAAGTTCTAATTAAAATCATTATAGAATCTAGATCTAAATTTCTTGGTCTAGTTTAAAATGTTTGATGTTTTACATGTTTCGGATGTTCCTTCAGAGTTGTAGTCCAAACCTCCCGTAGGGCGAGCGGGCAGGGTTTGAACCTGGGACCATCGATGAATCCAAACAACAGTCCAGCGCGCAAACCGCACTACCAGACAGCCATGATTAAGACTAGATCAAGATCTATAATTTTAATTTCTAGGCTTAAAGTGTAGATTTTTATTTCTAAAGTCTAGATTGTCAATATGTCAATATTGCAATGTTATAAAATACTAAAACTAATCTACTATTTTAAAATTTTATATTGCAATTAGTCTATTAATTGATTATCTAGTGTTTTTTTATATAAATCTTATCTAAATTACATCTACATTATCCCAAATATATATTTTAGATCTAGATCTAGTAGATATAGATATTGAGAGTGCTGAATTAGTAGTTTAATTTAGGTAGATTTTTATCCTCATTCTAGTTCCATTTAAAATGAAAATGCTCAATACCAAAAGATAATCTAAAATCGCTCTTCTGACATTTTGTACATATCCTGTAGTTGTCATTCCGTAATGTGTAGGTATATTATCAATAGTAGGCTATTAGTTTGTAACCAGTTTGTCATTAGATTAAGAGCAATGCCTGGTCGTGCGGGTAGCGCGCAGGACTGATTATCTCTACGGTCTTAGTTTCATACCCTGCTCGATGCCATCCTCAGTCGACCAGTGAATTTGCGGATCTGACAGGGATCCGTCTCCCACGGGGGCCGCCTCTGAGTTTATTGTTCACGTTCACATTGTTCAATAATCTCAAACACAATTGTATATTCTGACTTTCAATATAATGAGATATATTACATTTTAAGGTCTTTTTAACTATTGCCAGAACACAGCTTGCACTATTCACCTACAAAGGGTCCTACTTACTTGTTACTCTGTAAGCATTGTCTTCTTTTGGTTAGAGGGTCAGTGTCAGCGGCGTTAACATATCTAAATATAGCCAAGGCGGTATGATTCTTGACATTGACCTCCAGAGTTTCTCCCCTTATCCAATAATTGTCGATACTTTGATTGGCCACTACCACAAAGTCGTATCTTTCACCTGGGTTGATTATAAAAGACTCTACCAGCAGAGGATCGACCTCATTTCTAGACACGAAAACAAGAAACTGTTGATTAATTTAATAGTTATCGACATAACAAGTATCATATGACTTTTTTTAGCTTAAAAAATGACACGACTTCAGAACTATACATCTACAATAATCCTCTATGAACTCATTTAAAGATGTTCTGTTTATAATAACTATATGTAAGTAACAATCTTGGAACCTGAGTGGATTGAACCTGGACACGGATCTAAAAACAACTGTAATGATTTACCTAGACATTTAATAGTTGATATTTATATCGCTGAGTAAACAATTACTATCTGGTTTACGATACTTCTATTCAAGTCAGAGCTTCATGAAATCTGGAAGGTGGAAGGTAAAGCTGGGAGCAGATCTTAAAAACGGCTCTGAAGTGTTTCCTATCAATGTAACAGTTGTGTATCGCGAGAAAAGAATTGCTTACTCGTTGGACGTACGGGGAAAATTCAAGTTGATACGTTCAATGTTTTCAAAAGAAAAAAAAGAAAAGAACTTAAATTTAAATTTGGCTAAGGAGCTAGGTCTAGATCCTCATTCAACATCGTATTTGAAAGGACTTTCACGTTTTTGAAATGCTTATGGCGTGCGTGAATTTTCGAATGTAAGAGTTTAATCTGTTAATGTTGAGGAAAACTTTGCGCATCCTCATCTAAGTTTAGAATTCTAGATCTAAAGCCATAGTGTAAAGTGTAGTAGTTCTTTACATTCGCTTAACTAGAATGGGTCTAGGTAAAAAATGTTGCATTGTTTTGTAATCTAACATTCATTAATTATTAAGAGAAAAACAATCGCTCTACAAATTATTTAAAGGAGGTATTCTCTTTTTTGTTTTCTTGTTATCGACTTTTTTTTTCCATTTTCTACAATTCCTTCTAACAGCTAGCACTTTCTTCATGGATAGACACGTAAAGACATGTTAAAAAGAATCTAGAAGTTAGTCGCTAAGAAAATAGTCATTTCTTTTGAGCTAACAATGTGCAGACATGTCGTAACGCTGGGAAGCTCTAATATCTTCCATGCAGCGTATTCGATTTCCATACTAGTCAACATTTGTGTCTCCTTTATTGGTAATCTATGTATATATTATTTTATTTCAAATCAATCTGCTAATTAGATTGAGGTGGAAAAAAAAAGTGTTTGTTGTCTTTTATGACTCATGAATGTATTTCCTATATACATGACACCCTCCATACCGGTCAGCCCCTGCGAGAGATGTGTGGAGTTTCACACCAAGGCTATGTAATTACAACTTTTTGGACTACTATTACTACTATCTTTAAAAACATAACAACTGTAATGAAGAACTTAAGGTTTCGTTGACGGATTGAGCCTGGGATATAACCAGGTTCAACACACACAGGCAACAGGGTCAGGAATAAATAATTAGACTACTAATACTTACCCATCAGTAGCCACAATCTTTAGAGGATGTCCATCAATGGAAACTCTAAAGGGATACAGGTTGCCTGCTCCTATTACCCGGAACCTGGGAAAAAATGTGTGTGATGTTGCTGTTGTTATTGGTGACGATCTTATGCATTGATTTTTATTCAGTGTAATCATCTCAAGAAGTTTATTTCATAGTAAAAAAAAAAAGTAAAGTTCCTCTTTCAGACCTTGAGATCTATAGGACAAATGATGTTAAAGTCATATGTTTCTTCGGCCAATAGTTAACGAGCAGGGTTTCATGTGGCCAGCACAACGACCGGCTGCCTTTATTTTCTCCATCTAAAGTCACGCCCCCATTACGTGGCGCAATAAAAATCCCAAATTTAAAAATCCCAGTCTTCACCGAGATTGGAACCCAGACCCAGGGTTCGGAGGCCAAGCGTTAACCACTCAGCCACCACTCCCTTTATCTCATTAGTTAGAAAGTAATTTACATTGTGTAACGTGAAATTAGTAAATCAACTTAAGTTTGCAAATAAATCAGGAAGAACTTGGTGTTCTATGCCGTCAGTTTATATAGCATTCATTAATGCATGATTTGTCTTAAAAGACTCTATCATTAGTTTTGCATTTGAATCTTGTGTTCAGAAGGTTTAGCAGAATTCTGTTGTTGTTGTTGTTTTTCAATTATATTCGCATGATTTAATGAAATAATGAATTAAAAATTTTAAGAGGATCCGTTTTTTTTTTAAATCTATGATATTGTTCTAACAAGTGAAGTGTTTAGGTTTAGGTATTACCATCAATACCATGTCTAGTACTTACCTATAAGATTTAGATTGCTCGACAGTAAATACAGACAAAGGAGCTTCAATATAAGAACCGTCCGGTTTAAAGTATCTTCCTTTACCATTGATTAGTCCTGAGTGAAACTTGAACATACTGACAAAAAAGAGACAAAAATGCTGACATGTTTTATTCATTTATTTTGTGAAATGATAAACAAATGTCAAAATGTTTTCAGCTAATCATGTTGCAGTCATTGACTTCTTTTTAAAAAAATTTATTTTAATTCACTGTCTGTCTGTCTGGTACAAATTTTATTTTAATTCACTGTCTGTCTGTCTGGTACAAATTTTATTTTAATTCACTGTCTGTCTGTCTGGTACAAATTTTATTTTAATTCACTGTCTGTCTGTCTGGTACAAATTTTATTTTAATTCACTGTCTGTCTGTCTGGTACAAATTTTATTTTAATTCACTGTCTGTCTGTCTGGTACAAATTTTATTTTAATTCACTGTCTGTCTGTCTGGTACAAATTTTATTTTAATTCACTGTCTGTCTGTCTGGTACATATTTTATTTTAATTCACTGTCTGTCTGTCTGGTACAAATTTTATTTTAATTCACTGTCTGTCTGTCTGGTACAAATTTTATTTTAATTCACTGTCTGTCTGTCTGGTACAAATTTTATTTTAATTCACTGTCTGTCTGTCTGGTACAAATTTTATTTTAATTCACTGTCTGTCTGTCTGGTACAAATTTTGACCACGTCATTTCTCCCGAACCCATTCTCGGATCAAGTTTACACAATTATTTATTGTACCTAACAAAGCATGAATCCATAAAAAATAAACAATTAGCCTATTAATTACTGGTTATTCATTGTTTTGTTTGAAACTAACAAGGAAAAACAATCCTTCAGTATTAACAGACATGTTCAAATATGTGGGATTTTATCCATTAGATAATTGTACATGTTATATCTCCCCCCACCCATTCTCGAATCAAGTTAAAACGTTTTACATTACAAAACATCAATCAATTAAAAAGTTAACCAATTATTTAATGAATTAATAAATCTTATGGTATTGATATATATGGCTAAAAGTGTACAATGGTTTTCCTTATATAAGCTTTGCTTTGAAAAAAAAATTGCATGTTTATTAATTAATAATAAACCTCATTATTGACAACTTTTGAAAACTACAACTAGACTACTTTTAATTTAACAAAACAATAAATATGTCTTTTTTTTTCCTACGGACCTAAAGTTTCCTCCTTCTAATGATCCAGTGAACTCGACTCTGGTTCTGTTCTCAAAGTTACCATACAACATCTTATGGTGTAGGAGCTCGGCATCCATGTCATGGTTCCAGTCCTGAGAATAGAAGTGTGCACTAAATGTTGGTTGAGTTCATAGCCAGGCATAACCTATGCGGTCGCAGTGGGCCCCGCGCTTTCATAGGCCCCGTGCTAATTTTATGTGTAATTATTAATTGCAAAATATATACGAAAAATTCATGGAAATAACCTGCACTTATTAAAATTTCCTGAAAACTCATAAAAATCTCATGAAAAATATACAAAATTACCATTTGTGTGTGTAATTCATTATGGAAACGCCATTTCTACGCGCGATAAAAAAAAAAGGCATTGTCAGCTTTTGTGTAATAAAATGTAATAATCGGATGAATTTTCCCCTTAACAGGAAGTTCCAATACGTATTTACTTTTATTGTCACTGGCATATAAATATGCCATAGGTTGCAAGCTTGGTAAAGTAAAATGAACTTGATCGCAATTTTGTACTTAGAAAAGAATTAATAAAATGCAAAGCCGAATTTATTTTCTAATACAAAATCTTAATTTTCACTTATTATCCTTATTCCCACCCAGACTAGGCCCCGCGCAATTAGTTTCGCATAGGGCCCCGCAATTGCTAGGACCGGCCCTGTAGCCAGGGGAAACAAAGATGTAAAATGATGTAAAGAAAGCAATTCGAATGAAGAGTACCTCACCTCTTTTAACTCACAGAGATTATGTCACATGTATTATGTCACTGGTATTATGCCATATGTATTGTGTCACAGAGATTATGTTAGAGGAATTATGTCTTATCTTAATACAGACGTTACTTCAAAAAAAGAAGATGATTACGTCCTAAGCGTCATGCATTTAGTCATGCATATTAACCAATGACCTAAATTCTGCTAAGTCACTGGTTTTACTGGCTGACTCAGGCAACCCATTCCATTCTGTCGCAGGTATTATGTCACAGAGAATGGAAGAGAGTGTAAAACAAGAGAAAAAAAAAAGAATGATAGCGAAGGGCCCATTTATTCAATGTAGAATTACTTTATCTTTGACTTCGGCAGAAACTGATACACATGGATGATTTGTTTTCTATAAACATACAATAATTGACCTTTTATTTTTCTTTTTTTTCCCCCAGAAAAACACAAGGTTTTAGGCCTGCTTCCAGAAAATGTATATGTATTTTTACAATGATGAACTTATACATAATATTTTTTTTTTAAAGTATTTTTTTGTAACGCACTTGTAGAGCTTGTGATGTAAATGTTCACAACTTAGAATTGTATCTACTATTTATATTTTATGTTTATAACGAGAGGTGTTGAAAATATTTGTAGTCATGAGAAAATGATTTTACCTGAAGCATCATGATATGCTCTCCCATCTCCTCTCCCATCTGCATCGACTGATTCTCTCTGACAATAAAAGGTCCCAATAAACCCATAGAGAGTTGTGTCCCTGTATGGGCGTGATACCAAAATGTTCCCTTGGGGTCAGCTACAAATCTGTATGTGAATGTTTGACCAGGAAGTATTGGACACTGCGGAAGTAAGAAAAAAATATGACCAAAATGGTTCAAAAGATTTCTTACTTGGAGATTTCGATCTACGGCCAATAATTATAAATTTATTTTTTATTAATTTTTTTTTTGTATATCCAGTGTACAGAAAATGTTGAATAGCTATGTAATTTAAAAAGTGTTTGATATATTGTATGCACTTTTTAGCATCGTACAATCAAATTTCTGATCTCTTTAGATTGTAGAACTGTGTTTATAATCGAAATGTGTTCGTAAAATATCCCTAACACACTTTCTTCTTCTTCTTCTTCTAGCCAGCTTTTTGCTGCTGAGCTGTCAGCTCTTTTGCAGACTGTGCCAAGGAAAAACAGTGTGCTGTTTTCTTCAGTTGTTCAGCACTGCCGTACAGGGTGTTGGTTAGGTTGGGCTGGAGTGGTAGTAAGGTCTGCCTTAGGTGGATTAGGAAGAGGCATTCAAAAAGGTTATGGTTAACGGTTTCATAAGGGTGGGCGCAGTGTCTACAAAGGGGGAGTTGTGTGGGATTTATTTTATTGCGATGGTAATTTAACAGAGGTGTGTGTCCTGTTCTTAGTTGGAAGATTGTAGATTGCTCTTTGCGGAGGAGGAAGTTAATACTTTCCGGTTTGTTAGGCATGTTCATTTGTTTGTACATGGCTCTGCCTGTGTTTCCTGTTGCCCATTGGTTGAGCCACTCCTCTTTGTGGTTGTTGATTTACATTGACCTTATGATGTGGTAGTTAACAGGTCTATCTGGCTGCTCCATAGATGATCCTGCCTTTGAAAGCTTATCTGCCCTTTCATTTCCCATGACGCCAATGTGTCCAGTGATCCACCGTAATGTGATGTTGATTTTTAGCTTTGTCATCATCTGGTGTATTATCACTATTAACACACATAAAACATTTATAATACTTAAAAAAGGACCTCATATGTCTCCTTCTTTATATACAAGTACCTATCAATCTAGAAACAATATATATATATATTATATATATATATATATATATTAAACGTAAACAATCTGTACAAATTGTAACGTTTCTACGTTAATTCCAATACAAGTTCTTCAGCTTATAATACACTTCATCTCGACCTTTAATCTTCCTATACATATAGTCACAACTCGCTTTCTTCCAAAAACTCTTTACAAATAGTTTCAATGATATTGTACTGAAGCCAAGTTGATGAAAATAACTTTGTGTTAATAAACATTTTGTTAGCAAAACGAAACGACTGTAACTCTAATGAAACCTAACGATGATGTGTTACTTACCTGAGTAATGAAACCTAACGATGATGTGTTACTTACCAGAGTAATGAAACCTAACGATGATGTGTTACTTACCAGAGTAATGAAACCTAACGATGATGTGCCACCTACCTGAGTAATGAAACCCAACAATGATGTGCCACCTACCTGAGTAATGAAACCCAACAATGATGTGCCACCTACCTGAGTAATGAAACCCAACAATGATGTGCCACCTACCTGAGTAATGAAACCCAACAATGATGTGCCACCTACCTGCGTAATGAAACCTAACAATGATGTGTTACCTACCTGAGTAATGAAACTAACTCCGTCACTCCACACAGTTCCCTTCTGATGCAGACCGTGCCAATGGATGCTGATCCCACTAGCCATGAGTTTATTTTTGACGTGCACCACGACAGTTTGACCTTCATACACCTAGAATGTACTGAAATACTTGGACAACCATTTTAACAAGTCTGACCTTCATACACCTAGAATGTACAGAAATACTTGGACCACAATTTGAACAAGTCTGAAGTTTATACACCTAGAATGTACTGAAATACTTGGACCACAATTTGAACAAGTCTGAAGTTTATACACCTAGAATGTACTGAAATACTTGGATCACAATTTTAACAAGTATGACCTTCATACACCTAGAATGTACTGAAATACTTGGACAACCATTTTAACAAGTCTGAAGTTCTGTTGACTCAAAAGAAGATTTATACCAATGTTGTTGGCCTCCTTCAGTAATAAAATAAATGGATGCATCTCTCATAGACATGACATGAAAACATGGGAGGGAATCAGCAGCGCCCAAAGTAACGACATTAGCCGAAAAGTTGTGGATCAGCGGCTTCGCAATTTCTGCCTGGATGTTGCACGGTGTGATGAAAGCTGCCTTAGGGTCATTAACTTTTGTTTGTTTTTTTCTCAGGGAAGCTTTCACATGTTGAAGCATCACCGCACTGTGGCGGTTACAGATTTCAATTCTAAGTGTTCTACTCTTAGGTGGGTAGCCAGCCTAAGCTAACGAGTCACTTCTTCTCAAACTTACTGGTTGAACTCTTTTTTCTCCTAATCAACGATGTCATCGTTGAATTGACCGCATTTAATTCAATTCATTTTGATTTTATAAACTTTAATTTTGTGTTTTATAAAAAGAGCACGCATTCTCCTAAAATTCTATACCAAAAGTAACGTTTTCTGATTACAAACAAATATATTATTGAAGTTGAATCCTAACAGGGTAGTATATGTACTAATGTGAACAAATAACAATTGTGTCAGATCGTGGGAACTAATCACGGCGTGAAAGAGTTAATCTTACATCCCACAATAACAACCTTTACGTAATCAGGTATACATAACAGTACCAGTTATTACATCTTTTAATTCATAAAAAGTTAAGGTACAGTTTAATAAGAATCCATTTCCAGGCTTTGATTTTCTTACCTCGATAGTAGGTCCAGGTATTGTTTTATTGACAGCAATGACCAGTCTTTGGTTCTCCCAGCCGTCTGCTGTGATCACGTTGGTATCACTAATGTTAATGTGCGTGTCCAGAGTTGTGTTTGTCACGTTGAAGTGATAAAGTTTCCCGCCAGAAGCGTAGACTGCCGTCTTGTAGTCCATCATGGTCATAAAACTCTCTACCTCAAGCCAATACTCGCAGACTTTCTGATCCTTTGGACAGGCTGACATGACATTGTCTGTTAATACTGACAGCATCAAAGCCGATACCAATCTAGACCTACAGTTTGAAAAAAAACAACTAATTGTCAAGGATGCATCTACTAATGGCACCCTTTCATTGACTGCATAAATCTAGAAATAAGTAAGTGCTACTCACTAATGTTGAAAATCCTAACAGTTTGTCTAAAGTATGTCTAGTAGACGTTATGTATATCTGACGTTTTCTTAACTACTGAACATGATCAAAGAACACAATATGGAGAGCTTTGCTGGAAAATTTACAAACTGTCAAAAGTTCAATAAAACAGAAATATACTCTTTTTGGGAGATTAAAAGTTAATAACTGACGTCATAGACGTCTCCAGGGCAATGTCTTCTTCTTCTTGGACATGAATAAGAGTTTGACTACAGTAAAATGTGTTTTCCTTTAACAAATTTTAAGTAGAATGATTAGAAACCCATGTTTACAAATATAATACTAATTAAATGTATATTACACTTCTAATATACATTTTGTAAGTTCGAATTGTTTTTATCTATTATTAGCCGGATATTGCCTAAGTTTGGTTATTACTAATCTAGTGAATTGGATTAAGATCTATGTCAAACATGGTGAATGTTTCCTTCCTTAACAATTTTTATTTTATTTTGCCACGAAAACGAAAGTTGAGTGTAAAAATGGGTTTACATGTTTAGCCGACAGTGATCTCTAGATAAAATACTGTAAAAACAGGTTCGCTGTTTCGTTCTTTAATAGAGATAAATGTAGTGGTTGTTTTTATCATTATTATTATTTTAGGGCCTTCCGGTTGTAGCAGGGACATTTAACATACACTTCGGTCTCCGCCATGATCAAAAAAAAAATTATGCCAAGTTCTATCAAGATTGGTCAACCGGTTTTGATTTCTATGCGGGACATAGATACATACACACATACTCCTTACATTCTACTTTATATACTAGATTAAAAGCGCAAAATACCTCTGACTGAATCATTCAACGATCAAGAAATGGCAACAACTATCGTACAGATTCGAAGGAAATTTCCAACACAGGTTGATTTTACCTCCTATACGCTTGCGCAATCAGCAAGCTTTTGATCAAACTTTTTAATAGTAGTTTCGGTTATTTCACCAAAAGGCCGCAGTATCAAACCAGTTCCGTATTTTTAAAGCATTTTTTTCCCGTTTTCCCTAAGTCTACTGCTTTTAATATGCCTTACGTCATTTCCGCTTTCTTTTAGACGCGTCTAAATAAAAAACAAAACCAATCCTAATAGCTTAGAATTTATAATTAATAATAATAAACAATAGTCTTTTTCTTTTTTTTCAAGAGAGAGAGAGAGAGAAAGAGCAAAAAATTGTAATTTGTAACACTGTCAAAACAAAAAAACAAAACAAAAGCTAATTCTAAAAGCATTTAAAAGATAAATCTACATCTATTGTCAGGAGTGAGATAAACGACTCAATTGGGACCTTTCGGAAAAGTCTCATGTTTCACATTCCTTGCATTTAGATTAAATTTTGAACAAGTATAGCTTACCAAAAGGGAGGGGGGGTCGGCTATAATAAACTATATATATATATGCCTGGCAACAAATCAACGGGAATAACCGGGTTGTACTGCTAGCATGGGCGTAGCCAGGATGTTTTTTCGCGGAGGTTTTGGAGGGGGAGCCATATATATATATATATATATATATTTCTATGTGTGTGTCTGTACCTTTAAGTAATACATCTTCATTACATTCTGACCCTTCAATCGTTGTTGTACCCTAGATAAGACTCTTCCTTTAGTTAGTGGAAAGACAGTAGACAGCCCGCTAGGGGGCCTGGGGGTGCTGTGAGCTCCCCCAGCTCTGTCCGGAACGAAGCCCAGGCGCCAAGCATTATTTCTGGTATTTAAAACAAACAAATGCAAATTATAAGATAACTACAGTGCATTATCCTGCTTCTCTTCTATCAAAAATTGAACCCTCACCCCCCTCTCGCTACACCCATGAGTGCTAGTATTATAATATTAAAAAGAAAAAGCAAACTTATCTAAGTACACTTTGGAAAGGTACTTCTCCATATTTTTCTTAAATGTAAATAGGAGATGGCCCTATCAATTGGGAATAGTTTGCAAATCCTCAGCCCATCTACTAAATGGTCCTCAAACAGTAAATAGATATAGATATATATAGATATATATAGATAGATTAGATGGATAGATGGATGGATGGATGGATGGATGGATGGATAGATAGATAGATAGATAGATAGATAGATAGATAGATAGATAGAGATAGATAGATAGATAGATAGATAGATAGATAGATAGATAGATAGATAGATAGATAGATAGATAGAAAGTGAGATGCATCAAAACAATCATGTATAAGATGTTTGTTATGAAAAGAAAAGTTGTTAAAGAATCTTGCATAACGATATCAGTTGTAGCTTTAAATTCTACGTCTACCTACCACATCATTTCTTTAGCAGAACGTCGACTCCAATACTTCTGGAAAAAAGACTGGAAATAATGTATCACACAAAACTCAACTATAAAAAACTGGAAATAATTTATCACACATAACGCAACTATAACAACATTTGAATCATTCTATTGTAGATCTTGTTAGACATAATTCTTGTTAAGAGCACCTTAAATTGCTGATTGAAACATAAGCTTTTTTTAACGCTAACTCATCCACATAGTACTCGCGGTGTTAAGTTAGAGTTAGAAATGGTTTTAAAAAAACACGTTTATCAGTTGTGTTCAAACAATGTTGGAATGTTGATGTTTGTTGATCATTTCTTGCATAGTAAAAGCAAGGAGCAGAAGTGCAACCCTTGAAATAAAATTTCTCTCTGTTGTGACACCAATGGAATCAAAAGAGTATGACCTCATACCTGTTGTATATCTTAGTGTTTCCCCACCTGTACTTTAAACCCTAAATGTTCTATCACACAAATATGATCCTCAACAACCTTGTCTGCGGACCCACTGGAAACTAAAGTCCTCAACTACTAAAACGATATGACCTTTTTTTTTTGCTACTTATACATGGAGAAGGATAAAAATGTGAATTTATTTAAGGCCCTAACTATCTATGTAGTGGCTGTTGTAGGTAGATACTTTATCAAGAACCAATTGTAGGATATTTAGGCTGCCCCGGAGTTTCCACTTCAAGCATGACACCAGGAAACACATGGAAGAAGATACGTCACTTTATAGGCAGTAGTAAAGTTTATGACCTTTTGAAACTGGAGTGCTTTGTTTGTGTGTGTGTGGGGTGGATGGGGGGAACAAATGGAGAATATCACGATCTAATTTGTACAAAGCTTATAACAACTCTGTCTGGTAATAATAATACTAATTGTATTTCTAAAGCGCTGTTAACAAACAAAATGTAGGCTCAAACACAAACACGACAACTAAAATGTCAATTAATCTAAAAATGTACAGATAGGTCTTAATGTTCTTCTTAAAAGTGGTGTAGCATGTTGTTTGTCTGAGATCAATGGGGAGTGAGTTCCAAACCTTTGGTCCGTGCACTGAAAAGCCCGCAGACCGTAGCTTTTGAGGGAGAAACGTGGCATCACTAAAAGCGTTGAGTCCATTGAGCGCAGGGCTCTCTGGGGGACATATGGAGTAATCAGTTCGCTAAGGTACAAGGGCATCTCATTGTTATATATACACTGATGACAAAGTGTGGCGACCTTGTAATCGATTCTCGTTTTCACGGGAAGCCAATGGAGCGTGCAAAAGAGCGTAGTAACAGAATCTCGTCTTGTTTTCCAAGGACTATTCGTGCGGCGTTGTTCTGTATATGCTGCAGTTTGGCTATATTATCATCGGGTATACCTGTTAGCACGGCGATACAGTAGTCAAGACGGGAGAGTATGAATGCCACAGTTAGCGTTTTTGTTGACTCCGTTGTTAAATATGGTCGGATCTGGCCTAATCTGCGCAGCTGCAGATAAAGACCTTTGCAGAGCTGACTAATGTGTGGGTCGAAAGATAGTGTTGAGTCGAAGAAAACTCCAAGATTCCGCACGACATGGACATAAGGAACCTGGCAGTTCGTGATACAAAGAGAATCTGTGCTTTCAACTTTTGAGACGTTGTTCCGAGTGCCAAACTTAATTATTTCTGTCTTGTCTTCGTTCATCTTGAGTTTATTCTCAACCATCCAATCTCTCACCTTGCAGCGATACCACTGATTTTCTCTGCCAGATGCGACACCCCTGAGGGTACTGAGGATCAAATTGAAACTTCGCCAAATTATTCATTGACATAGACAAGACATGAATCAATAAAAAAAAAAGAGCAACCAATTAGACAATTAAGTACTGGTAATTAATTATTTGTTTCATGGCAACAAGAGAAATTAATACTTCAGTATTCACACATATGACTCTCGCTTAAATAATTGTTAAGGCTATTTTTCCCTCACGCATCCTCTGATACTCAATTAGTCAACTAGTTATTGGCAATTAATTATTTTGTTTAATATTGGAAAAAGAAAATAACTTGTACATTATTGGTAGATATAGATTTAAGGACTGACTTCTTCCCTTGTAGATTATTTTGTTGAAAGGTTTTTGTAGAGTTTGCTTGTTTGTTGTGGTGGTTGTTTGTTTTACAAATCTTCTATCAACTCACTCTGTCTGTCTGTCTGTCTGGTACAAATGTTTTTGTACGCGTTATTTCTCCCACACCCAATTTCGGATGAAGTTGAAATTTTCCATAATTAATTAATTTCTTTTACCTGATAATACAAGAATCAATAAAAAAATTTTATGTAATTAACTATTGGTAATTAATTTTTTTTTATTTGGTATCTTGCACAAGGAAAGAAATTGTACTTGACTGATGTGGTGGTATAAGTTGAATTAGTTCCCTATTTAGGTCGCCGCTTTAAAATTTAAAGCTAATAAAAGATAACTATAAAACCTTATATTTTCATAGCGATTCGCAGGCAGAGTGATTAGTGTGTCGGCTACAGTAGACCTTAGCCCTCGAGTTCGAACTCAGGACGTTCACCTATTTTAAAAATATAAATGCATTTAAAAAGCGATCACCCAGATACCCCCTTCTTTCTCCCCCTTTCCAACTGGTCCAGGCAAGAGATGGGATCATAGCGTAGCGAGAAAGCTAAAAGCTCAAAGTTAATTGCGCTAAAAAAGAAAAAAAACTATTGCTAAAAAAAAAATTTGTAATCGCAAAGATTTACTGTCTTTAGTCTAGATCAGCCCGGGCATGCTACCCTGCCTCATAGTGGCGCCAGGGTGGAAACGATCGTAGGAAGAAACGACAGGCTAAATGCTAGCAAAACAAGACTCCCGTGGGGGTGCCTAAGGGGTTCGAGAGCATCCTCATTGCACTGCGCGGAGTTGTAAAAAGCTCCCACAACCTTGTCACAATCCAGGCGCTGTTCCTCAAGGGGCTGTTACATTATAAATGGCGTGTCCCGCACGGTTAGCCTGGAATAGATAAGGAAAATGGCGGAGGTCTTAGTAGATCTATACGCGGCCTCTTGCCGCGAGTCTGACCCACTGTGTATACGGTTTTCATACAGGCCGGTGAGAGGGAGCTCTTGTTCACTTTTGCTGGCCTAGAGTTCCAAGAGCCGAAGGCTCAACTCTGCCTACAGTTTAAGAAGAAGAAGAAGAAGTCTAGATCAGTGTTTCCCAGAGTTTTTAATCAACAGAACACGTCGAACATTCTGAGTATTTAGCGGAACATTTTGCGTATTTTTTAGAGAGATTAATTCACGTAGTGGCCTACTAGTTAATTATTCCAGTGGTTCCTGGAACACCTATTCAGGTCTAGCGAATGAGTACACCATCCCGCCTTTCCATTCCCCAAAATGATGTTAGGTAGCAATCAGAGTAAAATAAAACTCCGTAGTTCAAAAACTTGGTCATCACTGGGATTCAAACTTTTAAAGTTTTTGTTCTGGAATTCAACCTACCTTTGTAAAACACAAACAAATAAAATTTATCAAGGACATAATGCCTTCTGTACTACAATGATGTCAAGTTGACATTGTGTGCTGCCATATAATGTCACGTAGACCGACCAGTTTCGTATGACAGTGATGGTCTCAGTTGAATGACTGCAGAATGGATGTAGTTAGAGAAGCATGGGACACAAAGCAAACCTAATAGGAACACAACAGAAACAATGAAATACTCTCTCAAGTTGAGACTAGACTTAGGGAAGAAGTATCCTAGCAATTTGTTGTCAAAAGAGAAGTATCCTAACAATTTGTTGTCAAGCAAGAAGTATCCTAGCAATTTGTTGTCAGAGCAAGAAGTATCCTAGCAATTTGTTGTCAAGAGAGAAGTATCCTAGCAATTGGTTGTCAAGCAAGAAGTATCCTAGCAATTGGTTGTCAAAGCAAGAAGTATCCTAGCAATTCGTTGTCAAGAGAGAAGTATTCTAGCAATTGGTTGTCAAGCAAGAAGTATCCTAGCAATTTGTTGTCAGGTAAGAAGTATCCTAGCAATTTGTTGTCAAGTAAGAAGTATCCTCGCAATTTGTTGTCAAGTAAGAAGTATCCTAGCAATTTGTTGTCAAGTAAGAAGTATCCTAGCAATTTGTTGGCAAGTAAGAAGTATCCTAGCAATTTGTTGTCAAGTAAGAAGTATCCTAGCAATTTGTTGTCAAGTAAGAAGTATCCTAGCAATTTGTTGGCAAGTAAGAAGTATCCTAGCAATTTGTTGTCAAGCGAATACTCAATTTACTTCCAGGCGTATACAGAGATATTTTGAATGTAAAACTTCTTTGACAGCAGGACACGCTGGAAACAAAGATAAGATAAGATAAGACTATTTTTATTGATCTAATCAAATGAAATTCAGTTTGACAACAATTGACAGCCTCAGCGTAACTACAGTAACAATAACTTTCTAGATGCAAATACACACAACATTTACACACGAAACACATACACACTCACAACCAGCACTTTCTGAATTAGACTTCTATGTACTTCTCGATGATGACAGATGATTATGTAACACTCTGACCGTCTAAGTCTTTGTGCAAGTGAAGTATTGCCATACCAGCAGGTGATGACAAAGTTAATTAGGCCGCTGATGGTTGCTGTATAAAAAAAAGTTAAATTATTGTTTTGTCGATGTTAAATTTCCTTAGCTTTCTAAGATAGAAAAGACATTGCTGTCCATTACAACCTTGCTGTCCACTACAACCTTGCTGTCCATTGCTTGTCTTGCGACCACTCTTCTAAACATACAAAGAACTAGAGTTGTGTCTCTCCCAAGCGTTTACTCAAATCCACCTCTTTTAGATCCTTTATGATTATATAGACAACTAGAGATATGGGCGAAATGTTTTGCTGTAAATAATCATATTTTGAATTGAAAACAACCTCATTAAAATGTTACAACCACTACCAGTTGGGTGCTGGAGTTATGGATATTCGTGTCCGGGTTACAATAGGTGTCAACATGAGGTGGCCTTAAGGTTGACGGAGTGGAACAACTGCCCCATGCAACGCGCCCGAGAGGGGCTTGCACGAGGGCAGAAACTATTATTTTCTATTTTGTCAATTTTTCATGCAAAATGTTTCTGGATCATTAATTACGTAGATAGGCCAGTAAACCAATACTATAAGAGTAACGTTACATGCAAAGTTTATATGCAGAGCAATGACAATATAGCTTTGAATGTAGCCAAACAGACTATAGTGGTATGGTCGTAGATTTGGTTACAATAATAACGCCTACAGCCTAAGAAGCGTGATGTTTTATGGTATGTATAGACTACGTTACGCTACTGGATCAGCGCATGACACTCGCCAAAGCTCCGCCTCTGTTTTAGGCCAACTTATTGTATAGAGATTTTGTAAACAAAATAATGAAATATAATGAACTAAGATAATGTGTACAATAAAGGTTATCGTATTTAAAAAATAGTGTATATTGAGTTAAAGATAACTACAGTAGAAAATGTTACAATGAATTTTATTTTGAAATAATAACTCATGGAAATATTAACTTCATAAAAGGAACATAGTAGTCTGAAAGGTCACCCATACACTCTGAAAGGTCACCCATACACTCTGAAAGGTCACCCATACACTCTGAAAGGTCACCCATACACTCTGAAAGGTCACCCATACACTCTGAAAGGTCACCCATACACTCTGAAAGGTCACCCATACACTCTGAAAGGTCACCCATACACTCTGAAAGGTCACCCATACACTCTGAAAGGTCACCCATACACTCTGAAAGGTCACCCATACACTCTGAAAGGTCACCCATACACTCTGAAAGGTCACCCATACACTCTGAAAGGTCACCCATACACTCTGAAAGGTCACCCATACACTCTGAAAGGTCACCCATACACTCTGAAAGGTCACCCATACACTCTGAAAGGTCACCCATACACTCTTAAAACCTTTCAAAACATATAAATTATTATAAAAGCATTGTGCTGTCACACAAATGATAACAACTAATAACAATATGTAGAGACAATAAAGTAACTTACACACGAAATATTTGCTCAACATTTAGTCATGTAGTCAGTTTATGGTAGGCCTATATCGGCATAAGTGCAGAGTACCATAGTATTTTTTTAAAGTTCAAAAGTATTCAATGAATGACTGCAGTGAATTGAAAATTCCATCAGACAAAAAGTTTATTTTTGTTTGAAATGAAACAAAATATGTTTTAAAAAATGAATGAGATTCTAAATGATACTCTTCTATATCGAATGATTGGGTTTAACATTTCTTTCTGCGCAGCTAAAACATATTTTTTTAGTTTCCTCTATGCGTTAAAGATATACTCAAGCGGGAGTCAAGCATCACATTGATTTCCTTATATATATATGCTTTGTATTTCACTTTCCTCTATGGGATATAGCGTCCTACGGTATTTACATAGAAGTATCTTTTTCTAGCTTTTAATTAGATCTTCATCTTTGGTTTTAAATATACTTTTATAATTTTATTATTGTGAGCGTCAAAGAATTCTGTTAGCTGCGCACACAATTCTTACAAACTTTTATAGTGTTAAACAGCGCTACAGGATTTAAAGATAGATAACTGATTAATTTCTACATCCACTATAAACCTGGAAACAAGTATTAGCCATGTTCTTCTACATTTATCTCCCCTTTAAATTACTCAACACAGTGCTAGGACTTTTTATTATTCCTTTCGCTTTTAATTTAAGATCTTAAAGTGTTTTTTATTTTACTAGATAAAGATATTTCAGATATCTTTTAGTGTTGTTCATGATAATTTACATATCTTTTAATGTTGAACATTATATTTTAGATATCTTTTAGTATTGAACATGAAAATATTAGGAGTGTTTCTTAAGAACTCGATAAAGAAAAATTGATAAAATAATAAGCAATATAGACTATCTATCCTCTCTACAAAACTTAATTCTCTGGTTTAAACTTTGTGCTGTGGTACTGTCTCCTCACTAAAAAGATGATGATTATGATAAGAACGACAATTACAGCTCCCAGAACTCCGCCCACTATGGCTGCCGTGTAGTCGTCTTCGTCTGCAGAGATAGAGAGAGGGAGGGGGGAAATACAAATTGTTTATGATTTGTAGAACACATTTGAAACTAGGTGAAAAAATATAAATTTTTCTTGTCATATTTCTGTTTCAAAACACGCAAACTGTCATAGCAATAAAAGACTTTTATTGTTTTATTATGCACTGAAATAAAATATTTAGTTCAGAAATAATGTTGTCACATTAAACAGTATGCCGTTTTCTGTTGAGCTTTAGGATGTCATTTCATAACATAATAAGTGATTATGGTTAAAAGTTTTAGATGACCAAATTAGAAATACCCTTGTATTGATAGGACATACAATACAGACAGATATTCCGAGGCCTTCTAATGAACACGTAATGTTAGATAACTCTATAGCTTTCTATTGGTGTAGCTCTTTGGTGTTCATTTTTAGTTTTTTTTTCCCTTGTATGACTTTGGTTATATTTCTAGCTAACCTTAGAATTTAGTCCACAACACTGTACCCTCTTTAGACTAGAAACGTTACTCTTGTGTTTCCTTTGTTTGGCTAGGGGTCCAGCGAAGCCCCAGAGTTAAAAGTTACCAGCATTGATAGCTTCAGAACTCAGAACCGACTGCGTTGTCAGATAACACCAAGGGGGTGCCGCGGGGGTGCCCTACAGTCTGTAAATTGCTGGTATATACATCATGCACACATGGAATTTCAGTCAAATAATGTATATAATATATCTATTTTAAAATAGTACAGCAAGATGTATATAAAATACTATTAATGAAATGTTTACCGTCTTGACTGTTGCTGTTTAAAATTGTTTCCTCTTCTGTTTGAGGGACGGCACCGTAAAAAAAATCCCCACATTTGGGTAAACCAGCTGGAGGCCTGGGATGTAGATCTCTGGCTTCATTCAATAATAAAGCCATGCCATCTGAGTTGTGTAACTCTATGTGACAGTGTATCAGCCAAAGTCCAGGATTATCTGCCTTGAATCGAACCACCACGTAACTGAAACCCAAGGATAGAAAGACAATATCAGTTCATCTTGCTGAGTAATCCTGATCTAACAACAAGTATTTTTAAGATGACTAGAAATAGAGATCACATCGTGATAAAAGAACAAATTCTGTATGTCCAGCTGAAACTCTTGCTTAAAATGCAGACTTTATTTCAATGGCTTCTTTTCCTCGTGGTATTTATTTGAAATAGTCTGATCAAATGCTGTGTTTTAGTTTTTACATAACACAAAATACAGACAACGAAAGATGGAAGAAAAAAAATTAAAAATTGTATTTGTCAAACATAGACTGGGACAAAGTCATATAAGAACTCTTGGTATAAGAATAAAACAAATGTAACACGAAAGTCATTAGTGGGACATACAAGTAATAGGTTGCAGTTTCTATACATCCAATGAGGAAGTGTTACGAAGAGCAAGGTGCCAGGACATCCGCGTTGTTATCAACAGCAGACGTCTTGGCTGGCTTGGTCACGATTATAGAATGCTTCAGTGTCGACTTCCTCAAGACATTTTGTTTTGTTGATCTAACAGAAGGCAAGGACGCTCAGTTGAACTTATAAGTTTCCATATTAATTTAGAAAATGTATTTTAAAAAATAATAATAATAATTGTGTATACAGTAATAAAAAGGGTCCAGAAATGTTGCCTATCATAGCAACACTTCCTTCAATCTTTGACCGGATACACCTAAAACGTTTGACCTGCCATAAAGAAACATATGTAACCAGGGCATCCAAAGTCTATAGAATAATACAGGAATAGGGATTGAATCAAGATTTAAAGTGAACGTGAGACAGCAGTAAACATTTTTGTTTCAATATATATCTTCTACACACGCACGCACGCACACACACACACATTCTATTAATTGTCTCTAAAAAGCAAACAAGAAAATTAAAACACTTACCCTCCAGTTGGAACTACGACCGTGTCTTTCAATGGAGGATTACTGAGTTGAAGACCTGGAATATTGTTACCTCCCCATGAGCTATTTGTCCAAGCCGCAGCATTACAAAAACTTTGATCTTTATGAGAATTACCTCTACAGTCTACGTCTACACTGTCTTCGATTAGTTTACCTACAGATAGTATTAAAGTAAAATGTTTTAAATGTGATAGAACATTGTAGCTATTCTATTATCTAAAAGTTTGCTATGGGTGCTTGCATTACCTGTAATATTATCATACTCTGGGTATCCAATCTTGAGGACGTGAAAACTATGACCATGTAGGTGCATTGGGTGAGCCCAGCCTTTACCTTGCCCCATGTTCACAAATACCACTTGATACACTTTGTTATACTGTAGAAGTGAAGTACGTACAATTAGTGACTCGATTCAATGGAATAGTTCTTCTATTTTACGTAAAATAGAAATAAGAATAGTACACGCAGATAAACCCATGAATAGTACACCCAGATAAGCCCATTAATAGTACACCCAGATAAACCCATGAATAGTACACCCAGATAAACCCATGAATAGTACACCCAGATAAACCCATGAATAGTACATCCAGATAAACCCATGAATAGTACACCCAGATAAACCCATGAATAGTACACCCAGATAAACCCATGAATAGTACATCCAGATAAACCCATGAATAGTACACCCAGATAAACCCATGAATAGTACACCCAGATAAACCCATCGATACATTTGGGATCATCGTTCTAAAAGTCAACAGTTTTTCAGTATAAATTAAGTTTCAAGCTTTACTGTTGAACTTAATTATGAATGAGCATAATGTTAATATTTACACATAATAGCAGCACTACAAGTTTAGAGTCATGCATGAGGTAGAGCTCAGAAAGGCCCAGGAAATTGACCCAGAGGCAAACCGGAACCAGCTAAAACAGACTCCAGGATAGAACGTCCAGAGCAGTGGGCTATTGCATCAGGCCCAACAGAGACTGGTATGATGAGAGCAACACTGCAATCCAAGAGTTACTCATAGAACAAAATGCACCCACTACAGTTCTGTGCTCGTGAACCCCAACAGCACTGAAAGAAAGTCCCTCTACAGAGCCTCGTGTAATAAGCGATTGTAGGAGACACGCGCTGTTTGAATCACTTCTTTCTGCTTACGGCCCAACAATAACACACGAGACTATGGCGCCTCACGAACTGCCAACGGCCTCGTCTTATTAACCAAAAGATCCGACTTACTGAATCGGTTGACAGAGCACAAAAGATTGATTTTTAGCGACAAAAGAGTTGGGTCTGAGAAGTCTCTTGGTGAAATCCCACAAGAAACTGTAAAAATGGAACTCTATGAATATCCAAAGTTTTAATGAGGTTGAAACATCAAGTTGGAAGGTCAAAAGACACAAAGTGCCTGGCACAGACGGTCATTCAGCAAAAGTTTCTAAAATGGGTTGTGCTGCTTCCAAAGAACGGTTAACCGACCTCTTCACTTTGTGCTGGGACCAGGGCCGGTCTTAAGCCACTGCAACCTATGTGGCCGCAGTGGTCCCCGCGCTTTCATAGGCCCCGCGCTAATTATATGTGTAATTGCATAATGATGCAAAATATACGAAAAAGGTGTGGAAATCTCCTGAAGGTATTAAAATCTCCTAAAAAATAGACAAAATTGTGTTTTTTTGGGGGGTGTCATTCAATATGGAAAATACAAATCTTACGGGGGAAAAAAAGCTTTGTCAGCTTTCATATTTAAATAAGGGCATTTAGAGGCCATGACTAGTTGCTGTGAAGCTGAAACAAGACTAAGTAAAAACAATAGCCTTTGACAAAGTTCACCAGGAGATGCTTTCTTCTGAAAGTAAAAGTTTTTCAAATAATAGTTGCGATTGTACAATTTCTAGCGGAGCGCAATTAAGCTTTCAGAGGGACCATTGAAAGACTTGAATAGCCAATTAATGGGAATTTCCTGGTCTAGTAGAATTACTAACAAAGTTAGTTTGATCCAGTAATGGGGGAACATCTTCGACGTGTTACCAATGCAGAAATTCATGATCATTACCTGGGAAAGAAGATTTAAAACGAACTGTAGTAGCTGATGCTGAGGTGAATGCTATCCTTCGAGACATCAAGAATGCAAAGTATTTTTCAGTGATATTGGATTGTAATGCAGACATAAGTCACAACTATCCAATATGTATCAGATGGGGTTAATGTGAAAGAGCCTGTGGTTATACATGAAATTGTATTAAGTTTCTCCCTGTGGAAAGTACAACTGGACAGGACGCGATGTACTAGTGAATGAGCTGGAGAAGCTTCAAGTCAATGTTGAAAATGATCATTACCTGGGAAAGAAGATTTAAAACGAACTGTAGTAGCTGATGCTGAGGTGAATGCTATCCTTCGAGACATCAAGAATGCAAAGTATTTTTCAGTGATATTGGATTGTAATGCAGACATAAGTCACAACTATCCAATATGTATCAGATGGGGTTAATGTGAAAGAGCCTGTGGTTATACATGAAATTGTATTAAGTTTCTCCCTGTGGAAAGTACAACTGGACAGGACGCGATGTACTAGTGAATGAGCTGGAGAAGCTTCAAGTCAATGTTGAAAATATTCCTGGACAAGATTATGATAATGGTGCGAACATGAAAAGCGGTCATTTCAAAAACGGCTTTTAAATATTAACAGCAGAGCATTCTTTACTTCATGTACCTGTCATAATTACAATCTGTTGCTAGCAGATATGGTCAAAACTTGGCCTGATGCGTTAACCTTTTTTGGAACTATACAACGCGTGTACACGATCTATTCAGCATCCTCAAAGTGATGGTCACTGTTGTGATTGTTGTGAACTCCTAGCCTATGACTTTGACATGGATACATTACGTATGCAATACTTCAAGAACACCAGGGATGCATTAGAAATAAGAAATATTTAATAAAGAAATAGGAATAAATTATAACTGTAGATAACGCCAACAAAAGCTGGATTCCTAAATATACATTAACTATCAGAACTGCCTTATAATGGCTCCTACTATGCTATCAGAAAACTCTAGTCCCCTGTCAACAATAACAAAACTTCAAGCGCTGTCACTCTGTCCCAACCAATGAACCAATGAAATAATAGTAAAATTAATAAAGAAACTTAGAATTCTTTCAGTCTTACAACCAAGGTTCTATGACGTACCGTTTACAATATTATATACAAAACATAATCACCACAGTCACTATTCAGAAAGCATGTTTCCAATCTGTCTATAAAACTTCTGTGCGAAACGAGGTGGGAGTGTAGAATAGATAGTGTCAATGCACTTCGTTATCAGTTGCCTGAAATTTGTGACGCACACGATGACTTAGCTGAAGAAACTAATGATGCGATAATTGAAAGTGAATCAGAAACACTGTAGGAAACATTGAAGCAGTACAAAGTCTTAGTGTCACTTGTGTTATGGTACGACGTGCTCTTCCAAGTCAATTTTGTGAGTAAAGAACTGCAATGTGCACAATAGGTCTGAACACTTCAATGGATTGGTACAACAACTTGATGACTTGGCTAAAGAAATAGAGTTGATGGGTTTGTTCAGATTCTTGTGACAGCAAAGGAGTTGGCTGAAAACATGGATGTTGTTGCAATCTTTGCAGCCAAACGTCAAAGGAAAAGGCAGTGTGATAAATTTTGTGGAAAACTTCACATCTGGAAATGCTGAAGATGACTACAGGATAAATTACTTCAACAGAATTGTGGACACTGCAATTCAATCCTAGCAGCTGAGATATAAACAACTGAAATCAAACCACAATCTATTTGGGTTTCGTGTCAGCTTCAAGAGCCTTCAGCGTGATGACATGTGAAAGTTTACAGCGAGCCTCGAGCAGGGATTGACGTCATCAACAGACCAGACGGCAGATCTATGTGGGCGAGAATTAGACGTTGAAATAGAATCTTTAAGGCATATTCTACCAAATACCACCAAAATCCCGATAGAAATTTTAGCTTATCTGTCCACTAATGAAAGTTACACTGCTTTCCCAAACTTCGTTGTTGCACTCAAAACTTTTTTTAATAATACCCGTAACTGTGGTATCTTGTGAAAGAAGTTTCTCGCGCCTCAAACTAATCAAGAATTAATTAAGGTCAACAATTCACGACGAGAGATTGAACAATTTGGTAATTCTTGCTATTGAGCGTGATCTATGTAGGAAACAGAATTTTGATGATATACTGTATGACTTCGCTACACGAAAGGCACGTTAAGTTAATTTGATTGTGATTTTGTACTTAGTTAAGAATGAATAAAATGCAAAGACGAATTTTTTTTTTTTACAAAAACCTTTATTTTCACTTATTATCCTTATCCCTACCCATACTAGGCCCCGCGCAATCCGTTTCGCACAGGGCCCGCAATTGCTAAGACCGGCCCTTGCTGGGCCACATGTACTATCCTGCCAGAGCGGCGCCATGCCACCATCATTTAAAATTCTCCTTTTTTGTGATCTATGGGACAGAGGATGTAAAGGTCATATGTTTCGGTGACCCTCGATTAACGAGGGCGTCATGTGGCTAGCCAAATTTAAATTTCTTTAAAAAACTAGAAACAGTCAAACTCGAGTTTTCCCCGTACGGCCAACAAACTTCTGTTCATGGTGATATACATCAGCTGTTACAGTTACAGGAAAAAGTTAGAACTGTTTTCGAGATCCGTGTCCTGGTTCCATTAAGATACGAGCAAATAGAGGGATTGTACAAATATAATCAAGTTAATCATAGGCTGACACAAATGCCTAAGGCACTAACCTATACCAATACAAACCTGGAGGTCTATGGAGTAGGTACATTTACATATTCTGTCTTCACCACATTCATCTGGCTTACAAAATGTTTTGACTTCATTCCACTGTGTCAAGGCAGAAACATGAGGCAACTGTCCAAAATATAAGATTAATATTATTTTATTGTTTTATTAGGAAATAATGTTTGAAAATAGAAGCCTAGTCGACATATGATTCCTATTGAAAGTACAAACAAAATATAATGGCTACCTTCTAGTTTGACGCCTTTTTACTTTTGGCATTAATTAGTCGTTGTCAAGACTCATTTCTTCTCTAATATACGTATGTGTGTGTATTACTAAATGTAGCCAAGTCCTGGGCAATACCACAACGACACATACAACGACAGAACAAAGATTCAGAATGCCAACTCACAGACATATAACATGTTTATTACATTATCTGTACTTTAATACAGAATCAGTTCAGACATTTGAAATATCCAGTATCAATTAAAAATATATCAGCTCAATATTCCATAGACTGAATAGTGACAACACAGAGAAATAATTAGAGTCTACTATATCTATATCCAAAAGTCCAACTGTCCTGGACTAGGAACAAAACCACCCTGCCTTATTATGAGTTACATTATATTCAACAAAAACATCTCACTAAGTAAAACAATCCAAAACAATAACAATTTTGAAGTCAACAACCTGAATTGCCCCCCTTCTCCTCTACAGTAAACAGGAGACCCAGGCTGACCAGAACTCAGTCCTGACAATCGTAAACAATATATATATATATATATTTATAAACCTACCACGAAATGTCTTCCATTAGCTGATCCAGGTGTCTCTGTAAATCCAGGGAAAGCAAAGTTCAGGAATATCTCCTCAATGTTCTGTGTATCTGTCTCAACTCCTGGGACTGTTTCATTTCCCGTTGAGTTAAACTGATTGAAATTGATACAGATCACGTGGTCAATTTCCGGATAGAATGTAAATGGGCAATTGGCAACAAGACACCTGTAAAAGTAAAAAGGCTTGTTGCTAAATTTGTATGAGCAGATATCTTGGACGCAATCTGCTTTGTATTCAAGTTTCTTTAGTCGCGATACACTTTTATTTCGGACTCAATGACTTGCCTGGTGAATGAGGTAGTGATGTCATTGCCCAAAAAAAGTTTGGACTGGAAATAGTGTATCCCAAATGTTTTTCTTTAACAGAACACTTTGTACATTCTGAGTATTTAGGAGAACACTTTGTACATTCTGAGTATTTAGGAGAACACTTTGCTAATTTTTTAGAGAATTTAATTCACTACTAGTTAATTATTCCAGTAGTTCATGGAACACTTATTCAGGCATCGCGAATCACTATGTTTCTGTGAAACACTGCAGTAGAAAATAAAAACATCAACTAAGCATGAGAAAATAACTGATCTTTTAGTATAACGTAAGGTCAAGGGAGATAGCTGTGAAAATAGTTCATATTTCAGTACAGCATAAGGTCAAGGGAGATAGTAAAAAATATTGTTCATATAAGCCTTTAAATAAGAATACAATTGTGGAGTAATAGGAATCTTGGAAAACGTTGTATTTTGATGGAAGATTCTGGAGAAAAAAAAGTGATCACTTGGTTAAATATGTACCTAAACTACGATGACGTCAATATTTGGGGAACATAGGCATTCTTACAACAGAGATAAAACTAGATTTTTAGTCTAAAACTATCTCGCTTAATTTAGTCTTCATTAGTAGCAAATGATATCAGATGAATGCCTTCAGCCATCTGCACTAATTGAGGTGCGCTCTTTATTAACATATATATTTTTGTTCCATGACAAGCCGGTGTTGTGTGTACATAAGATACCGAGATAACATTTACGCATAGCATTCGAGAACATTTATGTTTTAAAAGAGAATTTTTATCACATCAAAATGCATTAATGTTTATGTGATAAATATGGATACTGGCGTCTGATAAATATTAGAAACAACAGTAGTACATGTTTACCAACAATCTTTTTGCAGGTGCAAGACTTGGTTATGAACCACAACTTATTTATTAGAGGGCTGGAGGATGTAAATCACTGCTCAATATTCTTTAAAGTTATAACACCAGAGCTCTTTACATTTAGTTTGTCTACACATTCTAAAAGATCAGGCAACATGGTGTAAGGAGCAGAGATGGTCTCATGAAATATTTGGTTTGAAAATATCGTTATAAGCATTCAGTACTACAACAGGAGATTTGTTTATAACTTCGTTCCTTTGTACTAAACAATAGAATTTCATTTTTATCTATGGATCGAAAAGCAGTATATCAAAACATTTTGAATAGCATAGAATCAAAACAATATCAAATCTGTAAATAAGGAGCAGATAACAGTGAATAACCATTACTACAATAATCAGCAATAATAAATCTCTTTAAGTTAATCTACTTACTTATCATTACGTGTGCAGTTTCTTCTGAATGAATGAGGGTCAGTGGCTGAAGCATTCACATATCTAAATATAGCCAAGGCCATGTGATTGCTGACATTCACTTCCAGAGTTACTGCCCTTATCCAGTAATTGTTGACAGTTTGGTTGGCCTCTATCACGAAGTCGAATCTTTCTCCTGGGTTGATTATAAAGGATTCGACCTCAAGTGGTTCCACTTCGTTTCTAGAAACGCAAAGAAAAATATCTGTTGACGTTATTATTTATACAATGAGAATAAGATGCGTCATATATTATCACATAATATTAACAAATACTATTTCTTTTCATTATGTTTCGGAATAGTTGACAGATTGAAAATGGTTCATACCAAGAATTGTATCATTGGAAAATTCCCTACGTGATCTGCAAGTCTTTAAGAAGAAAAAGAAAAATCGGAGCCCCTTTGGGATATGAAAGGTGCAGGGGCGTTGGGTTGTCCCACTTACGGCATTCTCGCTTGTTTCATACAATTGAATTCCAGTATAAGCCAAGTGTGCGTGTGGGTATAAAAAATGAAATAACTCAAGATTCACGTATGTGATTTTCACAATTGATGGATCGATCCATTTCTAGTGTAAGCAAAGTTTTACTTTCAAACTTTAGTCAGAATTCTACGTTTTGTCAAAAAGGTTACTTCCAAAATTACCAAACAGCACACATACTTGTCTAGAATAAATACATATTGAAGAACGCAATATTTGCTGAAGCTTTTTGAAACCCAACGTGAAAATGATAGAATAAAACAATTCCTTTTTTAAATCAATGTGACCCAACAAAAATCTAGCCTTGAAATCACTTTTTTATTCGAGTTGTAGGCTCATCCCTACAAACTGAAATCATTAGGTCACCTCATTTGTAAGTCAGCGTCTTCTATCTCTTATCAACCGCTATCCTCAGTAAATGTGTTAAAGGTGAAAGTTCCTATTTGTATACAGTTTTAGAACCCTTTCTAACATTTGTTAACTTGCTTTTGATACATGTTTGTATTTTTTGTTGCTGTTGACAGTATCGATCTTTGTGCTTTAGTTCAGTACTGGTGTGGGCTTTAGTTCGGTACTGGTGTGGGCTTTAGTTCGGTACTGGTGTGGGATTTAGTTCGGCACTGGTGTGGGCTTTAGTTCGGTACTGGTGTGGGTTTAGTTCGGCACTGGTGTGGGCTTTAGTTGGGTTCTGATGTGAGCTTTAGTTTGGTACTTGTGTGGGCTTTAGTTTGGTACTGGTGTGGGCTTTAGTTCGGTACTGTTGTGAACTTTAGTTCGGTACTGGTGTAGGCTTTAGTCCGGTACTGGTGTGGGATTTAGTTCGGTACTGGTGTGGGATTTAGTTCGGTACTGGTGTGGGATTTAGTTCGGCTCTGGTGTGGGCTTTAGTTCGGTACTAGTGTGGGATTTAGTTCGGCACTGGTATGGGCTTTAGTTGGGTACTGGTGTGGGATTTAGTTCGGTACTGGTGTGGGCTTTAGTTTGGTACTTGTGTGGGCTTTAGTTTAATACTGGTGTGGGCTTTAGTTCGGTACTGGTCTGGGCTTTAGTTCGGTAGCTGGTGGCTTCAGTTACGAGTTCTTTCCAATCAATGATTTCTATAGATCTGGAGGAAAACTTTTCTGATTTTTTTAACAGCATCCGAAATAATTGTATTCGTTACAAGATAATAAATCTAATATCTTGACAAATCGTATACAGTATAGTAGTATAACATCCTTAAATCTCGGTCTTAAGATCAAATGTCTTCTGAGAACGTAGCGCTGTTAGGAGATGTACATACCCATCAGTAGCTACAATCTTGAAAAGATGTTGGTCGATGGAAACTCTAAAAGGGTAGAGATTTCCTGCTCCTATGACTCTGAATCTAAACAATATCAGAAGAAAACAAAAGATTATATTTGATTACGTCAGTAAAACTTTGTTGTCACTTGCAGAGACGTCTTACATTGTATTGGCTAGTTCAATGTTTTGAATATTTAAAAAATACCAAAACTACTAATTGAAATCATTAACCTTGTTCAAGCACGCACACATATACACATACACACACCGGTGTTTGGGAAGCGTTAGAAGGCTGTGTATTTCAAATGATATATGAGGTTTTTTTTTTCACTTTTCATCACTCGAGAATTAAATTATAAACTGTTGTCTTGAGTTAGCCTGAATGTTCATTCAATTTGGTTTTCTTGACGTTTTTGTTTGTCTTTTTATGTCCATATCTGTCACAATCTTTCTCTAACATTAATTAAACCTTATCTTTAAATTATTTCGCCCCAGCATTTCTACAAATCTCTTTCTCTTCTTTTTAAATACCTCTATTCAACTCGTAAACGTTTGAGCAAAACTTGAAGGCGGATCTCGAAAAAGGTCTCTAACGATTTTTTCCTAGATATCTCAAAGTTGATGTATTTCGTTGGGAAAAGATTCACTCGCTCGTTGGCAACTCGAGTTTGACCATTACAATTTTCCAAAGTATTAAAAGAAATCAATTTAAATTTGACTAGAGAACCAGAAAATATTTATTTTGAACGGACAATAGGTTTTCATGTATTTCAAGCATTTCGGAATTCATTCAAGAGTTGAATAAATTAATGTTCATGAACATTTTTCGCATCGTCTTCTAAGTGTAGATCTAAAGGCCTATCATTGGAATAGTATAACGTCTAGTAGATCTATACATTGACTTAACCAGGAGTCTTTCTCCCGGGGGGGAGGGGGTGATGGAGGGGGGTGGAAATGGGGCGGGTAAAAAATGTTCCATTTTTATAAATCTAACATTCATTAATTAAGAGAAAAACAATCACTGTATAAGTTATATAAAGCTGGTATTGCTTTTCGAAAATAAAATTGTATCATGTTTTTCTGGTTCTGTGATTCCTTCAGTAACAATCTTAGTTTATTACTTTCACGATGCAAACTGGAGCTTCCAAACAAAATGAGCGCTAAGAGCAGCTAACTGTCTAAAATTTATTGTGCGAATTCACATGGTGAGTGAACATGATTCAGACGAAAATTCGCGAGTACTTCATGCATACAATATGTTCATATGTTCATGAGTACTTCATGCATACAATATGTTTATATGTTGACGTGTGTCCGCATGAATCGACACTACTGTTGATTTTAGGACATAGCAGTTCGTTAGTATAACAGACCTGTAGGATTTGAACTGCTCCACAGTAAATACAGTCAGCGGAGCTTCAATGAAAGAACCATCCGGTTTAAAATATCTTCCTTTACCATTGATTAGTCCTGACTGAAATTTAAACAAACTGAAAAAAAAAATAAAACTATTAAAGTAGTCAGTAAAGCGACAACTCAAGCATTTGATAACTCAGTCATTTGATAATAAAAATATCAATTTAACAAAATCAAGGACAAGAAATGTAATCTTTTGACTTGAATACTTGGCTTAAAGGTTAAGCGCTTGGCTTACGATCCTGGGGTCCTGGGTTTAAATCTCGGTGAAGATTAAATTTTGAATTTCGGGATATTTAGGGCGCCCCTGAGTCTATCCAACTCTAATGGGAAATTGACTTTAGTTGGAGAAAGGAAAGACAGTTGGTTGTTTTGTTGGCCCTAAGACACCCTGCACTTTTACCATTGGCACCAAAAAAAAATTTAATGACCTTAACATCATCTGCCCTATACATCACTAGGTCTAACAGGGTCCAATGCTTTGGTCATAAGTTTTGAACAAACATTTTTTTTTGCTTGTATCCGCTGTCTTTTAATAACGTTTTGAATGACATACAAGAGTTGTGGAACTTCAATAAGACAAAAATTATATGATAATTAAAATTAATTGTGTCATGTGGTAACAAGATAGATGTATTAATTCTTTGGCGGAATCTAAGGGTAGACATTCAGTTGGTTGTTTGTAATCCTGGATAGAATTGTTTGTTTATCTTAAAGCAAACTAACCTAAAATGTGCACCTTCCAATGATCCAGTAGGTTGATCCTTAGTTCTGTTGTCATAGTTACCGTACACCATTTTATAATGCAACAGGTCAGAGTCCATGTCATGGTTCCAGTCCTGAGTGACGAATCATTAAAATATATGTACTGTATGGCCAACAACAGTAACTAGACAGGTTTCAAAGATTGTGAAAAAACCACAGATGTTTAAATAGTATGCAAGAGAATGTTAAGATGATAACATGAAGTGAAAAAGTCAAAGAGAAAGACACGGATGTTAAGGCAAGTATGTATGCAAACTGGCATGAGATTGTGATGCTGGTAAGTTGATTTTGTAGCTAGGTGATAAAAGGCACAATGATAATCAGATCAGTCACAAGAGAAATAGAAGGAGATAGAGAAAATGAAAGAGATTAAGAAAGCAAAATAGAAGGAGATAGAGAACATGAAAGAGATTAAGAAAGAGAAATAGAAGGAGATAGAGAACATGAAAGAGATTAAGAAAGAGAAATAGAAGGAGCGAGAGAAAATGAAAGAGATTAAGAAAAAGAAAGAGAAGGAGAGAGAGAAAATAAAAAAGATTGAGAAAGAGAAATAGAAGGAGAGAGAGAAAATGAAAGAGATTAAGAAATAGAAATAGAAGGAGAGAGAAAAAATGAAAGAGATTAAGAAAGAGAAATAGAAGGAGATAGAGAAAATGAAAGAGATTAAGAAAGAGAAATAGAAGGAGATAGAGAAAATGAAAGAGATTAAGAAAGAGAAATAGAAGGAGAGAGAGAAAATAAAAAAAAGATTGAGAAAGCAATATAGAAGAAGAGAGAGAAAATAAAAAAGATTAAGAAAGAGAAATAGAAGGAGAGAGAGAAAATAAAGAGATTTAAAAAGAGAAATAGGAGGAGAGAGAAAATTAAAAAAAGATAAAGAAAGAGAAATAGAAGAAGAGAGAGAAAATAAAAAAAGATTAAGAAAGAGAAATAGAAGGAGAGAGAGAAAATAAAAAAGATTAAGAAAGAGAAATAGAAGGAGAGAGAGAGAAAATAAAAAAAAGATTAAGAAAGAGAAATAGGAGAGAAAGAAAATAAAAATGATTAAGAAAGTGAAATAGAAGGAGAGAGAGAAAATAAAAAAGATTAAGAAAGAGAAATAGAAGGAGAGAGAGAAAATAACAAAGATTAAGAAAGAGAAATAGAAGGAGAGATAGAAAATAAAAAAGATTAAGAAAGAGAAATAGAAGGAGAGAGAGAAAATAAAAAATAATTAAGAAAGAGAAATAGAAGGATAAAGAGGAAATAAAAAAAGATTAAGAAAGAGAAATAGGAAAGAGAGAAAATAAAAAAAGATTAAGAAAGCAAAATAGAAGGAGAGAGAGAAAATAAAAAAGATTAAGAAAGAGAAATAGAAGGAGAGAGAGAAAATAAAAAAGATTAAGAAAGAGAAATAGAAGGAGAGAGAGAAAATAAAAAAGATTAAGAAAAAGAAATAGAAGGAGAGAGAGAAATAAAAAAGATTAAGAAAGAGAAATAGAAGGAGAGAGAGAAAATTAAAAAACAGATTAAGAAAGAGAAATAGAAGGAGAGAGAGAAAATAAAAAAGATTAAGAAAGTGAAATAGAAGGAGAGAGAGAAAATAAAAAAGATTAACAAAGAGAAATAGAAGGAGAGAGAGAAAATAACAAAGATTAAGAAAGAGAAATAGGAGAGAAAGAAAATAAAAAAGATTAAGAAAGTGAAATAGAAGGAGAGAGAGAAAATAAAAAAGATTAAGAAAGAGAAATAGAAGGAGAGAGAGAAAATAAAAAAGATTAAGAAAGAGAAATAGAAGGAGAGAGAGAAAATAAAAAAGATTAAGAAAGAGAAATAGAAGGAGAGAGAGAAAATAAAAAGATTAAGAAAGAGAAATAGAAGGAGAGAGAGAAAATAAAAAAGATTAAGAAAAAGAAATAGAAGGAGAGAGAGAAAATAAAAAAGATAAAAAAAGAGAAATAGAAGGAGAGAGAGAAAAAAAAGATTAAGAAAGAGAAATAGAAGGAGAGAGAGAGAAAATAAAAAAGATAAAGAAAGAGAAATAGAAGGAGAGAGAGAAAATAAAAAAAGATAAAGAAAGAGAAATAGAAGGAGAGAGAGAAAATAAAAAGATAAAGAAAGAGAAATAGAATCAGAGAGAGAAAATAAAAAAGATTAAGAAAGAGAAATAGAAGGAGAGAGAGAAAATAAAAAAGATTAAGAAAGAGAAATAGAAGGAGAGAGAGAAAAAAAAGATTAAGAAAGAGAAATAGAAGGAGAGAGAGAAAATAAAAAAAGATAAAGAAAGAGAAATAGAAGGAGAGAGAGAAAATAAAAAGATAAAGAAAGAGAAATAGAAGGAGAGAGAGAAAATAAAAAAGATTAAGAAAGAGAAATAGAATCAGAGAGAGAAAATAAAAAGATTAAGAAAGAGAAATAGAATCAGAGAGAGAAAATAAAAAAGATTAAGAAAGAGAAATAGAAGGAGAGAGAGAAAATAAAAAAGATAAAGAAAGAGAAATAGAAGGAGAGAGAGAAAATAAAAAAGATTAAGAAAGAGAAATAGAATCAGAGAGAGAGAAAATAAAAAAAGATAAAGAAAGAGAAATAGAAGGAGAGAGAGAAAATAAAAAAGATTAAGAAAGAGAAAGAGAATCAGAGAGAGAAAATAAAAAAGATTAAGAAATAGAAGGATAGAGAGAACACAAAAAAGATTAAGAAAGAGAAATAGAAGGAGAGAGAGAAAATAAAAAAGATTTAAAAAGAGAAATAGAAGGAGAGAGAGAAAATAAAAAAGATTAAGAAAGAGAAATAGAAGGAGAGAGAGAAAATAAAAAAGATTAAGAAAGAGAAAGAATGGAGGACAGGATGCTAGAAATAGCAAGAGAGGGAAAGAAGAAGAATGATAAAGGGATAAGAAGAAAACAAAAAGATTTTAAAAAACGACAATGACTACAAACTAAACTCTGGCCCTATATCTTTAATAAATTACTCTCGGTTATTACAATTTCTAATGAGGTGTGTACTGACTTCTAAAAAATATTGATATATAAAAAGATGTACCTGCAACATCATGATAAACTCTTCCATCTGTAACGGCCGCCTCTCTCTGACAATAAAAGGTCCCAATAAACCCATTGAGAGTTGTGTCCCTGTATGGGCGTGGTACCAGAACGTTCCTTTGAGATCGGCAACAAATCTGTATGTGAAGGTCTGACCAGGTAATATGGGACACTGAATTGAGAGGACAAACAAAAGACAAATTTCACAGTTTGGAACGGAGACTGGAATAAAAGTAACAATGAACAAATCTCTTTTTTTTTCAGTAAGACTTTTTTTTCTCAAAGCTTACGCACCACTAGCTTTATGTTTGGAAACTTTTCATAGGATTATTTCTACGCTGATCATAAAAACAACATTTAAATCGCTTTAACAATTTTAACTCAAGGCTTAAGCCATGTTGCTCTTTTTCAAAATTATTCAAGCAATCAATTACCTATATAAAATCAAGAGAAATAAAATTACAATCATTAAATTTCTTGATCACACCGTATTTCTCCGTAATTATAGGAAAATAAACGTAAATGGCAGAGATTAAACATATTCATGTAGTTAAAAGGATTCCCAAATGAATCGACGATGGGTAAACATCAGAGCAAGGAGCGTACCTCTCCTCTCTCTCTCCCTCTCTCTCATCCCTGAAGATGGCAAGTAGATAGACAATAAATGTTTTGGCACTCAGCCTCTTTCAGAAAAGTTGAAAATTTTAATGAGTTGTCTCCCTCCTGAAATCAGAATATTCTACTTAAAAGTAAATTCTTCCTTAAAGTTGTAGCTACATTGGATCACTACGTTAACTTACCTGTGTAATAAAACCAACACCGTCACTCCACGCAGTCCCCTTTTGGTGCAAGCCATGCCAATGAATGCTGATCCCACTGGTCAAAAGTTTATTTGTAACATAGACTATGACAGTTTGACCTTCATACACCTGGAATCGGATGAAACACAACATCATAAAATGAAATATTATGCGAGAAAAAAAACATAAAATATAACTTTCAAATTAAAATACAATGGGGGTTTCATTGTAAAATACAAATGTGCTTAGGTAGCCTTACGATCAAGAACCAAGAATGCATTGCGTGTTTAAAGGAGGTCAATCGCTTTAGATTCCCTAAACACTGACCTGCGACGTCGCAACACGTGGGCAGTTTAGATTTGACGTCACATCCTGTGACATGGAACGAGCTATTGGACTAAAATTCCCATAGATTGTGATGTCAGTGTCAGGCAGCAATTAGGTCTTTGGCTATGTTGGTTAAGAAAGGACTGTCCGTAGTATTTATAAGAACTTAAAATGTGTTATTTAGCATTGGTTAAAATAATTATATCAACTACCTTTAAACAGCTACATTTGTGTGTATGATACTTGAAGTATTATCTATTTTCTAACTGAAAATCTACAAAAACATGAAACAAGGAGTAATAAAATGGTATCCGATGTTACATTAAAAAATAAGAAGTTACAGAGACAGTTCTGAGGAGGGCTAGACTTTCACTTAAAAGCATTCAAACATTCTTGCATCAGTACATCAGATATTGGCCAGGGATTTCATGTAGAAATAAACGCAGGTATTTCCTAGCACCTTTCAAGATGGACTGAATGAGTCACCAAGTGAGTCACTGAATGAGTCACTGAGTGAGTCACCGAACGAGTCACTCTGATGACGATGGCTGCCTGGTCGGGATGGCTGCCTGGTCGTGCGGTTTGCGCGCTGGACTGTCGTTCGGATTTATCGACGGTCGAGGGTTCAAACCCTAACCGCTCCCATCCCCCGTCGTCCTGCGGGAGGTTTGGACTAAGAAGTAAACTATCTTCAACTCTGAAGGAACATCCGAAATATATCAAACATTTTACAACATGACGAGACCTCAAAGAAAATCAAACACTAAAGTAACAGATGGGAAGCTAGGCTATACAGAGGAAAAAGAGTCCCAGCACTGAGAGGCGATCTGCCCCATAAACAATAACAGCAATATGCTGTATATGTCATACAACACTAGGACGTATATGTCTTACACTAATAGGACGTATACGTCTTACACTAATAGGACGTATATGTCATACAACAATAGGACGTATATGTCTTACAACACTAGGACGTATATGTCTTACACTAATAGGACGTATATGTCTTACACTAATAGGACGTATATGTCTTACAACAATAGGACGTATATATCATCAGTGTTGTCACTAGGGGGTGCGGGCCGCACCGGGCGACACCCACCAGCGAGGTGTCACCCAAGTCGGAAAGATGCTTTTTTTATGCAACTTTTAAAACTAAAAATTACTACCTTGAATGTCTCTCAGTTTAGTATCAACATGTCCCAAACTTATTATGAGAAAAATAATACATTGTAGACGCCAGGAGAAAGAGTTTCTGAAGCTCAGAAATGTAGAAAAAACGCCCGGGGTTTCGCTCCAGTTAACTCCCAGTGGGCTTAAGGCGCTCCCCTAAACATCTTATCTGATCAGGTGAGTGGCGAACATAAAACATTTTTATTGTAAAATGTTGAGAAACGGATAAACTTAAAGCTCCATCGCGCCACTTGACTCGCAGGGCTGCAAGCTCTCTCCACAGAAATCAGTCCTAGGCGACTTTTACAGCCACCTTCCTTCTAAAATGGTGTGATGATTAAACGTGGTCGGACATGATTTTGCGTTCCTCTTTTCGGATTTCATGTTAACGTGTTTCATCTTGTCTAATGCTATGTCTCACAAATGTCAATAGACGTTCAGTCGCCACTTTCCTTAGACGGCGAATGTGCGGGAAAAAAAATTCTCTATTGGTAACATTGTCTAGGTATGTTATCTGTAGGATCCTTCTCAGCCATCACTGCTCAGAACTTATTTCAATTCCACGTTTTAAAGCGTTGTGACAATGATTGTATTGAGTATGTGGATTTTAATCTCCAGGCTAATTGATTTGTTAGTTTAGATACTTTTTGAAAGACGGCATCTGCTTTCCAATCCGGCATGCAACACCATGATATGCAACTTCATTGCTTTAATAACAGTTACTAAATATGTTAACATTTCTATTTGTTCAAGATCTGTATGACCAATGTTGATGGGGGGTTTGGGTAACCTGCACCCAATATGCATAACTATGAAGGAGTCTTTATCCGTCATATCGTTTATACATTTAATTGTATTTCAAAGTAATGCTATGTCGTCTGCAATTGTCGATGGCCATAAGAAAGAGAAATGGAGATAAGATAAACCCTAACATCATATCCGTCTCGATGTTGAAGAGTCCCAGTGTCTGTTGTGACACAACAACTTGATTTGCTTTAGACATGTTGCTGAATCTGGACAAATTGTTGCGAGATATCTTATTCTCTTGCTATTTTCCTGAACTATCAAACTTCTTTGTTAGTCTACAAAACTGATCAACATCCTTTGTTGGTATTTCAGGCTTTGCTCGGCGATGTTTCGCAAGTCAGTGTTTGATTTGCATTTGATTTGCCTTTTCGGAATCAGCTGAGTAACACTAGTTATAATTTAAAACCTTTTTCGTAAGGAGCTCTTAAATAATCTCTAATAAAAATGTTCAACTCAATGATTCTCAAATACGTGTTCATTTTACATTTATGTATTCACTTTTGATAAAATGTCAAACAACTACATTCACAAAAAAAGAATCAAAAACCATTTTCGGGTGTAACCATCAATTAATTAGCTTACAATTTTATTATTCAACATAAAGAAACAATTTAAAAAAAAAATAGTTGTTTTTTTTAGGGGGGGATTATTTATTTCCTTAAGGGGGTGGGGTGTTATCCTGATCATACCGCACCGGGTGACACCGACACTAGTGACGCCACTGTATGTCATTACACCAGAAGTTCCAGGACGTTACAGAATTAAAAGTACAAGATACCACTTCGATCTATTAATTTTGCACAAAGATCTATTACTCTTAGATGTTTTACACGTGACAGAAACACACTTAAACTTTCAATGCAGCCAGATACTAAATAAATGTCGCCTACTAAATAAATGTCGCCTTCTAGATAAATATAAACCTGAAGAGGGCAATCACAATACAGTGCGTGTGGTACAAGAAAAGACAAAGGCTTGGCGCAATACGTAAACAAAAAGTTGTTGAGTTTCCATTAATGTCAAATGAAATGTAAGAACAGAATTTGCGCGTGCCACTGTCACTGACAAGAAAGCTCTGATAGATTGGCATTATTTATTACCTACCTGCGACGACCCGCGTGTATTGCATGTATGTGTGGCATGTATGTATATATGTGTGGCTTGTTTGGTGTCTAGGAGATCATTATTTAAGTGCGCAATATGCTATCAAAGAAAAATCGAAACAGGCACGTAACAAACAGACAATAGACAAAGAAATAATAATTAATAATTTACATGATGTTTATTTACATAAAGGATACGGAAAATAGAGAGGGGCGGGGGCATTGCATCATATCTCTTAATGGAATTATTTAATCAGCACTCTTTGCGCCTATATGAGAGAGAGAGAGTATGTCACTTTGTCCTATCGACGTCATAAATGGCTGTGCTCCTTGGTGGAGGGCTTGAGCTGGAGGTGGCGTTCTAGCGGGTAGAGAGGCGCCGGTGACTCAGTGCTTGGGGAGTGTCAATTCGAAGTCACTGTGGTTGGTTGTGGGCACAGTAGGGCGGGTGGCAGGGTACCTTGTGCACGAAGAGTACTGCAGGCAGAGCTGATCTACCGTAGAGTACTGCCGTAGGCTTCTATGCGTTGGCATATACGAAGCCAGCAATACTCTCAAGTAGCATCAAGTACTAGGCAGAAACCCCTGAGGGAGGCTGCGAATAAAGCATTAGGACACGTTAGGACACGTCTCTCGTGCATCTTATCGATGCCCTCAACTGAACTGCATTCGTCGGATAAAATTGCCATGAAGTACAGACAAGGGGGGGGGGGATGGTGACAGAATAGAAAGCTTAAAGAGATTGTCAATAACAATTATATAAGAGCAAAGCAAGGGAGATTATCTCAATTAGACACAAACAAGGGAGGCAATAAGAGGCAATAAGAATTATTGCCCGAGATACATTGTAGATGTGGTCAATGGAAGGGTGATCAAATTAATCAGGGAATCAGTTGCTTCACTTGCTGTAGAGGGGGACATATTTACATGTCCATTTGTCATTGAGTTGAGCATAGTAGATGATGATAAATGCAAAGGGGCGAATAACAAATAATAATGGTCACTAATTTAAGAAACATGTTTACATATAAGATAAATCCGAAGGTAGATTTAATGAACATAATGAAATGCTCTCTGGAGAGAGTTGTGAATAAAAGTATTTACATTTAATAGTTTACTCATCAATCAGCAGTGACTCGGTGCTTGAGGAGTGTCCATCCAAAATCAGCAGTGGCAAACATGTAAAGGTATTTAGGACAATCAAGTCCAGGCAAGTAATGAAATATTATAATACAAGCTGGTTAGTCTGCATTTATAAATGCATGTACATACGAAGGTAGTCTAGATTTGAGGAAATAAATTATTGGCTCTGAAGCGAGTCCCAAGAGGCTTAGGCCTAGATCTACAGTATGTTAGATAGATGACTTAGTTTATTTGTCACATGATCCTGTCGTGAATGAAATACAATGGCATTATGCCAACATGTGGTTTAACCATAATGGTTTGACCAATAAAGTGAATTATACAAGATTAATAAACAGAGTAAATACAACTTATAATGGTCCATCAAAAGATCAATATACACATATTTATAACACAAAACAAATTGATAAGGAACTGTGATTAAGTTCAGCTTACCACCAGGTATTCAGATAGAACAGTGAAAAAAATGAATAGAATGTATCGCTCGTCAGCCAGCCAGCTGGAGAAATGATGACTTGTGGAGATTTCCGAATAAAGCGGGTTTATAAAGGAAGAGAGGTGAATGGGGGGGGGGGGCTAGCGATTTAAGAAACTCCACCACGTGGATAGATTGACTTAATAGGAATATAAGTCGCACTGCCAAGAGGCGTGTTGAAACGGATTATTATCTTGATCAAAAGAGATACGTGGGTAGGGGTTGAGAAAAGACAGCAAAGACTGAAAGAGTGAAGCATGTCCGAAAGTGCGGGGTGGGGTATGTTTGCCTGGTAATGTCCAGGTATGTTTGCCTGGTAATGTCCAGGTTGTTTGCCTGGTAATGTCCAGGTGATGTTAACGATGACTGCCAGACACCTCTGTGTAGAAGAGGTCCCAGCCAATGTCTATATAATTCATTACTATTTCCAATGTGTACACCGGGAACCCCCGCCATCTTCCTATCTGTTACCAAGCTAACAGTACAGGACTCGCCATTAGTGTAACGGTCCCTTGAGGAACGGCGTATGGATTATCGACAGGGACATGGAAGCTCTCTTTCAATTCTGCACCGTGCAATGGGAAAGCTCTGGCATTCCCTTGGACACTCCCACAGGAGTCTTGTTTTGCTATTCATTTAGCCTAATCACTTCCTCTAGAGATCGTTTCCACTAGAGTGAGACAGAATAGCATACCCGTGACCAACGCCCGCATTAGTACTGTTCGTCTGTACTAGGGAAGATAAGCGAGGGAGCATGACAACGTGGTCGCCCAATGTTTTGGTGGATTCAGTCGTGCGAAGAGAAAAGGGCGGTAAAAGTGGTACGTTGCAAGGGAAACTATTTTAATTGAAATTAATAAATAATCATTAAATAAACTTGAGTGACACTTAAAGTAAGCTTTTGGCCTGTGACTAACTAAGCTAAACTAATTATAATTATATTTTGAATTATTCCTTTTTGTTCTTTCGCCTCTACATGAAGCCATCTTGTTAGTTTTTTTCTTTATTTCTTTGTTGCATCTTACCACAATGGAAGGTCCAGGTATTGTTTTGTTGACAAGCCTTTGAATCCCTTACCTCAATGGAAGGTCCAGGTATTGTTTTGTTAACTAGCCTTTGAATCCCTTACCTCAATGAAAGGTCCAGGTATTGTTTTGTTAACTAGCCTTTGAATCCCTTACCTCAATAGAAGGTCCAGGTATTGTTTTGTTAACTAGCCTTTGAATCCCTTACCTCAATAGAAGGTCCAGGTATTGTTTTGTTAACTAGCCTTTGAATCCCTTACCTCAATAGAAGGTCCAGGTATTGTTTTGTTGACAAGCCTTTGAATCCCTTACCTCAATAGAAGGTCCAGGTAGTGTTTTGTTGACAAGCCTTAAAATCCCTTACCTCAATACAAGGTCCAGGTATTGTTTTGTTGACAAGCCTTTGAATCCCTTACCTCAATAGAAGGTCCAGGTAGTGTTTTGTTAACAAGCCTTTGAATCCCTTACCTCAATAGAAGGTCCAGGTATTGTTTTGTTAACAAGCCTTTGAATCCCTTACCTCAATAGAAGGTCCAGGTATTGTTTTGTTGACAAGCCTTTGAATCCCTTACCTCAATAGAAGGTCCAGGTAGTGTTTTGTTGACAAGCCTTTGAATCCCTTACCTCAATAGAAGGTCCAGGTATTGTTTTGTTGACAAGCCTTTGAATCCCTTACCTCAATAGAAGGTCCAGGTATTGTTTTGTTGACAAGCCTTTGAATCCCTTACCTCAATAGAAGGCAGAGGTATTGTTTTGTTAACAAGCCTTTGAATCCCTTACCTCAATAGAAGGTCCAGGTATTGTTTTATTGACAAGCCTTTGAATCCCTTACCTCAATAGAAGGTCCAGGTAGTGTTTTGTTGACAACTATTACCAATCTTTGACTTTCCCAGCCATCTGCTGATATAACAGTGCTAGCCTCCAATGGTGTTGCTGATGTAGTAGTGTTCGTCACGTTGTAAGGGTAAAGTTTCCCACCCGTAGCGTAGACAGCAACCTTATTGTCCATCATGGTCAAGAAACTTTCCACCTCCAGCCAAAACTCGCAAACATCTTGTGTCATGGTACAATTAGACTCAATGCACTTGGGCCATAATGAGAGCATCACGACAGTGACCAGACCAGTTCTGCAAGCACTAAACCTACATTTCAAAGAAAGGAAGAGAATATTTAACTACTTAAGAATCTACCCTCATTAGGCCTCATTGACGAATAAACCCTCATAGTCCAATCGTAATAGCATAACCCTAACCTCAAGAGAGTTGGGAATGTTTTACTTGACTATTCCTTTAACGTATTAAATGATTCTAAAATGAGAATTTGTTATTTTTTATGCCACAATGAATAGACTCTCCATTGATCAATACTTGTATACACAAACAAAAGGGTTTTTTTTGTTAATCGCCAAGACATTTTTCTTCTCTTAAGTTAATATAAACTTTAATACCCCCTTCCCCTTTGATGTATTATACATTCGATTTGAAAGTGACAGAGGTTCTTTCAGATCGATAAGATTTGTCTCACTAACTAAAACATCATGCAGGGAGGCAGGCAGTGGTGTTAGGCAGGATATGAACTCTGAACCATCGTGGTGACAGCAAGAAGCGCGTATCAATTAGCTAGGAGCTATCTATGAGTACAAGTGAACCAATGTTTCTCTACCTGTAGGACGGAAAGAGGGAGCGACATTCTGACAAAGTTTTTTTTTTGTTCAAACGACAAGAAAATCTGTTTGCATTGTTCTAACAATAAATAATAACAATCTATCTCTAATTGTGATACAAACATACTACGAGAACACAACAGACAAACAAGAGAGTTAAAATGGAAAAGTTTTCTCAGTCTACTTATAGATCCGAATGTGAGCATTTATCGAGCTAAATGACATTACTTTCAATGTTCAAATAATTCAATGATTAAATTAGGAAACGTCTTTTCACCTTAGAAACCTGACATTAATAGCGGACATTTGTACTTGACATTCATACTGTTTATGAGAAAAAGATTTTATCCAAATTTATTCCAGCATAAAACATTTCAATTTCTTTTATTTTTTAATGTCACAAGAGTTATTTTTTCCAGAGCACCGTACAACGTCCTGATGTCAAGATGTCATATCTTTTTCGTGACAAAAAAGGCCCGTTACAATAAGACGATTTTACGATAATCAAGTCAGAAGCCCAGCAGCCCACCAGCCACTGGAATATGTTGAACTCTTTAAACTATGATACAGTTGGCGACAGAAGCAGACATTTCTTCAGGTCAATATCTAGTCAACAGTTTTGTGATTCCTGAATGTAGTCAATAGCTTTGTAATTGCAGACTTAAGCTCAATATTTAGTCAATAGCTTTGTAATTGCTGACCTCAGCTCAATATTTAGTCAATAGCTTTGTGATTGCTGACTTCAGCTCAATATTTAGTCAATACCTTTGTGATTGCTGACTTCAGTTCAATATTTAGTCAATATCTTATCTTATCTTATATAATACAGACGTTACTTCAAAAAAGAAGATGATTACGTCCTACGCGTCATGCATTTAGTCATGCATATTAACCAATGACTTAAATTCTGCCAAGTCACTGGTTTTTCTGGCTAGCTCAGGCAACCCATTCCATGCTCTAATAGCACTAGGGAAGAAGGAGTATTTGTACAAATTTGTCCTAGCATATGGGACGAGGAATGTGCCTTTATTTTTGTGTCTTTCAGAGTATTTTATTAAATTTTGTTTTTGTATTTGAAGATTATGGTTCAGTGTTTTATGTATAATTGCTACTTTACTTTTGAGTCTTCTGTCCTGAAGGCTTTCTAAATTTAGTGATTTTACTAATGGTGTTACCCTAGTCAATTGTGAATATTCGTTTGTTATGAATCTCACTGCTCTATTTTGTGTTTGTTCCAGTTTCTTAATGTTTTCTTGAGTTGAGGGGTCCCACACGGTGGATGCATATTCTATTATTGGCCTAACCAAGGTTAAATAACATTTTAGTTTTATGTTCTTATTTGATTTATAGAAATTTCTTTTAATAAACCCTAATGCTTTGTTGGATTTTTTTATAGTTTCATCAATATGTGGATTCCATGACAGTTTTTCATTTATTATAACACCTAGGTATTTTGAGTTTTTAGTCTGTGTTACTGGTTTGCCATGAATAAGATAAGTGGAATTAATTTGTTTTAGTTTTTTTGTTACTCTTAACAACTGACATTTTTCTGGGTGGAAAGACATGCTCCAATTTGATTCCCATTTCTGTAATTCATCTAATTCTCTTTGTAAAATATCTGTGTCTTGTTTTGTTTTTATTGTTCTATATATTATGCAATCGTCTGCAAATAATCTGACTTTTGTTCCTGAACTAATGCAATTTGGTAAATCATTTATGTAAATTAAAAATAGTAGTGGACCCAAGACTGTTCCTTGAGGTACACCTGAGTTTACTGTTATTGGTGTTGATTTAGAGCCATTTATTATTACAGTTTGTTCTCTCCCTATCAGAAAATCTTTAATCCACTGATGCAGTGGACCGTTAATGCCGAAATATTTTAATTTTTTAAGCAAACTATGGTGGTGAACTTTGTCAAAAGCCTTGGAAAAATCTAGTAAGATAGCATCTATTTGTTCACTATTATCTAAACCTTTTGAGAAATCATCAATTAGTCCTATTAGTTGTGTTTCACATGATCTATATTTCCTAAAGCCATGTTGGTATGGGGTGAGGACATTATGATTGTCTAAGTGGTTTATGATGTTGCTACATATTATGTGTTATAGTATTTTACATGTGATGCTGGTAAGTGATACTGGTCTGTAGTTTCCTGGATCAGATTTTTCTCCTTTTTTAAATAGGGGGGTGACATTAGCTTCTTTCCAGTCCTTTGGTACTCTGCCCTGGTTAAGCGATGCCTGAAAGAGTATTTTGAACACTGGGGCTAGCTCATTGCTTAGTTCTTTGAGTAATCTAGCTGGAATACCATCAGGTCCAGACGCTTTATTTGGTTTGGTGTTGGCTAATAGTTTTTTAATTCCATTTTCTTGTACTACTAAATCTTCTATGTTGTCTACTTGGTTCAAATTAAGAAATATGTCTTTGTCTCCTGGGGCTGAGAATGCTGATGCAAAGTATTTGTTTAGGATGTTTGCTTTAGTTTCATTATCATTATGTATTATGTTATGTTCATCTTTTAATGGCGCTATGCCTGTTGTTTCCATTTTCTTAGACTTAATGTATGACCATAGGTTTTTGTTGTTATCTTTAGATATTACATTGTTTATGTATTCACTCTGCAGCTGTCTGCTTACTTTTTGGGTTAGGTGTTTAATTTTTATATACTTTTTGTAAACTCTTTCTGCCTTGGTTTCTTTAAATTTTCTATATAGGTTTTCCTTCTGTTTACAAAGCTTCTTTAGTCTATTATTAAACCAGCATTTATTTATTTTGTTTGATGTGTATTTAGTTGGTATATGATTTTCTATAATGCTTTTAAGATGGTTTTTAATGAAATTCCAGAGGTCTTCGACTGGTTGGTTAATGTCTTTTTCTAATAAGAATGTTTGTTGAAAGTTTAATGCAGCTTGGTGTAGTTGTGTTAGGTTACATTTATTCCAGAGTAAGATTTTTCTTTTGGTTTTTGTATTGGCTACTGCTTTTATCTGACTGTGTATTTTTATGATCTCATGGTCTGATAGACCAGGGATAATATCATAATCAACTACTAATCCAGGTCTGTTGGTTAAGAAGAGATCTAATGTGTTGTTTAATCTAGTTGGCTTTTTAATGATTTGATCTATACTTAGGTTGTGTAAAGTTTCTATGAAAAGCTCATTTATGTTCTTAAGGTTTTGGTGTTTATCTATGGTTAGTGTTTTCCAATTTATATCAGGTAGGTTGAAGTCACCCATAATCCAAAAAACTGCATTTTTATTAGTCTCTTTAAGTGTAGTAATCTGATTACATAGTTCCTGCATGTATTCTAAACTAGAATTTGGTGGTCTGTAAATGCTGCCTATTATAAGGGATGTTGAGGTGGTATTAATTTTACAAAATGTAGATTCTATGTTTTTTGAGTTAGGTAAGGTAATTTCTTCAGCTATAAGAGTGTTTTTTATTGCTAAAAGAACTACTCCATGATTATCAGCCCTATCTTTTCTAAAAATTTCATAATTACTATTGAAAATTTCTGCATTATAAATTTCAGGATGTAGCCAAGTTTCTGTTCCTGCAATTATGTCTGGTTTCTCACATTCTAATAAAATTTCTAAGGCTGCTGTTTTGTTCCTAATACTTTGAAAATTTATTACTAAGGTTTTAAGGTATTTTGGTATTACTTCTTTAGGAGGTTTGTTTAGTGAGGCTGTTGTATTAATTTTAGTAGATTTAGGTTTAACAGGAGTGGATCTGGCTAGTGGTTGGTGAGTTGGTTTTGGGATGGTGTTTAAGATGTTGTATGGGTTAGAAGTGTCCGCATCAAAGGAATCAAACAGTCCTGATGTAAACTGAGGTAACCCACACGGTACACAGTGCCATGATGCATCTTTGTTGCCTAAGGCATAATACACAGGTGTATTCATATGGAGACATGATGCATGGTACCATTCATCGCAGATGTCACATTGAATGGCTTTCTGTTTCATGGTGCATACTTTTTTGCAGATGTTGCATCTATCTTTAGATCTAGGCCCTGGATTTGACTCTACATCTCCTGCTATTAATATTAACAGTGAAAGGTATTTATTTCTACTGTGTCTGATTGAGAACTTCCATTTGTGATGGGTAATCTTCTTTAATGTTATTGATGTGTATGTTAGGTTATTTTTGAAGTTGCATTGATCTAAAGTGTGATGATTGATTATGACTGTTGTTTCCTTTTTAAGTTTAGTGTTGACTGAGGTAGATCTAGTTCTGTGTTCAGCTAGTGTGTATTTAGTAATTATTAGGATAAATAGCCAGAGCAATTTCATGATGACTGTTGTTGATTTTAGTTTTAAAAGGTCTAGTCTAAATCTAGTTTAAGGTTAAAAATGCCTAAGATGGCCTAAGCTAAGTCTAAAGTGATAGCTAATTTACAATGACAATCAAATGGTTTATTCAAAATATAGACCTAGAATAGATCCAGATCTAATTCAAGATCTAGATCTAATTGTAGATCAATATATTTATGTGTTTAACTAGCTTTGTGATTGTTGACTTCAGCTCAATATTTAGTCAATAGCTTTGTGATTGTTGATTGACAATGTGGGTCGCTCCTCTAGATCCACTTTCCTCATGGAGAGAGCGTCTCTTACTGATAGAAGTTGAGAAATACTGATACTTTATCAACGTGACTTTATCAATGACACTTTATCAATAACATTTTATCATCGGCACTTTATCACTGACACCTTATAGATGACACTTTATTAATGACATTTTATCAATGTGACTTTTGTTAATGACACTTTATTAATGACATTTTATTAGTGGCACTTTATCAATGACACTTTATTAATCACAATCTATCAATGACACTTTATTAATCACAATTTATCAATGACACTTTATTAATCACAATTTATCAATGACACTTTATTAATCACAATTTATCAATGACACTTTATTAATCACAATTTATCAATGACCCTTAATCAATGACATTTTATCAAATACTCTTTATTACTTACACTTTATCATCGACACTTTTTTAATTACGCGTGATATAGAAACATTTTCCAAATTCAATTTAAAAAAATTAACCTTAAACATATAATTTTGCAGACTTAAAGATAGAAAATTTTATTAATTGAACATTATAATGAACTATTCTGTGTCAAAGTTGAGACAATGCATGCATCTCATGAATATGTATGTAACTGAAGCTACTTACCACATTTTGTTAGGTTTCTCCCACACAGTCACGCCTGGTCCCTGGATAAGAATAGAGTCGTCCCAAAACCTAATTCAGATTAAGTACAACAATGAAAGAGACCACTAATTAGACATTTTAAAAAAAAAACTATTTAGTTGAAAACTTCGTCAATGTCTGTCACTTTTTATTGTCTGTATTAAATAAGAAAAAAAATTCCAGCATTTCTTTCGAGCGATCTTTTTGGAGTAATTTTGGTGTATGTGTATCTATAAAACTGTATTACCTCCTGGCAACTAACGCCTGAGTCAAGCGACAACTTGGACCAGGTAATGACGAAGTTTTGTTGTCAAATACACAAGACAGATTGAGGAATGAGACATCGTTTGAAACTTACCTTGCCAAGTTGACCCGGTTTTAAAGGGGGGAAAAAGAGGGAGGTGCAGTATATGTTATCAGAGTGTTAGGGTTGCCCCTTGAATCATTTTCTTATACAATTTTAATATCTAAAACCTACTCTTTATCATTAACATATATTTAAAAATAGAAAGATAAAAATTGGAGAATCTGTTGCAATTCATAGGTGGCACCTCTGGGTGAGTCCAACTAACGCAACATCTTTCTAAAATTTTAATAAAATGTGTTGGCACGCAGCACAAGTTTATGTGGGACAATCAGATCGATAGGAGAAGGAACAATTGTTTTAATAAATGTTTCAACTTTTGGACTATGAGAAAATTGTTAACAGTAGGCATTGAAAAATGTCGCTAATAAGCAAAGCTTAAGTTTGGCTCTTTGTATAAACTTCAATTTTGTTAGATTTTGCTTCTTTGATGGAGAGCTAGCCAACCATTGCACGAGAATGCCATGTTTCATGTGGAGACTTGCCTCTAAACTTTGATCACTGCAAGTGCTGAGAACCATGTTTCTCACTATGTACTTGGGTATTTGCAAATGGGACCAGCACAGTCACTACTTCGTCAGCTAAAAGCGTCTATTCTTTCCTAACTGTAAGCAGGTGAGGGTGGCGCTACAGAGTGAGGCCTTTTTGTTATCTGCTGCTTAACATTTATTCATTTATAACAGTAGGCAGGTGGTAGCTCTACTGGGTGGGCCCAATCTGTGCACCTCGGTCTGCGACCAAGGGGCTGGAGTCGCCTAAGCAACCAGACAGCACAATCAAACTAAACTAAACTAAACTAGCTAACTAAAAATAAAATAACAAACTGAAATTATAAAAGGAACTTATATATACTTTATTTACATGAAACCAAAACAACAGTAATAAAACTAAATATACAAACTACTAAACGATTGATCAACCCTACATAACTGATCCTACCAAATAAAGCAGCTATTTGGCAAAACTACAACAGTAATCTACTTGCAGCAGCAATAATTACTACGGCAGCTATGGGGCAACAGCTATAGGGCAACAGTAATAACTGCGGCAGACAGGCAGTAATAACTGCGGCAGACAGTTAGGCAGGAATTATAGCTTAAAAGCTTACGCCACAACACATGTTGGGCCAGATAATAATAAACATAAATCTAGATTTGGCTTAACAAAGCCGCCATCATGGAGCATTGAGTAGGACGCAGCTATCTTCTACATTTAAAAATTAAAATCGGCAACATGCCAACTTGTTAGAACCGTTATCCTAACAATATTATAATATTAATAAAACTACTTTTAGAAGACATAAAATAATAAAATATTTACAAATAGACAAACAATAGAAAAACAATAAGGGGATCATTAAGGATGGCTAAAAGGGGGTGACGCTACCCAAGTCTACGGAACTTCCGGTTCCATCAGAGGTAATCATGGCTAATTAACTAGCCAGTGATGCTACTACACTAATCAGTCTGCATCTAGACTATAGCAATAGATGTAGATCTAGAAACAATTAATACAAATACGAACTAAAGAAAGTATAAATAAAAACATTTTCCAACTTTCAGGCGGTCCCAGCTGAAATTATACAACACACTATTGGCTTTATACAGGCACCACTGTCAGCACTGACCACTGGTCAAGACAAAAGAGAGCTCAACGTGGTTTCGGAGCTAGCTATAACTGGTCAGCGCGAACATATAGGAGAGCATGACGTCACGCTAATTATCTAAAACTAAACTGGACTACCGATTTCCCTAGTTTGTACCTAGCCGTACACAACAATAAAATCTAGCAAATTACTAAAGACACGGACTACACAACATTATATACCAAATTAAACAGCATTAAAAAGAGAATCTTAAAATTTAAATCCTAAAAAAATACAAAAAGGAAGATAAAAAGTTATTTCTATTCTAAACTCATATGGGGGTTCTATACCGTTTACAGACCTGCACATAAACTGATATTAAAAAATAACAACCAATCCAACGCTAATGCCAAAGACAAAAATAAGCAGAACTAACCAGGGACATAAAATAGAAAAAGAACATCCACAGCTCTAAGGCTAGTTAACTATTTTAAAAACTACTTTTCCTCTACGAGTAAAACACAAATAACAGAAAAAGACTAAAACTAGCAGAAAGTTATAAATAGCGGAAACTACAAAATACTCAGCACTGAACTATAAAAATTTAAAAGGACACTAAATTACAAACATCATAGCCCTGGCCTATATAAATAATATAAATTAGATAAAATTAGGTCAAAAATTAGATCTAGGAGTGCCAGCTTACATAACGTTACAACTTAATGCAGTCAATATTAGGTCTTGAAATTTAAGTTCCAGACTTCTGCACTAGACCATTCGACTGTTTTTCTTTGCCGGTCAAGTTGGTAATCTGGGCTTGCGTAACACACTTGAACAAACACGAATGACCACTGTAGAACTTATAATTCATCATAAAATGTGCACGATTAATAATCAGACTGATATCGGTGTGTCGAGGAGTCTCAAAGTTGTCGGCAGGAAACATTAAAATGAAACTTGGACTACGTCCATGAATGGCGGGATGAAGAAATTGAAATACCGTCATAGAAAAGCTTCAGAAATATGTAAATCTGATATTCATGAGCAAAAAAGAATTTTATCACAGGATTGTCTGCTATGATTGATATCATTGTTATTTTGTCCAGCTGCGTCAAACTTGACGTCATAAACTAATAGTAGTGATGGGCGAATTGATTATTATTCAAATTATCTGATCGGATAAACTGGCTTTTAGCGAAGGATTTTTTTTAATTGTATGTAATTACCATCTTTAGGCGGACCTTCTACGTCGTCTCGTAGAACCCCTGTGGGTTAGCGGACCACACATTGAGAATAACTGATATAGATCCAGACGAGGAAACATTAGAATACTGGATCGAGTTAGAGTTGAAGTATTGGTGGATGTAGTTTAGATATAGTATTAATGTGTAGTGAACAATAGTTTCATTAGTATAAGCCTATCCATATATGCTATACATAAGACTGTGCGCAAAATGTTCCTGCACGTCTATTTATTTCAGTCTTGAATAAAGACCAGTGGAATTAATTTGAAGATGATTCTTTTTTTACAGTGATACCGACCAGATTAGAGTTTCCATTTTGTGGCCAATTAGCAAGTATTTTTTAGAGCCTCTGGTGAAAACCGTGTCCAGGTTCCAGGTTCCCATCTAGTCTCTATTCGTACTCATTTCCACTCTGCACTGTACATCTATAAAATCTCTTTCAATCTCCATCATAAGAAATGTCCTGAAGTGTGGTGAAATAGTTAGTATTTGTTTATGTTTGTGTAACGTCGTGAGAATGTGTTCACCACATTGATTGAGTGTGCTACTATCCAAGTCTCTTTCGTCAGTTCATGTGTCGTTCTAGTTTAATAAAGCCTTGTTTTAGGTTACTCTTCAGTGTTCCTTTATTTCTTATTACAATTTATTAAACTAGAAATTTTCAATTCTATGGATCTATGTGTCTCGTGTATCTTATTTGGATTTTCGTTCAACACTATTCTCAGTCTGTAAGTAAAAATTGTAATACAAATGGAGCGTCTATTTAGGCCAAAAGAGCTAGACATAGAGCCTAGCACGCCATCGGCTGCCGAGAAGTGGCTGCACTGGATCAGAACATTTGAGAATTTCATCTCATCAGTCTCTCATTGCGAGATTGATAAAAAGAAACTACTTGAAAACTACGTTTCTTCGAGCGTATTTCAGTACATAAGTGAGTGTACCACGTTCGAAGAATCAATCAAAGTTCTACAAAATGTCTACGTGAAACCTAAAAGCGAAATTTTTGCACGGCACATGATAACTCTATGTCGACAAGAGAACGGACAAACCGTTGACTCCTTCCTACTTAAGCTTAAAAGTATGGCCAAAGACCGACTTCAAAGCTGTCACCGCTGAAGAACACAGAGATATCTTCTTAAGAGACGCCTTCATTACTTGACTGGCTTCAAACAGCATAAGGCTGCGACTCTTAGAGAAATCTACTCTAACTCTACAGTGTGCTATGAAGAGGCAAGACAACTTGAATATGCCCATAACCATGCCATGGCGTATAACATCTACTCTGAAACTCCATGTGGAGCCAGCGCCGACGTGGAGAGCCTTTCTCCAACAACAAAACTAGAACACGAGGTGAGTGCGGCGACTAGTAAAAGATGCTTCTTTTGTGGAAACAGCCCACATCAACGCTTTAGATGTCCAGTCCGTGACGCTACATGCAACTTGTGCGGCAAGAGGGGTCATTTCCAGAAAGTCTGTAAATCGACCAGACAGACACTCAAATCTATAACCTCAGCCATAGTGAAAGCAGATGATGAGACGTCACGGACTACAACCGTTGGATCTTCCTGGGCATCGACACCAGCGTCCGGCCTTACTAAATCTACAATTTCAATACTGGTCAATGGAGTACCATTGAAGGCTCTCGTAGATACGGGGAGCAGTGAAAGCTATATATCTTCTTCAATTGCTAAAAGGTACAAATGGAAATTAGAAATGTCGAGAAACAGAATCTACATGGCCTCTACACATCTTTCTCGCACTACTCACGGACATATTTTCGCCAAAATAAAGTACAAAGACGAACAATACGAAAGAGTGAAGCTCTCACTACTAGACGGACTAGTATCTGATGTAATCTTAGGACTAGATTTCATCAGCCAGCACGAAAAACTGATGATCCCATTTGAGGGAAAACGAAGCACTCTTCAGGTTTGTACGCTGGAAGCTGCACGAGTTGAAGCCCCTCACCTCTTCGCTAATCTTGCTCCTAACTGCCACCCCATAGCCACTAAATCAAGAAAATATTCTTTGCCTGACTCCCAATTCATTCAAACTGAAATCAAGAGACTTCTATCTCACAAAATTATTGAGCCTTCCACGTCCCCGTGGAGATCTCAAATAATTGTAACAACGAATGAAAGGCACAAAAAGAGAATGGTTATCGACTATAGCTTATAGTCAAACCATCAATCGATTCACTTACCTCGACGCGTACCCCGTGCCAAAAGTTGATGAACTGGTGCAGGAAATATCTAAATACTCAATATACAGTACATTTGACCTCAAAAGCGCTTACCACCAGATACCTATCAGGGATGATGAAAAGCAGTACACGGCGTTCGAGGCTTGCGGAAAGCTTTATCAATTTTGCCGCATTCCTTTTGGAGTGACAAACGGAGTTGCTGCATTTCAAAGGACAATCAACGCAATAATTGAGGAGGAAGGGCTACAGGATACGTTCGCTTACGTGGATAACGTTACCATCTGCGGACGTGACTCCAGTAGCCACGACCAGAATCTACAGAGATTTCTCAACGGTACGGTATCACCTTCAACGACGATAAAAGTGCTATTGCGACTAATAAAGTATGCCTCCTAGGCTACGAAATCTCACAAGGGCAATTAAGACCAGACCCCGAAAGATTTCAAGCGTTGAGAAATCTACCTCCACCACAAGACATGAAATCACAAAAGCGGGTGATTGGACTACTGTCCTATTATTCTCAATGGATCCCAAATTTCTCTAACAAGATCCATTTATTGGTGAACAACAAAACCTTTCCTCTCCCTGAAGCTTTAAAACAGCTAAAACATGAACTTGAAAACGCTGTTGTGTCGACGATAGATTATAATCGACCACTAACAGTCGAAACAGATGCTTCTGACATCGCGATCGCCGCCACTCTTAATCAAGACGGCCGTCCTGTCGCCTTCTTTTCAAGAACACTTACTAATACTGAACGCAGACACTCTGCAGTTGAAAAGGAAGCATACGCTATCGTAGAAGCCCTGAGAAAATGGCAACATTACCTTATCAGTAGACCCTTCACATTGTTTACAGATCAACGCTCAGTGTCTTTTATGTTTGACCAGCAAAACAAGGGCAAGATCAAAAACGAAAAGATACAAAGATGGCGACTGGAGCTTAGTTGTTTCCAATATGACGTCGTATATCGACCCGGGAAACAAAACGCTGCGGCGGATACCTTTTCAAGAAACCACTTTGCGTCAGCAATGACTGGAGAAGACCTCAAACTGTTACACAACAACCTCTGCCACCCAGGGGTCACGAGACTCCTCCATTTCGTTCGGACTAAGAACTTACCTTTTTCCTGCGAGGACGTCCGCAAAGTGGTAAACCAATGTAAAACTTGCGCTGAACTGAAGCCTAGATTCTTCAAACAGTTTTCAGGCACCCTCATCAAGGCTACCCAACCATTTCAGAGAGTAAGCATCGATTTTAAGGGGCCACTCCCATCTGCTACTCACAATAAATATTTATTAACAATGGTGGATGAGTACTCACGCTTCCCATTTGCCTACCCATGTCCCGATATGTCCTCATCTACTGTCATAGAGTGTTTAAATCAGCTGTTTTCCTTAGTTGGGATGCCAGAGTACGTCCATTCCGACAGAGGTACTTCCTTTATGTCGAAGGAGGTGCAATCCTTTCTGCACGAGAGGGGAATAGCTACAAGTAGAACAACCGCTTTTAATCCTTCAGGCAACGGGCAAATTGAACGACTAAACAAAACTCTATGGAACGCTGTTACTTTAGCACTGAAAGACCTCGATCTCCCGATCTCAAGATGGGAACTTGTCTTGAACCAGGCCCTATACTCGATTAGATCATTACTATCTACGGCAACAAACGAAACTCCACATGAGAGAGTTTTCCGGTTCAACAGGAAATCCTCCTTCGGGATATCTATCCCCACTTGGCTATCCAGCCCAGGTCGAGTGTTGCTGAGAAGAGAGAACAGATCTTCAAAGTATGATCCTCTCACGGAAGAAGTCGAATTACTGATGTGTAACCCCCAATATGCCGTGGTACGGTTGCCCAGCGGTAAAGAGGAGACGGTCTCTCTAAGACGCTTGGCTCCCAACCCCTCCCCATCCACAACAACAAGTGAACCTTCGTTCTTCGCTCAGGGTGAGGATAATGAACATCCTCCAGAAGCTCAAAACATGGAAGTACCAGTCAACACCCCTACGGTGATACAAGAAAGGAAAGAACCCCTGGAAGGCTCTGAGGATCTCCGAGCGCTTCCTCTTGAAAATACACAGAACCATCATACCCCACTTGACGCTCAGGAACTCATTAGTGACTCCCAAACTGTAGAGCATGATAGTCAACCCCGTTACAACTTAAGAGAGAGAAGAACCAGACCGAACTATAGAGTCTAGAGTTGTTTCTCTATTGCACTACTTATACTGACTACATGAACTGGCATTGTTTATCTCTTGCTACTGATACTAGAATTTATTTGTTCACTTACTTACGTACATGTTGACTTACTACACTATTCGTTATTGCTTAAAACAGAAACTAGTAATTGTTTATACGTCCTACTACAGATACTGGTTTTTAGGTTTCTTTGTATCACTCCTCATTATTGTTTACAAGAGAAACTAATATTTCGACACTATTTATTGATCTATTGTATTACAGGCACTGGCATTCTTTTTATTTATGCTATGGCCTACTATATTACTATACTTACTATTTTAATTCTAGGCGGGGTGAATGTGGTGAAATAGTTAGAATTTGTTTATGTTTGTGTAACGTCGTGAGAATGTGTTCACAACATTGATTGAGTGTGCTACTATCCAAGTCTCTTTCGTCAGTTCATGTGTCGTTCTAGTTTAATAAAGCCTTGTTTTAGGTTACTCTTCAGGGTTCCTTTATTTCTTATTACATGAAGTTTTTTCACTCGCTTTCTTTTTTAACTTGACTATCCTTTTATATCTTGTCCTGGCATTGTAGTTCTACATATAAAAATAACTCCATACAGGGGAAAGTATCCATTCTTAGAACTACTACACAGTTACCGCTCTTTCTTGTTCTCAATTCCACAACACATTTCTAAGAATTCAGACAACACACATACACACACACATACACACAAAGAAACAGAAACACACATCTGTATGTATTGTTAGAAGATCTAAATCATGACATTAATGGCATATCGAAGAAAACAATCTATACCAATCCCCACATGAATAAGATTATAGATCTAGTATTTCCTGGGAAACAATTCTCATGTCGAATTTCATCCAGTTTAAATGTAAGTTTTAAAAGTAGGTTCTGTAAAATGACCGTCTTTCAAGGGAAATTTTTAGCCCTTTAAAAGCTGAGCTTTTATTTTTTACAATGAGTACATATAAAATGGAATTACAATTCTAGCGTTTAGAAGCTAAACTACCACACGCGTCTATATGGTTAAAGCACATGTAGCAAAATATTTATCTGGGAGTCCGTGATAAGTAAAAAAAAAAAAAAATAAATAAAGTTCCAATTTAATCCCTTGCAATGCATATGGCACATGATGAGGGTCTCATCTGGCCAGCACAACTACCAACCACTTTTAATTTCTCAAAATTAATGTCAGATATCCATTAGGGTTGAGTGGATTCAGGAGCGCCGAGATTTTAACCCAAGATCTCTCATTTCAGAAGATAAACGCTGTACCACTCAGTCACCACGCAGCCTTGGTAGGCCATGTATCATACATTTTATCTTGCCTTGAAGGTAGCACCCCTGGGAGGCCATGCATCATACATTTTTTTTCTTGCCTTGAAGGTAGCACCCCTGGAAGGCCATGCATCATACATTTTTTATTATCTTGCCTTGAAGGTAGCACCCCTAGGAGGCCATGTATCATACATTTTTTATCTTGCCTTGAAGGTAGCAGCCCTGGGAGGCCTGGTATCATACATTTTTTATCTTGCCTTGAAGGTAGCAGCCCTGGGAGGCCATGCATCATACATTTTTTTATCTTGCCTTGAAGGTAGCACCCCTGGAAGGCCATGTATCATACATTTTTTATTATCTTGCCTTGAAGGTAGCACCCCTAGGAGGCCATGTATCATACATTTTTTATTATCTTGCCTTGAAGGTAGCACCCCTAGGAGGCCATGTATCATACATTTTTTATTATCTTGCCTTGAAGGTAGCACCCCTAGGAGGCCATGTATCATACATTTTTTATTATCTTGCCTTGAAGGTAGCACCCCTAGGAGGCCATGTATCATACATTTTTTATTATCTTGCCTTGAAGGAAGCACCCCTAGGAGGCCATGTATCATACATTTTTTATTATCTTGCCTTGAAGGTAGCACCCCTAGGAGGCCATGTATCATACATTTTTTATTATCTTGCCTTGAAGGTAGCACCCCTAGGAGGCCATGTATCATACATTTTTTATTATCTTGCCTCGAAGGTAGCAGCCCTAGGAGGCCATGTATCATACACTTTTTATTATCTTGCTTCGAAGGTAGCCCTGTCAATATTTTTATAACTTATTGCCTTCTGCCTCTGCCTTCTCCCCTTCTTGTTAAGTCTCAAAAAAAAAAGTTCTAAATATAATCAACTTATATTCTTCTTAATCTTCCTCGCTTTTTTCTGATACTGTATATTATAGAATTGCAGTAGCAGAGATGTTGAATCCTGTGCCGTCCACATTTCTTGGTTCTGACAAAGTTTAGCCACTTGTTAACAAAGTCAATACCTTAGACTTATATATACCATATCTAGACTGGACATGGAGGCTTTTTAACACTGCAAAAAATGTGAAATTTTTTTAGAAAGTTGGATCAAGGCTTTGTTTTGTAAAGTAGTTCAAAGAAGTAAAGGCTATTTTTTTCAACCCTTGCCTATATAACATATAATTTAATTTTTAGATCTAGATCTAGCAAATGAACATCAAAAATAAGAGTACTCTCGTCTTATAATTATTATTTTGCAATTTTTAGATACATAATCTTCTTTATTAAAAGACTGAATGCAACACTAAATTGTGATTTTTTTGTGTATTTTTGATAATCAATTACTAGATCTAGATCTAAAAAATATAAGTATATGTTACATAGGTTAGGGTTGAAAAAAAAACAACAACTCGACTTCTTTGAACTACTTTACAAAACAACGCCTTGATCCAACTTTCTACAAAATGTTCACGATCGATCAGTCGCGGATAAGAATTTATTTCCGGTTTCCAGTCTAGTAGTATATATAAGTCTCAAATATTTTGTATTTTATTTCGTTTTTTATATTTTCAAACTACTGTAAATATTAGGTTACTTTGAGTAAAAAAAAGTCTAATTGACAGTGTGAAAAACAGAACTAAATAAACGTGAAATACTTTTAAAATTCACCGCTTATCAATATGTTCTATATTCTGTACACCAGATAGACTAAAACAGCTAGCTATTTATAGATATGACCATAGATGGAAATGTTCAATATACAAAATTTGAAGAAAAAATATTTTTATCGGCGCAAGAAAAACGAATAAAATACAAATTCACATAAATGACTGATAGTGTCCAAAAATATATGACTGCTGAGAGCCTTGGCCAAATAGAAAGGATTTTTCTTAGAGACCATGACAAAGCTATTGGTTCTTCAAAGACCTTTGATAATTCAGATGACCACAATGTAACGCTCTCCCGAACAGCATTTTGGCCTTCCTTTATTTGTGTACTTCCAAATAAAAAAAAGGTACTCATTTCACCGCCACCTCTCACCTCCCTCCCATTTAACATACTTTGAACTCGTATATTCTATTCGGTGACAATCCTTGCATAATTTTCTTGACATCAATCGATCGGTTTTATTTTATTTTTTTTAGTCTGTCAGCTCGTCCGTTCGTTGTTTAGATCTCGAAAACTAAAAACAATAAAATCCGATTTCATGATATTTTGCAGCTTCCAAAGTTTATGTGCAACTTCTATTTTTTTCTTCTTCTGAAATCAAATCGTTTTGCTATTTAAATGAAATATGTTGAATTTTATTTCATTTGAAAAACTGCACCCTTTTCAATATCTATTTATAATAAATAGTCAATAAAACAGGAACGACTATATTAAAAACTGGAGAAAATGCTTTTATAACTTTACATTTACAGTTTTGTTTTCAGCAAAAAAAATTACTGGAATTTCGAAAAGCTAGAAGTAAGAAGTAGTTCTACTCAGGTCTGGTTGTAACTAGATCTAGAATGAAAGAAAACAAAATTATATGTAACGTAGATTTCTTTACCCATAAACGTTTAATTATATCTCGATACCTTTAAACCTAAACGTTTTGTTACTGAAAGCATAAGAACATACACGCAGATACCTTCATACACGGAGAAAGATTTTTAATACATGTATCAACTAAAGTTGTTAGGCCAATTTCTAAATTTGAATACCCTTCACTTCATGCTAACATTTCTGTAGAGACAGGTCCTTGCCAAACATCGCCGTTATCTGATAACGATAAACAGATGCCAGCAGGCAGGTTATGGCTGTGTGTTTATCAAGTATATACTATCAAGTAATAGTGTAATAGTGGTATGAATATCGGGACTTTCCCTCATGTATATAAGATAAGAAATCTTCAATTAAACAGCAGAAAGAAATATTCGAAGTCATGAAATGTTTTCCATTTGGAAAGCTACTCTACATCGTCCCGTTTAGATCTCGTAAACTAGAAAAGATATTGAAAATTAGACATCATGATATTTTAGACCATTCAAAGTTCTGATGCAAAGGCTCCTTTTTTTTTTCTTTTCTGAAAGCGAAATTTGTTTTATTTGTTTTTTATCAAAATGCAAGCAGTTTTTTTTTTCCATAAAAAATGCACCATTTTTACAACTATTCACTATAAATAATAAGAAACACGGGAGGCAAGTTAGTAAGAGCCATAAGTATTTACCATATTTTTAACGCATTTATGCAAACGTTTTTAGATGTTTTGTATTGCCAAGTTGAGTAAGTTTAGTCATACTAAGTACTACATTTAAAGTAAGTTTAGTCATACTAAGTACTACATTTAAAGTAAGTTTAGTCATACTAAGTACTACATTTAAAGTAAGTTTAGTCATACTAAGTACTACATTTAAAGTAAGTTTAGTCATACTAAGTACTACATTTAAAGTAAGTTTAGTCATATTAAGTACTACATTTAAAGTAAGTTTAGTCATATTAAGTACTACATTTAAAGTAAGTTTAGTCGTACTAAGTACTACATTTAAAGTAAGTTTAGTCATACTAAGTACTACATTTAAAGTAAGTTCTGTCGTACTAAGTACTACATTTAAAGTAAGTTCTGTCATACTAAGTACTACATTTAAAGTAAGTTCTGTCATACTAAGTACTACATTTAAAGTAAGTTCTGTCGTACTAAGTACTACATTTAAAGTAAGTTCTGTCATACTAAGTACTACATTTAAAGTAAGTTCTGTCGTACTAAGTACAATGGCATGCGTCTCAAATAGCCTCTGACAACCAGTCCAACTCCTGGCCTTCACGTGTGGCTCAGTTACTGAGCCTGGCGGAACAGTTACCACAGACAGGAGAAGGGGCAAAGGCGAGCAACTGGCGCCTAAACCAGTAAGCTTCGGGCAGAAGGGGCTCGTTAGCCTTGGTTGGCTACCCATCTAGGAGAAGGAAAACTCTGAATCCAAACCTCCGCTGCCCTGCGGCTATACCCAAACATGGGAAAGGCTTCGGGAGACAACCCTGAGGAAAAATCAGGAGCTGGTGACCCTTAGGCAGACTGTGGCACACCGTTCTACAGCTTGGCAGATCCTGCGGCGCTACTGATCCCAAACTGTACTGGATACTCCGTTCCTTTGGTCACATCAGCTGCGCGGAGAGGGGGGAACTGCTGTGTGGGCGACATCGTTCCGACCATAAACAATGCCCAGGCTTTCATCTCACTTATTCAAAGCCCTAACCCTAAAAAACTGGAGAGGACACTCCAGCTTCGCCTTAGGCGTCGGCCAAACACGTGAAGTGGCAGTCACCGGTTATAAGCTCAAATGCTCAATTGACGTAGAGCAGGGCGCCAGGGGCCACTTTCGTCGGTGGGAGGGATCCTAGGATTCCAATGGACAGCTACCGCCCGCCTCAAGCTGGGCAGCCCCCAGCCAATAAGGTGCTGTCCCGTCATGCCTGTCTTCCTCGTTTGGGTACACGAGGATAGGACAAAATCTGAAAAGCAGGCACAAAGCCCATGTACCAGTCGACATGAAGAAAAAAAAGAGGAGCTCCACTCTTAAACTGGGCACATGGAATGTGCGTACTCTACAAACTGGACTTAATGAAAACCTACCAGACATAGAAGATGTCAGAAAATCTGCAATAATAAACGATGAACTGTCCAGGCTAAAAATAAGTAGACATTGCCGCCCTTCAGGAAACTCGTTTAGCTGACTCTGGATCAATCAAAGAAAAAGACTACTCCTTCTTCTGGCAAGGCATAGCCGAAAGTGAAGTAAGGGAACATGGCGTTGGTTTTGCAGTTAAGAACACACTGCTGAACACAGTAGAGCTGAAGTGCAACGGTTCAGAAAGACTCCTATCACTACGCCTTAACACATCTATTGGACATGTGACTTTGATATGTGCCTACGCTCCTACTCTGAGTTCCACACCAGAGGCCAAAGATATGTTTTATGACAACCTTTCGTCTGCTCTTAGCGAGATCCCAACCACGGAACAGGTTATCATCCTCGGCGACCTCAATGCACGCGTTGGATCTGACAACTCTGCATGGGACAGTTGTATTGGGCGTTTTGGTGTCGGAAAAGTAAATGAAAACGGACAAAGGCTCCTCGAGGTTTGCTCACTACACTCCCTCTGCGTCACTAATACCTATTTCAAGACTAAACCGCAGCACAGAGTATCTTGGCGGCACCCTCGCTCCAAACACTGGCACCAACTAGACCTAATCATGGTAAGACAAAAGTGCTTAAAATTTGTCAAGCTTACCAGGTCCTACCACAGTGCAGACTGCGACACAGATCACTCCTTGGTATGTTGTAAGATCAATCTCCTCCCCAAAAAAATCCACCATACCAAGCAGATTGGAAGACCCCAATCGGATGTAAGCAACATGTGTCAACCTGATCTCCAGATACAGTTTGCGGAATCTTTTGAACGCGACTATAAAAATATCTCTGAGAATACAGCAACTGAAAAATGGGAACACCTCAAGTCCACCATACAAAAGACTTCCCTGGAAATCTTTGGAAGAAAAATTACAAAACAAAATGATTGGTTCGACTCTAAAGCAGTTATTTTAGCACCTGTCATCAGAGCAAAGAGAGATGCACTCGCTACTTACAAGGCAAAACCTATCCAACACAACCTGCTAAACCTGAAAGAAGCTAGAGCCAATGCACAGAGGACAGCAAGGATCTGTGCCAATGAATACTGGGTAGAGCTCAGTGAGAGTATTCAGCTCGCAGCCCAAGTGGGCAACATAAGAGGGATGTACGAAGGAATCAACAAGGCTCTCGGACCCTCCCAAAACAAGACAGCAACTCTGAAATCAACCACTGGGGAAATTATCAGAGACAAGTACCAACAAATGCACAGATGGGTGGAACATTACTCCGAGCTCTACGCCACAACAAGCTCAGTCTCTGTCTCAGCCCTTAAAGCCATCATACAACTACCCACAATGAACGAGCTAGATGAGACACCCACCCTTTCAGAGCTCAACAAAGCCATAGACAACATTGCTGCCCGCAAAGCACCCGGATGCAATGGTATCCCCCCAGATCTTCTAAAACAATGCAAAACTACTCTAATCCAACCTCTACACGAACTGCTTTGTAAATGTTGGAAAGAAGGTGCTGTGCCACAAGACCTGCGGGATGCTAAAATCATTACACTGTATAAAAACAAAGGTGACAGAAGCGACTGCAACAATTACAGGGGAATCTCCCTCTTAAGTATTGTAGGCAAAGTCTTTGCTCGAGTGATACTTCCCAGGCTACAAAAACTCGCTGATCGGGTCTACCCAGAATCACAATGCGGCTTCCGCTCAGGGAGATCCACGATTGACATGATTTTCTCCATCCGCCAACTCCAGGAAAAGTGAGAACAAAGGATGCCTTTATACATTGCGTTTATTGACCTGACAAAGGCCTTCGATCTAGTTAGCAGAGATGGCCTCTTTAAAATTTTACATTTAATAGGCTGCCCACCCAAGCTACTAAATGTAATCATATCTTTCCACCAAAATATGATGGGCACAGTGCAATTCAACGGTGCCAGCTCTGAAAGTTTCAGTATAAACAGCGGAGTTAAACAAGGATGTGTCCTGGCCCCAACCCTCTTTGGAATACTATTTTCACTGCTAATCCACAACGCGTTTGACAAATCCACTGAAGGCATCTATCTCCATTCCAGATTTGATGGCAAACTCCTAAATATTGCCAGACTGAGGGCCAAAACTAAAATCAGAGCCACCCTCGTAAGAGATATGCTATTCGCGGATGACGCAGCGGTAGTGGCACACACACAAGAGGAACTTCAGTCACTAATGTCCCGCTTCTCTCAGGCCTGTAAAGAATATGGCTTGACTATTAGCACAAAGAAAACAAATGTTATGGGACCACCTACTACAGCACCACCCTCCATCCTCATTGACGATAACAAGCTGGACGCCGTAAACGAATTCTGCTATCTGGGATCCACAATTACAGATGACCTGTCCCTAGAAGAGGAGATGAAAAAACGCATAGGGAAGGCTGCCTCGACATTCGCTAGACTCAGACTAAGAGTTTGGGAAAACCATAAGCTAACCACGGTGACCAAAATGGAAGTCTACAAGGCATGCGTTATGAGTACACTGCTATATGGCAGTGAATCATGGACCACCTACGCAAAGCAAGAGAGAAAACTAAACTCATTCCATTTGATATGTCTCCGTAGGATCTTGAATGTCACATGGAAAGAAAAAGTGTGCAATACTGAGATCCTTGCGCGATCAGGTATTCCCAGCATTTTTACAGCCCTCAGACAACGCCGTTTGCGCTGGCTTGGACATGTTCGCCGGATGGAGGACAAGCGCATCCCGAAAGTCATCCTCTATGGTCAACTCGCGACTGGCACAAGAAAAACTGGTCGCCCCCATCTCCGTTATATAGATGTAATAAAACGCGACCTCAAATCAGTGAACATCAATACTGACAATTGGGAAGACATAGCTCTAGACCGCAACAGGTGGAGAGAGACAGTGACAAAGAAAGCTATGGACAGTGAAAGTACATGGGTCTCAGCCCAGGAAGAAAAACGCACAAACCGAAAAACGGCCAGCTCCTCTACCACCGAAGCAAAAGCCAAGGGGACCCTAACTTGCGCTGTCTGTGGACGGGAGTGTCTCTCCAAAATAGGGCTCCACAGCCACATGAGAAAGTGTGCTCTGAGATGAACCATAGTCGTCCTACGACTGAAGGAGGCCAATGATGATGATGATGATGATGATGATGACTAAGTACTACATTTAAAGTAAGTTCTGTCGTACTAAGTACTACATTTAAAGTAGGTTGTGTCATACTAAGTACTACATTTAAAGTAAGTTCTGTCATACTAAGTACTACATTTAAAGTAAGTTCTGTCATACTAAGTACTACATTTAAAGTAAGTTGTGTCATACTAAGTACTACATTGAAAGTAAGTTCTGTCATACTAAGTACTACATTTAAAGTAAGTTGTGTCATACTAAGTACTACATTGAAAGTAAGTTGTGTCATACTAAGTACTACATTGAAAGTAAGTTCTGTCATACTAAGTACTACATTTAAAGTAAGTTCTGTTATACTAAGTAATACTTTTAAAGTAATTTCTGTCATACTAAGTACTACATTTAAAGGAAATGTTTACTTTTTTTAAAGAGAAAAAATCTTTTTAGTATGCATATACGGGGAACATAATTTAAAACAACAATTAATAAGTAGTGTTTCATATTATGGCGTGAATTGCAGCGCGACTCCATATCATCCACAACGGAACTGTTGTTGTTTTTTTCTTGAGGCTTTGAATAAGAGATTGACCCTTTTCAAAACAATTAGATCAATTAGAATTAGATAATCATAATATGACATCAGTTAGACCAGGTTCACAACTAACTTCACCTTCACTTTTACCTATCCCTTGGTCTGCTGGACCTTTAGGGCACCACACATCTGTCAACCTTCTTCTCTGTCATTTGCCTTTGATAGAATTTCATATTGATATTCTTTCTGGAGATATTGAAACCTGCCTTTTTACCTGCGTGCTGGACAACTTTGGGGACCGATTTTGAGTTTGTGTCTCCACACAAAGTGTCTTTGTAAACTTGTTTATTATTTTTTTATTCTCTGATATATATATATATATATATATATATATATATATATATATATATATATATATGTATGCGTTTATACACAGGGTAAGGGTTTACTTTGCGTTAGGGTTAGGGTTTGGAACAAAATCGCCACCCCCTCAAAAGTTCTTGATTATCTACACAATAACGGTGTGAAAATGAAAGAAAAAAAAAGAGGAATGGTCTGCAAAAAATAGATTTAAATCAAAGGGCACTTTGTACAGTGTCCAGCCCAGTCTTAATGAATTTTTTTTCCACAAACGAAAAGGGTTGGTTTTTTTCAATTCGCGCGCAGGCGGCAACACCCCTCGCAGCGCCCCTGTTCCTATTCGCATATGCAATACACCATACAGTATACCTAAGCATCTGGAATTATTATCAAAGTACTGCAGAAATAAATTAATCATAACTCGCACATACATTCGTTACAGCACATAATTAAGTCCGGCCTTGGGTGCAAGCATGCAAGTGATTAGTTTGAGTTTCCTATCAATCAGATTTGTCTCTCTCAAAGTAACGTAACATCTGCAGGTTTGGAGTTCTCTCTATTGTAATGCACTGAAGAAACGCTGTCTTGAATACAATTTTAAGGAGTTTAATAGTAATAATAACGAAACTCGCCACTGGAAGAGCCAGAGAATAAATACTCGTTCGTTTCTAACGTAATAATAATCTTTATTAACATCTTCAAACTTGTAATGACACAAGATGCGTAGAAGTTGAGGTTAATCGGGTTTTACCTAAGTAATGTGACGAGTAATAAAAGAGTAGGATTAGGAACTAGAAGAATAACGGACAATACGCCTTGGAGGACGACACTAGGGGGGGGGGGGGCAATGTATAATTACTGATCAACAAACTAACGAACAATGGCCAATATTTTGTTTTGTTTTACTTTTATAGTCTATATCATACTATAGGAATAAATCACTATTCACCTTTAGTTAGAACTTTCCATTAATTTACTAAAATATCCATTGAAGGACCTCGCGACGTTTTGGACAGACCCAAAAAATTTACTCATATTTGTCATGGCTAACCTGGTCATTTCAAGCACCTTCTGTAGTCGCTTTATACTGTCGAGCACCGAGGTCCAGGCCTTGCATTTTATTTAAAGACAATCGATTTTTTTCAACAATATATCGAACTTTACATTTCCTTCTGTTATTTCTTAACGTACATTCAGTATTCCGATCCCCTTTGTTCTTGTATATTGTGACTATAGTTGCGTCACGCATGTCCTGTGGGACATGACCTGTTTCCCAACAGCGGCAGAGGAGAATATAGAGTTCAGGGAGCAGGAGTGATTCGTTGACTTTAACCACTTCCACTGGGATACCATCATTCCCTGGAGATTATAGGGGTATCTCTCTCCTCAGTATAGTGGGCAAAATCTTTGCTAGAGTGGCACTATCCAGGCTGCAAGTGATAGCTTCTAGAGTTTACCCAGAGTCTCAGTGTGAATTCAGGAGTGGTAGATTCACTATAGACATATCTTCTCTACGACTACTGCAGGAGAAATTCAGAGAGAGACAGACCCCTTTACATCGTTTTTGTTAATCTGACTAAAGCCTTTGACATGGTCAGCAAAAGTGGCCTTTTCAAACTCTTAAAGAAAATAGGTTGCCCTCCCAAACTACTGAAGTTCATTGAGTGCTTTCATAAGGAAACTATATGTACTGTCAAATTCAATGGAGCCCAATCAGCACCTTTTGAGGTTTGCAGTGGTGTCAAGCAGGTGTGCTCGCACCTACTCTGCTTGGCATATTCGTCTCCTGTCTACTGCATTATGCGTACAATGACATAAACGAAGGTGTGTTTCTCCATACAAGATCCTCTGGAAAACTATTTAATGTATCAAGGCTGCGGGCAAAAACGAAGGTTAGGAAGCTACTCATCAGGGAACTCCTGTATGCTGATGATGCAGCTATTGTGGCTGATTCTGATATTCAGCTACAGTCCCTGGTTGACAAACTATCTGCAGCTTGCCAGAAGTTCGGCTTAAACATCAGTCAAAGCAAGACTAAGATACTTGTCCAAAACACAAACACTGCACCTCAAGTAAGCATTAATGGCCAACCACTAGAAATTGTTGATCACTTTTGTTACCTTGGCTCCATCATATCCAACAACACTCTACTGGATAAAGACATAAACAACAGGATAGCCAAGACAATGGTCACCTTGTCACGGTTGCAGAAAAGAGTCTGTGACAACATATTGCTGACTAACAGTACTAAAGCCCTAGTCTACCGGACCTGTGTGTTGAGCACCTTGCTGTACGGAAGTGAAACATGGTCAGCCTATTCATGGCAGGAAAAAAAAGCTGAATGTCTTCCACCTCCGATGCCTACCTAAGGCGGATCTTTAAAATAAGGTGGCAAGATAAGATAAACAAGGAAGGGCTACAAAGAGCAGAGTGCCAGGACATCCGCTCTGTTAGCAGCAGACGCCTTGGCTGGCTTGGCCACGTTCGTAGAATGCCAGAAGGTCGACTTCCACAGGACATCCTGTATGGTGATCTAATAGACGCAAGAGAGCCGCTGGTCGCCCACTTTTACGTTATACGGATGTATGCAAACGCGACATGAAGCTCTTCAAAATCGACACTGGCAACTGGGAAGAGGTGGCACTGGATAGATCCACATGGAGAGAGAGCATAAAGGAAGGGTCACAGATTGCAGATGTCATACACAACAGAAGCAGAAAGAAGGGTGAAAATGCAACGGCGCCTGGTGATTATATATGCCCAACCTGCGATCGCAGCTGTGTATCAAGGATTGGCCTCTTTATAGTCACACAAGAAGTTGCAATGGGAAAAGATCATCTCTCGAGACGTAAAATGCCACACATTCAGTATTAATAAATACACTTTATAATTGGTTACGCACTATAGTTTTTTCCCAATTGTTCATCAATCATTATGGTTTTATCATTATTATGGTTTTTAGTTCATATTATAGTATTGTCTCCTCGCTAGAGATATGATGACTACCACAAGAATCAGACGAACTATTACAGCCATGAATACTTTGATTTTAACTCAAGGCAGATTGTGCAGACTATAAATATATTTAAACCAATTACATTTGGTGTTAAAAATAATTAAATACAGCCACACCCTAACTTCCATATGCAGTATTCTATTTTTCGAAAATATTATTCAACTGATTTTTTTTATTTTCTTTAGAAGTTAGTTGTGAAAACGTGCGCTGATATTAATATTAATATGTCTCTGCATACTTCATTAGAAAGGTGTTATTGTTGTTTCCATCTCACTTATAGTTTTAATGTCCATAACTACGTCAGAGCCATTTCAAGCAATTCAAGCTGATTTACAAGTGCTAGCCTGTTCTTCCAGCCTTCTAATACCCTCACACACATTCTCTTACAAACTTCTCTTGCACTAACACACTGCTCTTACAATCTTCTCTTGCACTGACACACTGCTCTTACAAACTTCTATTACCCTGACATACTGCTCTTACAAACTTCTCTTACCCTGACATACTGCTCTTACAAACTTCTATTACCCTGACACACTGCTCTTACAAACTTCCCTTACCCTGACACACTGCTCTTACAAACTTCTATTACCCTGACACACTGCTCTTACAAACTTCTATTACCCTGACATACTGCTCTTACAAACTTTTCTTGCACTGAAAAACAGCTCTTGCCTTGACAACCCGCTCTTACAACCTTCTCTTTCTCTGACAAGCTGCTCTTGTAGTATATTCTTATCTAAACACTCTGCTTTGACATCCCGCCGTTAAAACCCCCTCAAACCTTGAATGTAATCTTTTTTAAATTGGAGTCTAAAACCATCTTCGTGAAAACAGAAAACGAGATGTACTCATCTTTTATCACGACAGAGAAGCTTTAGTGTTGATGTGTATGTGTCGATTTGGTGGTGGTTTGTGTGTGTGTTGATCTTGATTTGTGGGAATGTGTTAATGTGTGTGTTGATGTATGTGCGTTGATGCGTGTGTTAATATGTGTAAGTTGTGTCTATGTGTTGATCTGTGTGTATTTATGTGCGTTGATGCGTGTGTTGATGTGTGTGTGTTGTGTCTATGGGTTGATCTGTGTGTATTTATGTGCGTTGATGCGTGTGTTGATGTGTGTGTGTTGTGTCTATGGGTTGATCTGTGTGTATTTATGTGCGTTGATGCGTGTGTTGATGCGTGTGTGTTGTCTATGGGTTGATCTGTGTATTTATGTGCGTTGATGTGTGTGTTGTCTCTTTGGGTTGATCTGTGTGTATTTATGTGTATTGATGTGTGTGTTGATGTGTTTGTATGCATTATAAAAACTAAAAATAAAGCAGTAAATATTTACCTCCGGGACTCCCACTACTTTTAGATGACTCGACTTCCTCTTGGTCAGTGTAACTAAAATCTCCACATTTGAGTAATCCTGCAGGGATTTTGGGATGTAGCTCTCTGGCCTCATTGAGCAACAGAGCCATGCCTTCAGCGTTGTGTAACTTTGTGTAACAATGTATTAGCCAGAGACCAGGATTGTCTGCCTTGAATCTAAGCACCACATATCTTGGGGACAAATATTTTTTTAAAAAAGAAACCCAGTCAATCATTATTAGGACATCTCATCCCATTTATTTGCATCTACAAGTGATAGAAACAGAAAACACCCTAGAAACGGGGGGGGGGGGGGGAAATATTTCCAACAGGCTGCCTGGCTGTCCCATGTCATGCTGCCGTCCCCTCCCGCTGTCATGCCCTGCCGTCTGTCCTGCCTGAAGTTTGAAGTATGACGTAATAACTTGTATTTTTGCAAGAGCGTCCGCTACATGTAAGTCAGTCAAGTAAAATCCAGAAAAAAGGTAGACTTATTGTGGTTTGTGTATGGTCCTCGACAACGACCAAACTAGCTCTTGTCAGAAAAAAATGTGTTGATTAAACATTTAAATGCTTCAAATTCTGACATTATTTTACTAAAATTATTGTATATTTATTGTTCTTCAAGTATATGTGTTCGAGCACCATAACAAACTGATGTTAATTGTATTACTTCAGTATGGAAACCATTCAATTGTTAGTGCAGTGTTTCATTACATTCTAACGTGTTAAGATGATTAATAGTAATCATTTGTAAGGAACGTGAAAGTGCACTATAAAAAAGTTTTTTTGTTTTGTTTTAATTTCTTACCTTAATATTGCATTAAAAAAATAACATTGGAAGATTGATCTAGATTACAAAAAGCTAAACAAACATACATAATGTTGTCACTCACAGATCTCACCAGTAATTGGTCTATAACTCTTCCAATTATGCTAAGAAATTAAAAATTCATCCAGGGACCACAATGAACTTTATACTGAGTAGGATCAACATTAATTACATTAACAAGTGTACTTCGAAAACTTTTTATTCCTATGACATTAATGACATACATTCAGTCAGGACAATTTTCCTGTGCTAAGTCTTCAGGTTTCTATACTTACTACTTGCACAATACACATTCAGAATATGTATATGACTTGCGACGTCACAACCTGTGGGCAGTTTAGACCAATAGCTAGCTCGTTGCCACATCACAGGTCGTAACGTCGCAGGTCAGTGTTGAAGTCTTCTAAATCGATTGGTCTCAGTTGAGTGTGTCAGAAACCAAATGAAATCATGTATGTATCAGTATATTGACCAAAAAGAAATATGTAGGTACGCTCGATCCTAGTCAAACAGTGTTACTCTTTAATCACAAAAGCCAATCATGTATACGAGTACATCAGTGGTTGTGTATAGTTACCATGATATAGCTATGGAAGTGTTTGATATGAATATGAATTTATTTCTATTTGTAGTTTTGCCAAACGTAATCCATCGGCCTTAAACAAATACGACACAAGTGGGAGAAAAAAACGTTTTAAAACAATATAGGGGATTAAATCCATATATACATCTACATCTCTCATTAATTAGCAGTTATTCCCCTTATTTCAATAGTTACTGTACACACTTGCAATCGCAAATGATTGACTAATTGTTTTTTTTATTATTATTCATTCATTTCTTGTCAGGTACAATGAATAATGGTGCAAAGATTTAACCTTGACCCAAGAATGGGAAATGGGAGAAATAAAATATGTTCAAACTTTGTAGCAGACAGACAGACAGTCAGTTGATAAAAGCTTTGTAAAAATAAAATTATACCCTCCAGTTGGCACTTTGATTGTATCTTTCATTGGAGGATAATTCAGTTGTAGACAAGGAATATTATTACCCCCCCCCCCTGAACGGTTTGCCCAAATTGCAGCGTTACAAAAACTTTTCTCTGTCAGGATTCCTCTACAGTCAATGTCTGAATTATCCTGGATTATCTTTCCTAAACGAAAACAAAAATACACCATAATTTAACAACGTTTGATAATTAATAGATCTAGTTTGTTTGTTTTTTTTTATATTATTTTTTACTTTGGCATTGTCTTGTTAGTTATTCATAATAATTTTTTTTTTTTTTTTGTTTGGCGATAAAACTTGAGACAGTTATTTTAGGGTCTTGGATGATTCCGCGGCTGTCTTGAGCAAGCCGTGTCCTTGACATCTCATGTGTGTAACACAGCGCATCATTTCTGCATCATTTTTGGTTCGTCTACTTTTGAAATCAACATGATAGGTGTCATTCCATGTAACATTTGTACGTTTATGAAATGGGAGTTTCGAAGAAACAAAAATTGTATGTTGAAACTTCCATGACAAGTGGTGGACAGATCTTTTATTAAATCTACATTAACAAGCCAACATGTTTGATTTGTACAGAAAGTCTGGCTGTTTTAAAGAACATAACATAAAAAGGCATTCTATAACAAACCAAAAAAAAAAAATGGAGACATTGTTGGTTTGAGTCGCAAAGAAAAGAGTCGCTAAGTGACGTCTAGAGTTGAGCGAGTGACGAAAGTATTGACCAAGAAAATAAGTCGTGGCTGTAATGGAGGCTACAGAGTTGATCACATTTGAAGAAGACAAATGAAGCATTGAAATGTGCTTGCTAGCAGTGATGGAATAAAATCGGCCTGAAAAAAATGCATTTGAAGCTGTGCCGCCTTTCTGGCATGACAACTGCAAAACGGATGGACGATGTTGGTGAAAATCTTCATTCAAAACTAAATGACAGAGCAGCAGATTTTGAAATCATTTCTAATGCCGCTGAGGAGTGACACCAACTGGAATTGACTTACAAAGCCAAGCTTCCATGCTTTAGAAATTTCGAGTAATACAGACAAAAGATTTCTGCGCCGTGTTGTGTACATAAACCTTGCGCATTTTCGAAAACAATTGCTGGGTATGATCACAATGTTTACAAGCATTTAATTTTGTAGTAAAACTTGTTCAGTTATAAGACGTCTGAGACCCTTCTTACGCAATTGACTTAATGGTGTAACTAGGCCTACTGGAGCCACGGGATTGTTATAAAACTATTTTAAAGGGTTTAGTCTCTATTTCAGTTATCTGTATCTTTTCATTAATGTGGCCCGCGACACGAGTGTCGGAAATTAAAATGGTCCGCAGTCTGTAAAAGGTTGGGCATCACTACTCTAAATCTATACTATGATAATTTCGTTTAACGGTATAATTTTTAAAATGTAAAAAATTATACGTTGGTGGAGAACTGTTTGAGACTCACTGCTAGAATCGTGCCCAGCCATGACATATTTATGCATACATTTGAAGACCGCCCTATTTCTTTCAGCTAGACCTAAACCCTGTCTAATCAGTATGAGTTAGATCTCGCTATGATGAGGCCAAAAAAACAAAAACAATTTAGTTTAAACGCTATAAAGAATTGAATAAGGAACAATAATAAGTAGGTCGAGGGGTAAATAGTAGGCCTATACTCTACACTTTATTTAGTTTTTGTGTTGCAGTATTTGTGTATATATTGTTATAAACCTGGTGGTGGCACAGAGAGGGGTAGTGTGTGTGTAGTCAGCCGACGCAAATCGCCCCAGGCCAGCGCTAGACGAGCGGTCAACCGTGACGAGTTACGACGGTCAGCCGAGTCGAGTGTCAACATGACGGTTCGGGAAGGATCGCCGTCGTGAACAGAGCTCAGGAGCGTCACGAGGGATGTAGTCATGTGACGAAGCTAGAAACGTCGAGCGATGTTCCGTCCGGTTCTGGAAGGCCAGTAGGGACCCTATATAAAGAGCGGAGGTGTCGCAGTCAAGACGGTTCAGAAAAGGGGTTCACGACAGAAGGTTCACTACACAGTTCAAGGGTGTGGTTCTGTACGGAGCATTACGACGGTTCAGTGCTGAGTACTGTCAAGTACAGTTGAGACGACTGGCGTCTTGACCTTGGTCTGTGATCGAGTCCGACACAACGAGCCTAGTGTGTAAGTCAGTCCTGAACTGTTGAACCCAGTGCAAGCCCGGAACGAGACGGAGTGGCCAGTGAAAGAGTTGATACGGCAGTACGGTGTTATCGGAGAGATAACTAACTGGCCTATTTTGTTTGACAAAAGCCGATATTGAAAGTATAGACCACTGGGACTATTCATTATTTTGCACACAAGTCTAAAATGAAAGATTACAAAGAAAGACTGTTTACACACAAACTCAGATCTTCTTATCTTATCTTATATAATACAGACGTTACTTCAAAAAAGAAGATGATTACGTCCTACGCGTCATGCATTTAGTCATGCATATTAACCAATGACTTAAATTCTGCCAAGTCACTGGTTTTTCTGGCTAGCTCAGGCAACCCATTCCATGCTCTAATAGCACTAGGGAAGAAGGAGTATTTGTACAAATTTGTCCTAGCATATGGGACGAGGAATGTGCCTTTATTTTTGTGTCTTTCAGAGTATTTTATTAAATTTTGTTTTTGTATTTGAAGATTATGGTTCAGTGTTTTATGTATAATTGCTACTTTACTTTTGAGTCTTCTGTCCTGAAGGCTTTCTAAATTTAGTGATTTTACTAATGGTGTTACCCTAGTCAAATGTGAATATTCGTTTGTTATGAATCTCACTGCTCTATTTTGTGTTTGTTCCAGTTTCTTAATGTTTTCTTGAGTTGAGGGGTCCCACACGGTGGATGCATATTCTATTATTGGCCTAACCAAGATGCAGCGCCTGGTAGGTCCACAAATGGATCTGAGGTAGTTAAAAAGATAGGTTTCAATATTTTAAAATTAAAATCACTTTTTTTCTTTGGTTGTCTGCTAGAACATCTTAATTGTTGTTATTTTGATTTATTGTTAAATGAAGTTGATAATTTTTTCTTGTTCACATACAAAAATACATATTTCAACAGTCAGCAACAAAAAACAAAAACATAAAAAATACTGTAGAGTGTTATAGACAAAGAAAAAAACTTGATTCAACAAATTCTGCACATTGTGAACAGAGAAAAAAAAAATTTACAAAATTTAATTTTAAAATGGACATACAAAATGTCGACTTCAACCATGCTGCAGAACAAATAGAAAACAAATAATGCAAATAGAACAAGTGTTAGATTTACTATTCGATGAAGTGCCAAATCAGCTCTAGGTTAGTTGATACTTCATGTAAAGCAGCTTATACTCTGTGGTCAGTCTCTTAGGTACAGTAGACGGAAATATTTGTATTGAATTGAAACTTTCTCTTAAGTGTGTACATCTACATCTGGTTGGCTCTAAATCTATACTGTTATAGTTTCCTTTAACACTATAATTTTTTTAATGTAAAAAAAAAATATGCGTCAGGGGAGCACTGTTTGAGACTCACACTAGAAATGTGCCCAACCATGTTACAATTTCAAATGAATGATACGCAAAATAGCCAAGAGATAATTATTCATCCTTTTTGTAACTAAAAACTTAACAGCAAATTAAAAACATTTCAAGTTCATCAAATAATTCTGACCTTGTAGCCTTCTGATTTGTTTGTAACTATCTACAGTTAAGCCTCTAGTCCTTCAAGTTTCATACACATTTTCATTTCATTTCTAATGACAAGTCAAAGTATTTCCAAACAACAAAATACTTTATGAAACAAAGTTATTGATTGAGTAACTTTCTGAGATTGAGTTCAAACAATGCGTCTGCTTCTTTCTGACTTTGTAGTTGCTCCTGAAGTTTGGTCATTTTGTTACTAAGAGTTGGTGTGGACAGCTGACAATCTAATCTTGATGACAAATTCGTTACTGTAATGCTGTTGGAGGATAGCTCTGTGAGGACCGAACTATTTGGATTGGCCTTTAGAGTTGACAACTTAACAGGATGGGAGTCTAAATGTGTTTTCTTCAACGAATCTTTGTTTCTGTTGGGAGTTGCAGACATGAAATTTTCAGCTTTAAGGGTACACGTTGATAGATGACCTAAACTCACAATGGGTGTCACATCTTGAAGAAAGGAAGGAGTTTTGGGATATAATTCAGGCCTACATTCAGAGTCAGACAGCAGTGACTGTAAAGTCTCTTCGAACTTTGCTGCCCTCTTGCGCTCTTGCTCAAACTGATCTTTCAGAGTCTCCCACTCAGCTGAAGGAATCTGGTTAGCTGTTTAGGTTAAAAGAATGAAATAAATAATTACCACAGTATCTACCCACTTCATTATTTAATTATTATAAAAAAAAATAAGAGTTCTAACATAACCAGCAATAAAAAAAAGTAATGCAAACAAAACAATTTCTAATACAAAACTGCAGTCTGCAATTAGGAAGATCAATAGAAGTGAAAAAAAATTCTATCAATAAGATTCGTATTAGTAAATCTATAATACTGAAATCTAAACTAGAAATAATTCTAGAGCTAGTTAAGCGTGACAACAACAATAAACACTTCGTCTTTTTTAAACCATTGTCATAGGAATAAACTGTAAACTAAACAATTCTTAAAACCTGTGTGGGTTTAGTGAACCTATACTTTAAAACTGGGTAGGTTGTTAAGGTTATTATAATTAGAATTACTTATCTGACATCCTTATTTTGTGTTAGTTATATAGCTAATTTCAAAATCAGTAATTATTTTCTGACAAGATGAATCTAATAAAAATATTTAACATATTTTTTTTTATTCTGGCTAACAATGGTTAAATACAGGCACATTTAAATAAAACTGATGTCAATGACCAAAACAAATTAGATTGCTTAGCAATAATATTGTGGTATATCTAAGAAATATTACATCCATATGATATTCTAAACATTACTATACAAAATGACTAAGTCTAAAGTCTAAAAAAAAATAACTTTGATCATAATAAAACAAGCAAAATTTTAAAAAAAATTTTAAAAAATGTATATAAGGAAAGAACTACACATTTAAAACTATAAAGCTCAATAATGTGGAATTTATTTCACTTTTTTTTAATCAAACAAAATAATTAAAATTATTTTTTTATTTTTTTTTAATTGATGTATACTTTGTTAGGTACAATAAATAATTGTAGAAATTTTTAACTTGATCCAAAAATGGTTGTGTGAGAAATAAAGTGTACAATTATCAAAGAGGACAAAACACTACAGATTTTCCTTCTGGTAATCACTTAATACTTAAAGATGTTTCCCTTGTTGATATCAAAAAATCAATTAATTATCAGTAATTAATTGACTAATTGGTAAATTTTTTTTATTGATTCATGTTTTGTTAGATAAAATAAATGATTGTGTAACTATTTCCACTTGATCCGAGAATAGGTGTGGGGGAAATAACATGTTCAAACTTTTATCCAGACAGACACACAGTGTGAGTGATATAAGCTTTGCAAAAATATAACAATCTTCTCACCAGGCTTTGCAACTGTGTGTGACATGGATATAGCATTCTCAGATGACTCTACAAGACTTTCTTCTTTTAAAGATTTGGCTTTTAAAACTGTGCCTTTTATCTGTCCCTTTTCTAGTGAAAAATAAAATACATATTTAAAGTGAAACCTTACATTTTCTTTTAATTCCACATATTTAAAGTGAAACCTTACATTTTGTTTACTTCTTCCTTAAAACAGAGACTATAACTACATGCACAAATTTAAATAATTAACTTATAATTAACAGACGTTGACACATGAAAAATATTCTATCATACACTTATACAGATTCCCCACTGTTTATCTACTGATTGAATAAGAGCTTTTAATTAAGTCATTGTTGTTTTTAGCTCAACTCCAGCAGCATTTTAAGACATTAAGTTTATACATATTATTTTAAAAATAATTTCTTATTTCTAATGTTGTTTTCTATAAAAACTGAATCAATTAATCAATTCTTAGAAGTGTTTACACTAAATGACCTGATTGTTCTGTATCCCTGACAGCATCAAGCCAAACTTCTGGTGGTTGCCAATCTTCCAATTCACTCTCTATGTAGTAAACCATAGGCTCCTCATAGTCTTCAACTTCCTCGTCTTCATCTTTTTCCTAAGAAAACATGCAACACAAAAGACAAACGAATTAATTTAAAATAAGAGAGAAGTTATCTAATAAGAGAGAAGTTATCTAATAAAAGAGAAGTTATCTAATAAGAGAGTAGTTACCTGTGGCAAAATAAAGTCTGAGAATAAATAAAGTAATGACAAAAGTTTAGGTAATAAAATATTTTTGTCCAAATTGTGGAAATGTAAATACTTAAGTTCTGAAATTGAAACAAAACAGTGAAAGATTCAAAGTAATAGAAGCATTTACAGGTTTCCTGATCTCCACATGTCCTGTACGCAGAGACACCAGTCTGTAATGTATACAGGCATCAATCAGGTCAGTCCAGGCCATATTGACATAGGTTGGTTCACAGGGCCCGCACTCTTCTGCTAGCCAACAAAACTGGTCAAAGTTTTTCTTGACTTTGGACAGCAGATCAGCCACTCTGATAATTAACAGATTGTAACATTGATGATTAATAGATGCATTATGAACATTGTTTTCTTTTAGCAAGTAGTTTACTCAAACTGCTATTTTGTTTTCTTTTAGCAGGTATTTTACTCAATCAAACTTTTTATTTTGTTTTCTTTTAGCAAGTATTGGTTAAAAATACTGTAGTTTCTAAAGTTAAACAAAACAAATAATTTGACTTACTGGTGAAACAAACAAAGTTTAGCTGAGCCGCTGTCTTTTTTAGTGAGTGAATTAATATAAGCCCAAACATCCTGACACACTGTTGACCAATCCTCTGTTTCCATATCACTATAGCGGAACAATGGTAACCTCAATTTGCCAATAAGTTCATACAAGTTACACATGTGCTCTTCACTGTTCCAAGTAGATGGTATGAAATCTAACAAACAAAAACATTAAAATATTAATACTGAAAACTAGATTGCTTTTATGATGATTTTGATGATGTAATTGAAGGTCAAGTTTAAGAAGACCAACTGATTGATATGGTTTGACTGTGTGTTGACTGTAATGAAATGTATTGATAAACATGATTTTGTGAGAGTGTCTGGTTGGTGATATTTAAATGAGCAATATGTTATGAATGTGTGGACCTAAAATCTATATAAAGACTAGCACTTAATAAAGTTAAATGCTATAAGTTGTTTAACAATAAAAGTTGGAGCTGTTTTAAATTTTGTAAGTTGTTTAACAATAAACATGGAACTATTTTATAAGTTGTAAATGGACCTCATTCACGAATCGTAAACAAACAGCATTTAGTCATGTGATAATATTGATAAAACAACTAAAAAAAACTGTCATGTGATAGCCATTGTGTATTAAAAATTAGATCATAATTTGTATAGAAGAGATAGAGAATCACGTGGCTAAATGTTGTTTGTTTACGATTGGTGAATGAGGTCCATTTTAAACAATAAATGTTGGAGCTGTTTTAAATGTGGTAAGATGTTTAACAGTAAAAGTTGGAGCTGTTTTAAATGTGGTAAGAGTTTTCTTGTAAAAAAAAAAAAAAAAAAAAAAAAAGACTTAGTTATATAAATTAAAATTATTGTAGTATAAAAAAAGGATATACAATGAATTAAAAGCAAATTTTACAGCTATTCGTAAGTAGAAATAGATATCTAGATAAATATAAAAAGTGGGTTAAATATGCCTAAGAAAAAAAAATTTCTTTGTATATCTAAATATCCACATTTATACAGTGTGTGACCATCATAACCTTTATTTTTGATTGAGATGGTATCAGATATCAATAGAGTTTTAAAAACACAGGTGTCCATGGGGTGGGTATAAGTGAGCACATTTGTTTCCAAGGCCAACAGGTAACTTGAATAATAGATGGTCTGAACAATGGCTAATTACAATTAATCTTCCATGCAAATGTCAGGGGCATTCATAAATCCTAAGTAAAATAACTAATTGGGTTTATTAGCTCAAATGGTCACTACATTCAAATACTGAAAAAATACTTAGTCACCTTATATTACGAAAAACTGAAACATGGAATCAAAATTGAACTCTTGACATAGTGAACATTTATCAAATATTAATGTATTCAAGAATAAAGGACAAAAAGTTTTACGATGCAAAAAAGACTCACTAGCAGAAATACTGTGCTGGTCAAATTCTGGTGATGGCCATGAGATGTCAGAGAGTGAACCTGATGCAGTCACCATAGAAACATGCTCAATCACAGCGTTGTACAGTGTCAGCAAAGTGTTGGGTGACTGGTGTGAAAAACAAAGTGACAATATTTAGATCAGGTCTTACCAAGTCAAAATGTTTCAAGGCATCAATGTGCTTGTTTCAAGAGAGCATGTAATAGTTACCTGGTGTAGTTTTTGATGCTTGCTTCTCGTACGTAAATCTTGAAAGACAGGAGCTTTATAAAACTCCACCACTGCATCCTCCACAGCATCAGAGACTGGTTTAGCTCGCAGTTTTGGAGCTAATGGTAAATTATTGACAGTAAACTTCAAGCTATTGGTCAGCTAATAGAAAAAAAGAAACCCAAAAACGTTTGTTTTATTACTTGACAAAAAATATTAACTGTATTCAAATTATTGTAACGAGTGCATTTTGCATTACAACAGTATTTTTTTCAAATTTTGTATAAGATAAGTTTTTTTTAGTGAAGACTTTTTCTGAAAAATTTTTAACAAAGAAAGGGTTAGCGCAGAGTATTAGACCTACCTTGGAAAATGAATGTCTGCAACGCTTTTTTTTGGGTTTTAAAGGTATTAAGTTGTAGTTTTTTTTAAACACACATTGTTCTATTTTTTTTTTTTTTATGGTTATCTTTATTTGCTTAGGAGTTAAATGCAAGACATAAAACTGGAAATAGTTGCTGTTGTGTTAAGAACAAAGACTCACAGGTTTCAAGAAAAAGTGAACTAAGTAAAAATGAACTAAGTAATTAAACAACTTCCATTTCTAGGATCCAATTCATTGATTGTTGATACCTGTGATGTCCAGTCTTGATAATTCTCCAAGTGTTGTTCCTCAGAGCCTATAAAAGGTTCTGCCAGATGAACTGCACTAATGAGGTCTTGGTCATACAATGATGTCAGTTCCAACATGTCATCTAGCATTGACATAGTAACAAAACATTGCTCTGATAGTCTTGGTACAATCACAACTAAAGGGAGGGCTGGACCCTTTCTTTTTTGAAGCAGTATTTGATGCAGGCGCTTTTTATCTTTAGTCCATGCCGTGAGCTGAAATAAGTTTCTAACAGATGTGAAAATAGTTCAATGAAAAGATCAACAGCAATATACAACTGCTCAGAAATTTATACTGTTGAAGTGTAATTAGATATTTGCATCTTTTGACCCAAAGGCTGACATTAATCTTATATATTTTACACGAATTTTTTTTTTCACTATCATATCATATTATAAAAAAAGAAACACCTTTAACAAGGACTATTAGTGATGAAACAGAAAATATAAATCTTAAACATTTTTTGACCATAAACAAGGGCTATTACTGATGAAACAGAAAATATAAATCTCCAATATTTTTTTGACCATAAACAGAAAATATGAATGTCATTTATTTTTGCTGGTTGTGAGACAAGGAAAGGAATCCTCAGGATTGAATTTCCCATGGTATGGGAAATGTAGAATTTTAAACAAATACATAGAGAAGTCAAAATCATAATTAAATAAAGATGCCAGCAAGTCAGTAAATAGTTATAGTTAAGTCAACTTCTTTATATCAGTAGTTCAAGAAACATCAAATACAAAATCACAGAGTTGTCACTCATCATATTTCACTGTTTAATTGTGAGGTCAAATACTATTCTCCTTCTAGTGATCAGCATTCCTAGTATGTAATACTTTTTTTTTGTAACTCAAAAATGTGTCAATCTCCTGCACCAACACAACCAAAAGAATCTTTAGAATTACCTGGGATTTCTTTGACAACTCTTCTGCAATGGATGTCATGAACAGTACAGCATTGGTGCCCTTCAGTAAATCTTTCCTCTGGACATCAATCTCTTGTGTATCATTCCAGCATCCATGAAAACAACGTATGCAAACACCTATAGGTGTTACGACAGAGTTACTGTTAAACGGATTGATATGGTGCAATGTAAGAACCTGGCCCTGAAGAAAATAAAATAATAGTAGACCCTAATTTTTAATGTACAGAGAATTCTTAGATGAAGCTCCAACAAAGTGCTTGAAAAATATTTTCAATCTACAAAAAGCAAACAAAAAATATAAACATGAACCTGATAAGTTGGCGAGGTCTCTAAGATTGTGTCTCTTGCATTGTTTTTACAGAGTTTGGCTCGAATCCATTGATGAAAAACTGACACATCCTCTGGCTGTTTCTCTGGTAGAGAAACAAGAAGTTTCCATTGAGGTTGGAGTGTATCTGGATCTGAAAGAAGTATTGGATAAACTACAATTTACTTGACAGGGCTATCTTTTAAACTATACACGAATGCTCATTTTATAATAAATTACTCACAAGTGAAAGTATAACCTATCACATAACATAGAAAGCAAATGCATCTAACTTGGGATTCTAAAACAAAGATATAAGACTGTGTTAAATGGTCTGGCCAGCTTTTCATGAATTACAAATCAGAAATTTGAAAAAAAGCTAAAAATATATATATGAAGTCAATCTACACTGACCAACTAGTTTCTCTGACAACCAAAATTGAACAGCAGTATTAAGTGTAGGACCAACAATAGATGACAAGTCCAGGGGATTCCACATCAACAGGCTAGCCAGCATCTTTCTTGCAGATGCCATAGTTAAATGTGTTGTTAAGTATAATTGCTCTTGTATTATTTTCATTGGTGATGCAATAGTAAGCTTAGCCCTGTTAACACAATTTGTAACATGGAAAGAAATGATTACATTAAAAAAATACAATTAAATCAATTCTTCATGAAATTACTTATTTACAAGTAAACTTTCACAGTCAAAATAGTTAACTTATTGGACCTTAATGTACTTTAGTGAATTTTGTGAACATAGAGCGTGAAAATGTAAATAGTGAACGTGATTTAGGTATGACCGGAAGTAAGGTCATATAGAAATCGACAGTCTACAGTTGGAGCTCAGGGATATTAGTTGAACAATAAGCAGTATAAGTGTGTAGTTGAGGGAAGTTAGTTACAAGTATGTAGTCAAGAGAAGTACTTAGTATGAGTTGCATTTATTAGTTGAAGCTTAAAGAAGTTATTAATCTTATGTGAAGTCAAGCAATGAACTGAATGTGCAATGAAAGTATTTTCAGTGAAGTAAGAAGTTATTATGTTCATCAAATAGAATTATGCTAATTGGATTGATGTCATGGAAATAAACCTCATTTTACTACATTCTACAAGAGGTCTTTATCTTTACACAGTTGAAAGTACAGTAATGCTGCTGTGGATGACAAGCCTACCAGAAATATGTCTACAAGCATTCTACAAAACTAAGGTGATGATCTTCATCATCTTTATTGAAGATAGGATGTATTTAATCACAATTGCGAATATCAAGTATTATATCATCCTTCTCGTTACATAAACCTAAAAAGATCCAAATTTCTTGCAATAAACTCTGAGATTTTCAATATGTTTTACTTTTAAACCTAACAAAAAGTTTTAAAAGATGTTTACAATAAGTAAGCTACATGAAGATGAAGATAAAAACTTGTGGTTGTATTTATTTGAAACTTGTTTAATGATAAAGTTAATTAATTCATTCATTAATATCTATTCTAACTCCATTACTTATCAAAGGGGGACTACCTGTCACCAATGTAAAATGATTTCTCAGAAATCTTCTTGTCTTTCCTTGCAGGCACCAGCTTCTGTAACTGTTCACTGATGGAGATGGCTGGGGGAGCACTTGGAAAATCCAGCATGGCACGCTGTACCTTAATCTTGGAGATGTACTTGGATTTCCAGCACTAGAAATGTTAAAAAGGGAAAAAATTAGCAGAAACAATAATGTTTAAAAAAAAATATGTTGCTTTGAAATATTTAGCAACACATTAAACAATAGTTTTATATATTGCCTAGCAAAGGTTCAAATATTATTTTAAAGTTTTAGTGGGTTCTTTAATTTAAATTAGAAAACTATTTCATTACAACTAACCCACTGTAAAGATGTACATAAAATATTATTGCAGTTCACAAAAAAAAAAAAAAATTTCTTTGTAAAGAGTAGGATGTCATGATTAGAAAGTACTAGTAGTATTTAAAAAGACTCATCTAGGTTTGAGCATCATCTTGAAACAACTGATTTCAGATGTGAAAAAGACATAAGTTTGATAAAATTATTGTGGTAGCCAATTTAGTTGTTCACTTCTTAAGACTTATTAACTGAGGGCGGAAGAAATGTATTAATTCCTCTCATATGCACCATTGTTGTTGTTTTTTAATAACAGCTACCTGGAAAAATTTCCTGCATGTTATCAACTGGACACATCTAGCTGTAGCCTTGAGTCTTTCATTCTTTGCCACAACATCTACTTCAAAAACTTCTTGGGAGATACTGGCAATCATTTCTGTCAGAACAGAGTTTAAAAGCTCCTGACTGTACTCTGAGCTGCTTCTTGCCTGGCACTGTCTTAACAGCTCACCATTTACCAGTCTGGAAGATCCAGAACAAATGTTTATTTCATTTATAATGCAAGCATAGATGAATTATAAAATGTGATATTTGCAAAGTGCAGAGACAAGTTTGAAGTGAGTACAAATTTATTTCAAACCAAAGCCTCAGTATTTCCTACTTTTCAAAGAAAGTTTCTGATTGGATATAATAATATAATAAATACATTAAGCTGTAACTTCAATATCAACATTTAAAATAAAGAAATGAATAATAATGTATAAGAAAGACTCAAGCTAATTAAAAAAGGCTTTACTTCATTTCATCTAAGGCAATATCTTGGATCAAAGTCTCCACTGTACTGCTAACCAGCTCATCACAGACTGAAGACATTTCATATTCTTTTAGTTTCTTTGTTTCCTCCTCTAGGGCCAACCTTAAAAACGTTTCTTCTTCTTCTATCACTTCCTTACAGACTGATCTGTAATGTACAAAGAATAATTAGAAAATTATATTCACTTAATGCCAATTACATTCACACTTAGTGTTAATGCTATTGGCTGTACAATAGAATAGGAAATAATTAAATAATTGTATGCATACAATGATTAAATGTTAGTAAAAGACAGTTACCTGCCCATGCTAACAATCACATCATCAACAATGTTATCAACTTCATTCAATAAGATAGAGTGCCCAATGGAAACTGTTGTGGCCATGTCTTTTATGTTCTCATCAATTACTTCCAAGATCAAAGTCCTGGTCAAACTTTTAATCACCTGTAATAACAAAAAACACACACATTTTGAGAAGACAACAAAACAGATAAAACACTGGCATAGAAGAAGAATCCAAGCTCTCTAGTGTATTGGAACAAATCTTTCAATCTCAATCTTTCTTAGATCTTTACAGCTTTGGAATTTTCCAAAATCAGCTTTTTCATATCTGCACAGAACCAAATGATCCAGTCATGAATTTAGCAGATGAGGGTGATGTTTTCTTTTAATTTATTATTTAACTTAATAAATTAAGGAATTTTTATTAGCCAGCAAAATGACACAATTATGCTTTCCATTTTTGTTGAACTTAATTGTTCTACATCCAAACCAAGGGTTTCCCTTTAAGTAAACTATCAGCAAAACAAAGTTAGTGTCAACATTGGATAGAAGAAAAATTTTCTTGACCCAACAATATAGAGACAGTGTGATACAACTAAGTATGAGCCAACAATATAGAGACAGTGTGATACAACTAAATCAAAATAATTTATTACATCATTAGATACTGTAATGTTTTCTCTCTTTAATGCTACTGTTCGAAGAGAAGCTTCAGCAACAGTCTGTTGTGAGTTTTCAGGTTCATTAGTTTGTTCTTCTGAAACTTCCTGTACAGCAAGCCTTGGGGCAAGCAAGCCACTTGTTGCTAAACATAAAAAAATGTAAATTTGAAAAAGTACTTTCAGTTATATGAGCAGCATAGTGGGGGGTTTTACATGATTTTATTTATTCATTGCAAGAAAATTTTGAAAAGAAAAGTTATATCTTATTATAATTTATATTTCATAAAATATAAAAGCAAACTTACAATGAAATTATTGTAATAAAAATATATTTGAATTATACTACAAACATAAAATATTAAATATCTGATCAACCAATCGTCAATTGTTAGTGACTGAAGGAACACAAAATGTAAGAATATCCTAAGCTTTATAAAATAACCAACCAAGAGCTTCCTGGATGTCTGGAGTGATGATAAACATTCCCTCTGGGTCAAAACTAGGGGATGGACTTGGGAGATTGAGCACTGGCAGCGGGCAACCGTTGATAGCCTGGGTAGTAGAGTCACCAAAACAAATCACATTTTTTCATGTCAGTAAATGAGGCACACAATATTTTTCTAGCAAAACCATCTTTTTTTACACTGCACTGTTGACTAACCTCACCAATTGATGTTCTCAGTTTTGTTTCAACAAGAGTCTGAGACCTCCTCAGTGAAAGAGACATTTCTGGCTCAGCAAATGTCTTAGAGTCCAAGACAATATCATTACCTTCAAAACTCAGACAGTAATTGTGGCAAAATTCTTTGGTCTCAGATTCATTTTCAAAGCATAACAGTCTAGTAAGCTCTTGAATAGGGAACTGGAGGGACACAAAAATGACAAAATGACAATAAGGTTTGTATGTTATGATTACAATTATTGCATACTAATCTTAATACAGAAATTTTAAACACTTAAAACAAAACAGTACTTATACTTACTGATAGTTCCACAGTATTATCTAATGTTTTATCTACCAAAAACAGGTAATAGTATTTTGGAATTTTAAAAATTATCTTATATAAGCTCACTCTAAAAATGATCTGTTTGTTATTATGAGGAATTCAAACCTTTCAAATCAGTAAGATCTATAAATTGGACAGTGATTTTTCAAATTATAAAATTAACTATTCGTTTGTGACATCTTAATAAACAGTATTATAAAAGTAATTATTCATTTTATGACATCTTAATAAATGGAATAGGAGGTCCAACTACATATGGATGCATGTGATGATGGAGTGAGTCAAAGAAGTGTTCAACAAACATAGTAATAGTATTTTGTTTTTCTGAAAACTAGCTACAAATATTTTAAAATATATAATATATATATTAGGGTGGTCCAGAAAACCATACTGAAAAGTTTAAGTTTGTAGAATCATTGCTCCACATGGTTTGTTTTTGTCCATTGGGTATAGGTATTTGGCCTGCAAAATTTCAAGCTGATCGAGCAACATCTACAGGTCAACCCATTATCAACATTACTTGTCTGGTGTCCGCGCTTGCGATTTACGTCCGACTTTGACACGTTATAAATTAATTTACTTACTTACTTGTGTGCCCGACATTGATGGATCAAAGGAAAATGTGGATCGCATAGCTGTTATTGTTACTGGGAATGGCCAGGAAAAACTGTTGGGTATTCCAAAAATGGATAGAGGAACAGGAGAGGCTCAAGTAAATGCTTGCATTGAAGTAATTGAGAAATGGAATCTGCGTTCCCAGATCAAAGGCCTTGTATTCGACACAACAGCTAGCAATACAGGGCTTCATAAGGGCGCATGTGTTGGAATTGAAGAAGCTCTGGGAACTGAAATGGTCTGGATTGCATGCCGTCATCATGTCATGGAAGTTGTCCTTTCAAATGTTTTCAAGTCTCTGTTTGGTCCAACTGAAGGTCCATCAACTGCACTATTCCAGCGATTTCAGAAACAATGGCCATCAATGAACCAAGATGCTTATTCTACAGCAAGTGATGAACTGTTTCAGGATCCAATATTGAAAAACATGCGACAGGAAATGCTTGTCTATTTACCAGGTGCTCTTGAAAAAAAGCACCCAAGGGACGATTATCAGGAATTTTTACGTTTATCCTTCTGGTTTCTTGGTGGACACAAAGACAAGGAGAAATTTCGAGCTCCCGGTCCAACACATCATGCGAGATGGATGGCAAAAGCCATTTACGCACTGAAAATCTTTCTTTTTAAGACTCAGTTCAAGTTGACTGTTCGTGAATCCCAGAATATCACACATTTGGCTCTCTTTGTCAGTCTTGTTTATGTAAAACAGTGGAACGAAGCACCACTTGCAATCCGAGCCCCTCTCAATGACATCGAATTTTTATCAAATCTGAAGACCTATCCGAATAAGACTGTTGCCAGCAAGGCACATGAAGCATTTTCAAGGCACCTCTGGTTTCTCTCTGAACATTTGGTTGGCATAGCCCTTTTAGATGACAGAGTGTCAGCATCAATCAAAGAAAAGATGGTACAAAATCTACTTCGACCAGCATTGGCAGACATCCCTCGGCGTGTAAAGTTGACAAGTGAATCTGAACAGTTGAAATTGGAGGACCTGGTGACAGAAAGGACGACATCTTTCTTTGATGTCCTCATGGAAGAAGGCAAAGAAAAGTCTCAGACATTCCTTAAGAAACCACCAGGACAGTGGACATCTGATCCAGTCTTCAAGAAATTTTATGAACTGGCTGCACACATGACAGTTGTAAATGATGTAGCTGAAAGGGGAATTAGTCTTATTGAGAAATACAATGATACACTGACAAAGAATGAGGAACAGAAACAGTTTATTCTTTGATTGGTTGCAAACCATCGCAGGAATTTCCCAACTCCATCAAAGACATCACTTATGTCGTCGTCATAGATTATCCACTGTGAAACTGTCAAATTTTAAAACTAAGGTTTTCATTAGATTGTAAGTTTTAGTTACATTTTTTAATTACAACTTTAATTTAATTTCTTAATTTTAATTTACTTTAAAATTTTAACCTTAAGTTTTAAATCGATCATCAACTATAATTGACAATAACTATTTCATTTGAGATAACCCAAAAAACTGTCAAATGGGTTGACCTGTAAATATTATTTGTTTTCATTAAAATTTTGCACAATTGTTATTAACATAACAAAGAACAGAAATAACCTTGTGGACAACTTAAATCTGTTACTTTGTTTTTCTGGACCACCCTAATATATATATATGTCACATACATTTTTATCCAGTCATTTTTTTATTTGTCACTAATACCAAAAAATGTATCTATGTATTTGAATAAATGGCATAATTTTAGAATATATAATTTACAAATTAGTTTCTTATTTTGTATATCTAAGTAACTAATACAAAACACATTATATTATAACATTTTGTTAGTCATTTGTGCAAAAAAACTGACCACAAAATATTTATTAGTGATTATTTATTTCACCTACCAACTTATCTTTTATTCATGATATATTGTAATTAAATGGATCCAGGTATCAGATGTTTTCAATCTATATTATAAGCACAAAATACAACTGACTGATGTATGTATGCATCAAGAACTCTCTATTGCCATACAGATTCAACTGAAATTTCACAAACTGGTTCCTTTTACCTCTTGGGTGCTTGCTAAAACATGGTTTAGATGGATTCACAGCCTGAAAACTTGAATCTTACTATTAATTATATTTTATTTTCAGTATTTCCCCCCAAAAAAAACTGAATTCTAGATAAAAGGCTTAAATAGAAATAGCATAAAAAAAAAGACTTCCATATTTTTCAACCATATTTTCTTTTTTTTTTCCCTGATTCAACTTATTTTGAATTTGCCTTACATCATATCAAACTCCACACATTAAATAACAGGACTAAAATATTTAGATAACTGGCAAATAGAAATACGATTCCAAGAAGTTTATTAATAAAATACTTTAAATCAAGATTTCACACTTTGCCTGAAGCCATTTTAGTCTTTCTTCCCCTCATTAAGATTCATTATCACCATGTAAACTCTTTACTCTGCCTCATTAGGACAGTAGAAATCATCTTTTACTTGCCTGAGATCTTCAGGCATTCAATAGAAATACAAGGAAATGTAAATAATTTACATATCATTAAATCCAATACTAAAATTAGAATCTTACCATTCTGTTAATGCGGTTGAAAGCCTTCATAATGATGATTAGAGCCTTGGCTCGAATCTGATTAAAATAGCGATGAAGAATGCAAGCATTGAGAAAAGATGTTCCTTTAATCAGACGGAAAAATCTCACATAATTGTTGGAGTTCACAGCATTGTAGGCTTTTACTGCAAAGTGTATTGGCTCTGAGTCTCGAACTTCTGGGCGAAGTTGTTGAATTTCCCTGAAGAGAAATAAGCAAGCAATTTTTTTAAGCTCCACTTGTAAAAATCTTAGTTTTGATTGCATTATTAATTGTTTATGTAGATTTTTTAAGTGATATTTTATATAAATTCAGATGAAAATAGCTTTCCCAAGAATTCAAACAGAAACAGATTTTATTACACAAGAACACAGAAGATTTTTTTTTACTATGAAATTCAGGATTTTTTAAAGTAATATCAGTTCTAATGAGCCAATTTGTTGCAGAAACCATTGGAAGGCAAAAATTATTGCTTTAAAAAAAAAGACATTAACTTTATTTTACCTGCTTCTTTCCAAAACCTGTAGGGCTTCAAATAATAATTTTTGTTTTTCCCCTAAAACACAGACAAAAAAATCTCAGTACTAGAACATTCACCTCATTGTGTCTCCCTCGTTAAGATTCATTAGTACCATGTAACCTCTGAACTCTGCCTCATTAGGACAGTATATCTGCTTTTTTTCTAAGTCAGCATAGATCTCTTTCAGCGTTTGTAGACACTTGGTCAAATTTTCATTATTGATCTTCGAGTCAAAGGTATTTGGCTCTTCTTCACAGAGTCTTTCCGAGCAGATGATGTGAAACCTGGCACATTTCTCTAACAGCTCTGCCACTAAAACATCAGTCAGTTGTTGTTGTGTGATATCCTAACATCAATACAAAAAATATGATTCAAATATACAGTTAATTACTACCTTAGTGTTTTATGATTTAAGGACACTACAAATATTACAAATGAATTTTTATACCCAACATTGTAAAAGATGCTTTATTTAAAAATACTAAGATATTGAAGAGCAAAAGCATTTTAGTGTTTAAAAGAAACAAAAACCATAGCTTAACAAGGTTACAAAGACAGTTTGTGTGGAAATACAAACTCAAAATCGGCCCCCAAGTGGTTCACCCAGGCAGGAAAAAAGACAAGTTTCAATATTTTCAGAAAGAATATCAGAATGAAAAAAAAAAAACATTTCGTAAAAAAAATATTTTTAAAATCCTTAGTTGGGTGTCTTTTAGATTCGACATTACCCAGTTACCCTGCGGTTCATGTGATAATATGAAAAACTACTTATTAATTGTTGTTTTAAATTATGTCCCACTTGTATGCATATTAAATAGATTTTTTCTCTTTGAAAAAAAAAGTTAACATTTTTTTGTAAATGTAGTATGACAGAACTTACATAACTTAGCAATAGATTTGTAAAAAAAAACAAAAACATTTTTACAAAAAATCTAAAACCGTTTGCATAAATGTGTTAAAAATATGGTAAGTGATCATCTCCCTTACTAAATAACCTCCTGTTATTACTATTATTGTTACTGTTAATAGTGAATAGTTGTAAAAAATGGTGTATTTTTATGAAAAAACTGCTTGAATAGTTGATTTTAAAAATTACATTTTTCCCTTTCAGAAAAGAAAAAAGTAGCCGTTGCATCAGAACTTTGAAAGGTCTAAAATATCATGATGTCGGATTTTCAATATCTTCTCTAGTTCACAAGATCTAAACAGGACGGATGGACGGACGGACATTCCACACAAAACTAATAGATCTTAATTTAATACAACATACGAATTAAGCAAAAAAATGTTTTAGAACAGGACATAAATTTGTCAAAGTATTCTTTCTTTTTATGTACTTTTTGTAAAAGTTTCCCTTTCAGACCTTGTGGTCTATAGGGCAGATGATGTAAAGGTCATCTGTTTCTGTGGCCTACGGTTTACGAGGGTGTCATGTGGCCAGCATAACGACAAACCGCCTTTACTTTTCCCTAACTAATGTCAGGTACCCATTAGACTCAGAGGTGCCCAAAGATCCCAAAATTAAAAATCCCAGTCTTCACCAGGATTTGAACCTGGGACCCCCGGTTGGGAAGCCAAGTGCTTTACCGCTCAGCCACTGCACCTCCATACTTTTTTTGCATAGACTATTTTGATAAGGATTTTTTTTAAAATGTAAAATATTGTAATAACCCAGCACACTATAAAGAGACTAAATAAATGGATGATGAAAGGGAGAGGAAGTGTGATGATTGATGGTTGTGGATATTCCCCTTGTTTTAGGATCTATTTTTTATTTAACTTGTCATTGTTTCCTTGGCGTTGAGTTGCTTCCTTTAAAGTTTATTACAATATGAAAGTTTAACCAGTTGACTCATTATGTTATACTGTTTTTAAAAGAAACATGAGAAAATTAATTAGAAGAAGGGTCATACTTCAGAGAAACTATGCTTTAAAGTAGAAAGGTTTCTTTATTTTAGAAGATGGTACCAATACAATGTTAGGTGCACAGCTACCCAGGCAAAGCTTCTCTCCTCAACCTGGCACCCAGGTGGAAACATTCAATTAAGGAACAAATAGGCCTATAGGCATGAATATGTTTATTTAATTAGCAGGGACGGAAGAGAACCTCAACACCCCTGTCAAGATCCACACAGCATTCCTCAAGACCCCCCCCCAATGGCTGATGTACAGAGAAGGAATATGACAGGTTTTCCCCACAGCCTTGGGCCTCATCTCTAGTCCTGAGTGTTTTGGGAAATGAGCCCCTAGAAATAGAGGTGTAACAAATTTACAGAACTATTGTTCAAACAAAGGCCAAAACAAAAATGTTAAAAATTGTAGATGTTCTGCATGTTTCATTTTTGAGTTGTGAGACACTAAGCAATATATATATGTTCTGTATAAACAGGAATGGGCATTTGTACTATGTCATAAATAAATGTTTAGTTAAAATAATTCTTTTATGCACTAAACTGTTTTTCTTTATATTCATTCCTAATATTTAAAAAATTTCATACAGTTAATCTGGTTAATAATTGGTAAACTGTTGAAAATTCTTTTGATTATATAAATCAAATAAATGCATATCTGTCATTGCAATTGAAAAACTATGTGAAAATAGATAATTTACATTACAGAAAAAAAACTAGACCAAGGAATTTTTTTAAGAAGTAATCTTAGCAAACAAAAAAAAAAACCTCAAAAATTTGTTAGCACAACATTTTACACTGTTAAGATAAGAACTTTAAAATTATTTGTACACATGCAGGTGCAGTGTTTTTTCACCAAAGGTTACATTCTAACTCAAACTGGCATAGTTTTTTTTATTAGACTGAAAGCATGATTTCTACAGAAAATCTAGTTATAACTTTCTGCTTGACTACATTATGTATTGTATTAGTTCAATCTCAGATAGGCCCTCCATACCCTGTGACAGCGGCATGGTTCAGGGACAGATTTTCTAGTAATGAGTGGAGCAGCAGCCTGGAAACATTCAAGAAACAAGGTGGTGACACCATATTTCTCAGGGCACCACCTATCATTCAGAGAACAAGGCAGGATATGATGGGGGACCTAAACTTCATTTGGTGCGGTAGCTACAAGCAGAGCAACCCAGCCTGGGGTGAGAGGTGCTATGATGAGGCCATACAGGATTTAAATGACATGAACCTTGTGGTGAGTGCTATAGTCACATACCAGTATGAAGAAAACTTTAGCGATGACATAATGCTGTGCCCAAAGTATGACAAAAAGATCATCAGCTCTAGGATCTACTACAGAATTGTTCTTCCTGGCAAATACACAGAATATAATTCATCAGCACCATGCGACTATAAGCCAGGATCAAACATTGTTGTCCTATTCACCAGCTTTGCTGGCACAGATCCACATGAACTGCTACTTCAGGAGGCCTACAAACAGGGACTAAATGTTTATTTTGGTTTGCCAGGAATCCCAAATAATTTTGATTCTGAAATCATGCCAGCGTACTATGTCTGGGTGGAAAGAATTCTACAAGAGCATCATTCAAGGTACAGTAACATGAAGGCAACTGCTGAGCTCTCAAAAACAACCAACTATCACAGTCTACATGATAAACCAACACTCTATGATGCTCTGGAAGGATACTATGGAACAGATGAATGCTGTCTTGCACAAATAACTGCTGCCAGCCCCTATGTTACACTATACACCAAAATTGGTGGCTGGGTCAAAGGTCATGAGAAAAAGTTTGCCATATCTCCATACATAGATCTTAACAGGTCCCAGTTAAATGGCACAGTCACTGATCATGTGACAGGGTTTGTGGCTATTGCTCAAACTAGGTCAGTGGATATTATTGCTGTACAAGAAGGGAGAGGGGCAGCAAAAGGTTGTTACTATTGGCCAAAGGAGATCAACGATCCAGTGTTCCTCAGAGATCCTGTACTCCACAAAGCTATTCACTACCTGAACCCAACTTTGAAACCAAATGTTACCTTTGCAGAGGCTTTCTCTGCTAGCAACAGGGAGATATTTGCTGCTTTCCAGAAAGCACAACAAGGACTTGCAAACACAGGTGTCAAGTTTGACTTTTGGTTAAATGCTGAGGCATTTGAATACCTTAGAGACGACCCATGTTTACCTGTTGATGTTATGGCTTCAGGAATGGGTGAACTGTTAGATCGCACAAGTAAAGAGCGCCTGGACACAGCCATAAGTGTTGCTGGGGCTAAGGTACAAAAAATAATTTCCTTTGCCTGGGATTCTGACTACATCTGCAAAACTAGGCAAATTAAAACCAGCCTAAATGAAGAAATAATGCAAGATCTTCAGCGCCCCATCATAGCTAACTGCTCTTTCAACAGCTATCAAAATCTTTCAGTTGTTATACTGGGTTTTAACTTAGATGCTGAGACTCAAGCTTTCACAGTCCAGTGGACCGACACCAGGGGAAGAAACAGAACCAATAATATCCATGGATACTTATTCGAGTTGGATTATGGTGAGCGTCACAACCTAGTCTCATCACTCCAGTATGTCATGTTATGGAACATCCAGGAAATGGTTCTGTCCCTAGCACCTAAAGGCACTATTGAGGTTTCAGCAGATAGTGCAAGACAATCCTGTTACTTTGATTATGACTTACCTTACTGACACTATCATATCTACAGTAGTGCACAAATACTTAACATTAATTACAATCAAATTATGTTATACTGATGCTTTGGCTTCAACATAGTTGTGTGTTGTTGTTTTTATTCTAAATTCATGTGCTTTTTAGACTATTCATAAAATTAACTTAAAAGAAAATAAAAAATTTAACCAAAATGTACCAAGCTACTTTTCAATCATCAACAAAATGTCTCTTTCATTGAAGCAGCTATGTTACCAATATCAATTTTATATTTAATCAAAAGTAAGTTTACATTTGTAGTGTAGCATATTTAACAAGTTATAACTTTAGTGAAGATGATTCATCATTTCTCTCTATGCAAGATGTGTAAATAAAAAAATAAAAAACAGATTTGGCATTGTAAAGGAATTTCAAAAACAGCAATTTTTTAGTCTACAGTTTTGCATTATTTGAAAAAAGTTAAAATTTAAATTTAAAAAATGCCATTCATACATCAACCAAATTTCCAGTTCTATTATTTTATTTGCTTTAAGTAATATAACCTGCATCTATTGAAAAATATTTTGCCTTAATGCTTACTTTTCTTATTCCTCGAGTACGGTCCCACAAGAAATCATACCACTCTGACCACTGTCCATCTCCTCCCTGGTCAGCTACTTGGGACAATAAATAGTACATAGTAAGTACCAGAACAGGTAGTGGGCGAAGTTCATGTGGAAGTGGCTCTTCCTGTTCAGCATTAACAAATTAATCAGTCAATAGTCAACATAGGTGTAGATAGTAAGAAGTAAGACTACACAACATTGAATGTTGATAGGAGCCACACAAAGAAAATCATTGCAAACAAAAACTGTAAGTTATAAACATTTTTACAAATCAAATTAGTTGATTGTTTAACTAGTAGACTTATAGTTCTTTTAGATGTGAAGCATGTAGGTAAAAAAAAAAGCCAATAAAAAATAAAGCTTTCCAGCCACACTAAGAAATGCTAACTTGACGAGCCATGTCCTTTTGTCATATGTAATACAGACACTAAACAAAATAACAAATCATTCAATATTAAAATGAATTAAATGGCATTAATTTGGGGTACTAAAATGTCCTTCTTTCTATCCACGCTTACTTTTCGTTTAGTTATTGATTATAAAAGAATGCTGTACAGCTGTTTTTCCAAAATTTATCTTTTGTATGCTAATGCTTCTATTTATAAGTGGGAAATATCAGCTGAATATATTGTGCATCAAAAAAAGAATATTAGAAAAATAAATGTTGGGAGCTTTTCTTAAGATCTAATTTACCTGATCAGCAGAAGATCTACTGTATTCTTTGACAGCTCGACTGTGATCCACTTTAGACTTCTGGCCAGTCTAGATGAAAACAAAAAGTGAAACTAACAGTCAAGTAGTTCATGAATGAAGAAGTGAATCTGTTTCACAGACGATTTCTGACTTACAATACTAGTCAAAGTGGAGGGTATCACTTCATAAAGAGCCAGCCTCCTAATGTCCTCCCTATAATATCTCTCTTTCTCAGGGCACATATCAGGACAGGTTCCAGAAAAGGCTTTGGCTGACGCCAGATCAGATTGTTGTCTTCCTCTTACTGTAACAAGCAAAAGAAATTATATCAAATGTCCATCATAACCTATTCAGTTTGCACCCTTAAAAAAAAGTTTAAAAAATAGATACATATACCACTTGAACAAACTATTCTAGTAAACTTATATTTGGGCAAAGAAAAATAATCAATTTTTCAATTTACATATTCGAAGTAGTTTGTCCCTAGCATCAAGAATTTCAATTCTCCCTGATGTGTCCTTTGCCTTTGCATGGTAAATTTTTTTCAATAAATCTGTGAAATAATACAAATTATCACAATAAAGACAATTACACATCACAACTATTACATACAAGCAAGGTAATTAACACAATCCAAACAAACATTTAATTCATTAAATTAATTCCTTAATTTATTAAGAAAACAAAACAGCATTTAAATTATAGCCCACTATTTTTAGAGAAATTTTTATTTTTTTTTTGTAATCAATTAAAATGAAATCCTGATACATTTGTAATGTACATGATTCACCATATCACAACATGTTCTTAAAAATAATCTTCACATCAAAGCTCTCATCCTTAATTTAAGACTGATGGTTCTGGTGCATTGACCAATCCACTATCAATGTCTTTGAATGTCTTTTTTTTTTTGCTAGTTTTTTTTTTATTTTAAAATTACAAGTATGATCAATTCCCTGCACCAAACAGCTGGTGTTTGTTGCTTTTATTGTGTTTAGAAATAGAAACATTCAAAATTTGATGTTTAAATGTTTGCTAATTGCTAACCAGACTAATTTAATGCTTTGAATGTTTTTAAGGAAAATATTTTCTCTCCAAAAACATACATGGATACAAATTTATAAAAATGTTGATTTAACTAGTAATTTGAGATCCCGTGATGAGTATATTAGTTGCTAATCTAAGTATAATTTAATGAGAACTTTAAATTGACCTATCCTCTGACAGACAATGATATGCTGCGACAAAATATTAAGGTCAAAAGCTACGTCTTATTATAATTATGCAATGTTCTTAAATTCTTCAGTCTTGTAGGCAATTTAGTATTATTAGGACATATGTAGTGAACAATTAAATTATTTTTATTTGAAATAAAAGTATTGTCAACATATGGAAAATCATTCCACACACAGTGATAAAATGTACTTGCTAGGCTATATGAAAATGAAAAAAAAAGGAATTTAAAGTTATATTTTTCTTTAAGAATTACATGTCCCTAGAACAGGTTTAAATGAGCTCACTCATTTCTACATTTTATAGATAAAATACTATGCCATCCAATTAAAAACAATAATGTACTTATTCAAAGCTCTTCAGATTTAAGAAAAAAAAAGCATCTCAACAAATCAATCACTTCTACAATCAAATATCAAATTAATAAGGCTAGGGAAAAAAATTCTTAAAAAAAAAGGTTTTGGGCCATATACAAGTACCTTTGACAGTCTCAATGTCTGGCACAGTTGATGTCATTTGACCTGATAAACTCACAGTTGGAGGGGGTGTTGGAGAATGTCTCCTAGATCGAGTCTTAGTACGTTCAGTGGTAAGTTCTTCCTGTTGTGGGTTAATTAATTATTGTACAAGACATTAAAAAAGGCAAGAGGAAATCTTTCAATAACAAACACAGAAATGACAGCATTTCCAAAAATGTGACTGGGATAAAACAATGTCTAAATAAAGCAAAAACAATAATTGAAAAAATACTTCAAAATCACAAGTTTCTGCCATGCTTGCCAGCTCATCCTCCACAGAGCTCCCAAAAGCAGATTTTTTTATAGTTGTATGGTCTGAAAAAAGAATTATTAAATGCTCTATGACAAGTGATTATAATTGTAATTTATATTACTAATTGACAACTATTAAAGCAGTTAATGGAAAAGAATTTTTTTTCTTTTTTTCATCCATAAAATATTTTTAAAAAATGAGCACCTTTAGTTGTCTCACCTCCTTTTTTATTTTCTGGTGACTTGACAGAAGTGGACCTCCAGAAAATAGGCACTACAGGACCTTTACTTTTTAATCGTTTTCCCTCTCTTTTTGCAAGATCTGCTTGCTCCTAGAAGAGTAGAAATTTATTGCACTATGAAATAAGCAAAAATAGTAAAAATGCAGGAAAACATATTCTTATCAAAGTACTTTATAATTCAACATCAATGCTTTTTTTTTAGTGATATCATGACCATTTATTTTATTTATCTATTTTTCTTTTTTAAAAAATTATTGTTTACCATCAGACATTAATAAAATAGTTAATTAGGATGACTGTGTAATATTCTTTAAAAATGTTTATTGCATCACAGAGAAGACTCCACAAGTAATGACAGGAAAGAAGTAGATCACTTAAGAGCTTTAAAAGTGCCAAACATAGCAGAGCCCAGTTTAAAATCATAGAAAGTATAAAATAAAGAGTGAATGTGGCTACAGAGCTATAAAATTAGTTTCTTCAAGACATAAATTTAAATTTAAAAAATATTGTACCCATAGCATAATAAGTGATTGATTCAAACGCTCTATCTTTTAACGAGCTTATTATGTGTCTAATTAGTCTTTTTTTTTAAACAGTGTTTTGTTGCAAATTCTAAATTTTTTGTTATACTTGGTTCAAGTTCTCCTCAAGGCTTTTCTATGTTACACCATATTTTCTTCACAATTTCTCTAAAAAACAATGGTACCTTAGTGCTGCTATTATATGAAATGTTACGTATGATTTTTAATTATAATTTGTTTCAACAAATACAGAACAATACAGACATCGACACGCAGGAAATACTTCTTTGGAGAGGAGGAACAAAGTACACCATCAAAAACTACTATTGCCCACCATCATTAACAGCAGAAATAGACATACAACTACCACACTACACAAGGACAATAACAGCTGGCCACTTCAATGCACACACACCTTCCCTAGGCTACCCACACCACAACAAGCGTGGCAAAGAAATAGAGGATGTAACAAATGCCTCTAACCTACAACTTCTGCAAAACAAAACTTCACCTCCAACTTTCCTCCACAGAGCACACAACACAACTAGCAGACCTGACCTAACTTTTATCTCTACAGACATTACCGACTCTTCTAAAATAACAGTACTTGAAGACATAGGTAGTGACCACAGGCCTATACTCCTCTTTACTGGAACGCCAGGTAGATACCAGTCCAGCAAAACAACTAGATGGAACTATAAAAAAGCTAACTGGGCAGCTTTTTCATAAGAAACAGACACAAGACTATTAAGCATAATGGAGACAGACGTCAATTCAACCTACACAACTATAGTCTCCAACATCTTACAAGCGGCAAAAAAAGACATCCCTCGAGGCCAAATTAAGAAATACAAACCTTTTTGGACACCTGAATTAGATAAATTAGTAAAAGAAAGAAACATGGCCAGGAAGACTATAGAAAAAAAACCTACTAGAGAGAACAAGACAACGTACAACGCAGATGCATGTCACTAAATGATATACATTGTAAAAGGTCACCCTTAGAAGATAAAATATTTAAATGATTGATAATTATAATGAAAATAAACAGCTTCTTCTTTTTTTTTTTTCCCCCAGAAAAATAAAATGACCAGCTCTACTGCCCCAATTTTTTATCAGGACATTGTGCACCCCATTGAGAGGATGTGAGGGGGTGCACCCCACAGCGTGAGAATTGCTGGTCTACAAAGTGGTATCTATTGGATAAGTAGCTGTCTAACTGCTATTACTTTGTTTTCAGTGGCCCAGAAATCATTGCAATGGGGGGGAAGTGCAAGTTTGTATAAAATTTATTCTAATTATTTCCTGTTATTAGTTTCTGCCTAATTAAAAATACTTGAAATAACTTCAAGGAAAAAAAAATGAAGACTTCAATAACTCAGTTGCAGATTACTATATCAAACAAAATTTTCAACTTACATGTGTTTCAAATGTAATATTAGCTGTCCTTTTATTTGGCATTGAAAGAAGCTTAGTAATTTTCCCAAATTTTGAAAAGTGAGTTCTCAAAAAGACACCTTTGTTTAACTCAGTTGGGATATCTTTCAAAACCAAAGTTGTTTTTGATGTGAGGTCATCAGCATATTTTCGTTGTGAAGCTAGTCTAGAACGACTTACAGTTGAACTGGAATCTGGAAGAAAACAATGTGGTACTGTATATCATATCATCTTACTAAATAGATATATTGGTATTAAAAGCTTCATCAGTTAATAATGAATAAATACACCCAAACTCTATACATATAATGATAAGGCTTAACTATGAGTCTGAAGATTAAAGCGCAATATTTTACGTATGTATAATTGCTATTAATGTTCATTGATTTATTATTGAAGAAGAAAAAATTAAATGAAATCTACAGAAATCTATTCAATTATTGTTTTATGCATGTTGTTTTTTTTTAAATTGTTTACGGGTTAATTACAGTCAGACACGTAAGTGACTTTTACTTGTAACAAAAAGTTTTCTTGTTACATAATATTGGTGCACAAATGTTCAGTCAGGCCTTTTGGTTCATTAAAACCCTCTGGTGTTTACAAAGAAATTTTATAGTCTAGTGCTGTAAGCCTGTGATGTCAGAAAAAGACTGCCCTGTCAAGTTTTTTCTTTGACGTCCTTTGAAGAAAAAGATAAAGTAGCCTAAATTAATTTTACGATAAAAACCAAAAAAACGGTCGACCTCGAGTTTTCCCAATGTGGCCAAAAGTATGATAATTTTTTTTCTCATTTTTATACACATACCTAAAGAAAATAATTTGAGCTGCTTTTGAAATTTATATATATATATATATATATATATATATATATATATATATATATATATATATATATATATATTATATATATATGTACATACAAGACTTGCTAGTTTAAGAGTATAGGGTATCAATTATAGTTAATAAAAAAAAAAAAAGATTTTTTGTTCATCTATAACAGAAAGTTTTTTTGTTTTTTTTTAGCAGCCCCCAAAAGATGTTATTAGTTTTGTGTGAAATTTCTATCCGTCCGTCCCATTTATATCTTGAAAAAATAGAAAAGATAGTGAAAATTCGACATCATAATATTTTAGACCATTCAAAGTTCTGATGCAACGGCTACTTTTTTCTTTTCTGAAAGCAAAAAAATCTAAATTTTTAAAGCGCTTATGCAAGCAATTTTTTCATAAAAATACATCACTTTTACAACTATTCTCTATTAATAGTAACAAACACTGTAATCTCTTTAGTAGGGGAGATGACTATTTACCATATTTTAAACAAATTTAAGCAAATGGCTTTAGATTTTTGTCAAAAAAACAATGTTTACTTTTTTTTAAAGAGAAAAAATCTATTTAGTATGCAAATAAGTTGGACATAATTTAAAACAACAATTAATAAGGTTCACATCTAATTTCACATTCACTTATCCTTTAACCTGCTGTTGGGGCACCACACAAGATCTTTCAACCTTCTTTCTCCATTCTTCTCTGTCATTTGTCTTTGATAGAGTTTCATTCTGATGTTTTTTCTGAAAATATTGAAACCTGCATTTTTTGGACCACTTTGGGGGCCGATTTTGAGTTTGTTTTTCCACACAAACTGTCTTTGTAACCTTGTTTTTTATTAAAATTTGTAGATCACAACTAGGACTGCACTCCTGCTTAATCTTTGGACTTAAGACAAGCCTTATTATTATTATTGTTTTTATTATAATATTAATGTAGAAAATGAGTCATAGGCAATAGCTTACTGGGTTCACCTGATGCACATGATCTTTTAGTTTCTCCTGAAATTGATAATAAAAGTTTGTTATTTGTAACATCTGCACCCTCATAAATACATTTAGAATCCTTGGATGCAATCAAACAGTTTGTTTATTTGAATTAAATGTGACAATGAACAAAGACAGCCCTTACTTGTTTCCCCTTCACCAACAGAAGAGGATCGCTTTCGGATGTCTAAACTGGTTTTGTCTTTGCTCCAATTAGAGAGTCGACCTGTACAGTAGAGATGACAAGAGGAAAAAAGTTGTATCAGGTAATTTATTCAAATAAAATGAGTTTGTATTAATAACATTTCTTTGCTCTCCTTTTGTAAGTCTCCCATTCCCCCAAAGGTGCTGTGCTAGCAATGAGGTCTGTTTTTTCTACATTTCAAAATCTAAAAGTGCTACTTCAAATGTTTCTGTTTTTCTCCTACTGCCTGCAACATACTTGAAATAGATGCAAATGGTTACTCATGATCTTTTTAAAATGAAGCCTTTAAAAAATTTTAAATTTTATATGCCTGCTGTTTTTACATACACATAACCATTTCTAAGATGCTCCAGTCTTGTCTAGAAATACTATTGTATGGGAAATGTTTGGATGGGAAATGTACAAAGAAAATAAACAGTTTTGTCTAATGTAATATAAAATAAATACACAATGTTTTGTTATTTGCCAAATGAATCTAAAATAAATAAATTATTTTAAATATTTGTATATGACTGACCCCAAGAAGCTGTTTAAGAGTTAGTAACTTAAACTCATCTTATTATCTATTTTTTGAAGTACACTTTATTTAATCTTTGAAATTTTTACACATGATAAAATTAGCTGTTCAATAAGAAGTCAACTGCTGATTTTGTTGTTGTTGTATATTTTGCATACACTTTAAGACAATTTACATGATTAAAATATTAAAACATGTACCCCTTTTCTGTAAGGCTTTTCGTGATTGTTCTTTGATTGATGTGCTTTCCTGAGCTTGAATAATAGAAGGAAAACAAACATTTGAATGAAAGGAAAGCACTTATAATAATAAAATAATTGAATAAAAAAGGGCCAGCTGTACAAAATTGGAATAAATGTTTCCTTTAATTTTCAGAAGATTAAACTGCTTTTTAAGTAACAAACCATTTTGACTTTACTTAACTTCATGAATATAAATTGAGAAGATGACAAACAGAAATAGTTATGTGTACTTAGAAATCAGTAAATTAGGTAAATGTTGTTTTTACAAATGTCAATTGTAAAACAAAAATATGTAAAAGTAGATAAAATACTCTTAAAGACAAAAAAAAATAAAAATTGAAACACTTACATAAATTATCATCATTACTTTGTACTTGTAAATTAAAACTTGAGGTTACTCTACTCATTTTTGTTTCTGATGGTTGTGGTGCAAAGCTTTCTTTTCCAAAAAGATTTATAGGCTTTAATGAATTTCCAAATAAAGTAGTTCTTTCTGAGGTGTCTTTGTTGGGTGACTGGGTAGTTGAGAACAAATTATTATTATTTGCACTAGCTGAGCCTTGGGGGTGACTTTCTCCTTTTCCAAACAAGTTCTTATTTTTCAGTGGTCTCTCAGTATCACTTTTCTTTCCCGGAGACATTGTCTTCTCACTTGGTTTGACTAAGGTTGACATTTGTGATTCATCCGTTGATGTTGTGAAACCTGATGCAGGCAGCTTGCCAAACAATGGGTCACACCCTTGAGAATCATGAGCTGGTCTTTTTCTCACATTAGCCTGTGATTGGCTGTCTAATTTTGGGATGGTACTGCTGAAGACATTAGGGGAGACAGTATTCTGGGAACCAGCTGTATTACTTCCAAAAATGGAGGGTGGTTGTCCAGATTTAGAGAAAAGTGAAGTTGCCTTAATTCTAACCCCTATGAAATCTTGATTATTGTTTTCTAATGATGGTTGAGCATGTGGAGAATCTGGCTGTGTTCCTATACCACCAAAAGTACTGACTTTATGTGGAACATCAGAAATGGCTTCAGACTGCATTCCACTAAAAGATGATTTAGTTTGCCCCAAAGCAGAAACAGGTGACCCACCAACAGAGAAATCTAACTTATTTCCCATAAAAGATGAGGACTGCATTTCAGCAGTGACTCCAAGTGAGTTGGATATGACTGTAGAAGACTGTGAGTTGCCTTTAGTGTTATGTGAAGAAGACTCTAGACTATCTCTACCAAACAAAGAGCCTGAATGTGATTTAGCTGAACCTGAACTTTGATTCCCAAATAAAGAACTAGACTGAATGTTCCATAAGGATGACCCAGACTGTGTGCTTCCAAATGATGTTCCAGACTCTGTACTTCCAAAAACAGATTTGTTATTCTGGGTATTTCCAAATGAGATCTTAGGCTGAGTGCTACCAAAAAGTGCTCCTGACTGAGTGCCATCAATCTGATCGCCAGATAAAGTGCTATTAAATTGAGTGCCAGACTGATTGCTAACTATAGTTGACCCACCCTGAGTGTTACCAAATGTTGTAGCTGATTGAGTACCACCAAAGGTGTTGCCTTGAGTGCTACCAAATGATGGCCCAGCCTGAGTACTCCCAAAGGGATTGCCTGATTGAGTGCTACCAAAGGATGGCCCAGACTGAGTAGTACCAAAAGTATTGCCTGATTGTGTGTTACCAAATGATGTCCCAGCCTGAGTACTTCCAAAGGTATTGCCTTGAGTGCTACCAAAGGATGTCCCTGTTTGAGTACTTCCAAAGGTATTGCCTTGAGTGCTACCAAAGGATGTCTCAGCCTGAGTACTTCCAAAGCTATTACCTGATTGAGTGTTACCAAAGGATGCCCCAGCCTGAGTACTTCCAAAGGCATTGCCTGATTGAGTGCTACCAAATGATGACCCAGTTTGACTATTACCAAATGGATTGCCAGTCTGACTGCTTCCAAACTTAGGGCTATCAAAGGATGATCCCATTTGAGTACTACCAAATGGTTTATTTACAGAACTTTCAGACTGATTGCTGCCAAATTTAGTACCAGATTGAGTGCTTCCAAATAAATCACTTGACTGAGTGCTTCCAAAGGAAGATCCAGGCTGAATATTCCCAAAAGGAGTAACTACTGTATTGCTACCTAATATAGAGGCTGATTGATTGTTTTTAAATGGATTTTCTGATTGAATACTACCTAATGATGATCCAGACTGGGTACTTCCAAAAAGATTGCCTAACTGACTGCTAGGCAAAGAGCTTCCAAATTGAGTACTAGATTGAGTACCAAATGATGACCCATTCTGTGTACTACCAAAAATATTGCTTGACTGACTGCTAGATTCAGTGCTACCAAATGAAGTGCCAGATTGGATACTGCCAAAAGAAGTCCCAGGTTGAGAGCTACCAAATGGATTACCTGACTGATTGTTAGGCTGTGTACTACTAAATGAAGTCCTAGTTTGGGTGCTACCAAAAGATGATCCAGGCTGAGTGTTACCAAATGAAGTGCTGGCCTGATTACCAAAGGATCCCCATGATGGAGTACTAGTAAAAACTGTACCAGACTGTGTACTTCCAAAAGGTGCCACTGTAGATGTATTTCCAAAAGCTAAGCTAGAGGTTGGTGGAGCACTACCAAATGAAGAGGATGGCTGATTAGTACCAAAGGAAGACCCAGCTTGTGTACTTCCAAAGGATGCACTATTACCAAATGCCTGAGATCCTCCAAAAGTTAAGACTGACTGTGTGCTACCAAAAGATAAACTTGGCTGACTGCTGCCAAAAGATGAGCCTGACTGTGCACCACCAAAGGATAAGCTTCCCTGTGTGCTGCCAAAAGATGTTCCAGACTGTGTAGCACCAAAATTTGAACCTTGTGGCTGAGAACTACCAAAAGATAAAGTTTGTTGTGTATTGCCAAAGCCTGACATAGGTTGTGAAGATGCATACTGATTATTAACAAAAGAACTGACAGATTGACTTCCACCAAAAACAGAGCTTGTCTGAGCTACTTCAGAAGATGTTCTTCCAAATAAAGAATCGGTTGTCTTACCACCAAATACAGAGTTTTGCTGAAGACCAAAAGAAACATGTGCGGTGGAAGCTGGTGGCTGAGTTTGATTGAAACTATTTTTAGTGCTGCCACCTCCGAATAAAGACCGCACAGATGTTCCACCTGCAAAAACTGAGTTTGCCTGGTTCCCAAATTGAGTTCCGCCAAAAGTTGGTCCTGATTGAAGCTTTGGACTTCCAAATGCAGTAAAAGCTGATTCAGGCCCAGAAGATTTTGTATTATTTGCGCCAAAAATTGATGGTTGCATTATTTAAATCAAATTAATCAAAAGCAAGCTCTGAAAATTTAAAAAAATATATACTTATCAACTGTATACATTCACTTTTAAGTGCTTTTTTATAAATGAAACTATACTTTTTATAATCTTATATGGGTTAATAATTAAACCTAAATATAATTTTTTTTTATTAGAAGTGAAGGAAAAGGAAATCAATACTATAAAATCTCATTCAATTATAAATATAAAATTATACAATTTCAAGCATTTTTTGTAACAAAATTTTCCTAATTACTTCAAGAAATTATCAATATTTTTAATGATTTTTTTTATTCTTACAATCCTATAATTTAACATTAATAATGCATTACATAATGAAGTAACAGTGTAATTAAAACAAAAACTTCAAGCTCTATATTCTACATTTATAGATTGGTTGTTTTGTATTGTTTTTTGTTTTTTAAAGTAGATGTCTAAAATTGTTTAAAAATGTGTATAAATAAAAATGTAAATACTATGTATAAAAAATAGCAATGAACAGCTGTTGTAAGCTAGTATTTTGTCAAAAAAAAACAGTTCACTGTATATATATGTCTTTATTCTGATGTTTTCTGAAACTATATTTGTATTGCAAGTAGTTTCAATTTTCTCTATATATGGCAAAGCTCAATATAAGGTCAAAGCTTATAGGTGTAGTATGTAAGATAGGAATTAGAGAAGTTATTTTATTAGACTTTCAGCTATTCCTCTAGGAGGCAATAATAAATTAGAATGTGATTAATTTCTGTAGGACAGTAGACAGGCTGGATACAATGGTGGGACAGAAAGTGGAATTTATGAGGCTCTGGAAGGTGTTTAAAGAGATCCTCTTACTTTCATGTGGACAATCAACTGTAGAGAGAGGTTTCACCACCAACAAGGAGTGCTCTCCCACTAACTTGTCAGAACAATGGCTAGGCTAAGCGAATGATCTTAGAATGTATTAGTGGTTTTGATCATTTTAAAATTGATAAAGAACTTCTAAGTGAAGCTAATCAAGCCAGCTTTAGGTATTCAGATTACTTGAAATAACAAAACACTATGATGCTAAATCTGAAACCACTTGAAAAAGGAAAGCTATTGAAGATGAAATAACCACTCTTGAAACAAAAAGACTACAAACATAGACATTTATTTAAGGAAGCAGACGATGCTCTGGAAGAAGCTGAACAACTTTAACACTGTTGTCCAAGGTATTGGCCTTAGAAGAAAGGTGCAAGAGCTTTCTGAAGAGGTTCTAATTGTAAACATTATATTTTACAAATGATGAGTTATTACTGCTCGAAAATTCAAGTAAAATAATCTTTTTAATAATTTTTTTAAAAATCTTTTTTCTTATTTTATTATCCGAGGCACGAAATTTTGTGTTTATGATATAATTTATAAAGCATTCAAATTCAGGCATTTTAAAATTATTGATTGCCAGTGTTTTACAAAACATTTTAAACAATTTGTTTATGAAAAAAAAAATCTGTGACAGAAAAAACTGACAGATGAACTTTAATTGGATTCTGTGTGACTTTTAATGCAGTCAATTTAAGTTCATCTGTCAGTTGTTGTTTTTTGTCACAGATTTATTTTTGCTTTACAAAGGCTAACAGTGATGGGAACAAACTTAACAAAAATTTTAGGAAATTTTCTACACCCCCGTTTGTGAACCACCACGTCACAGAGAGCTATTAAGAAGTTGTGGAATTCTATTTAAATTAAGTAGAAATTAATAATATTTAGTATTTTATAGTATGTTATCATAATCATTAGTTGTCAATAAAATCTTTTTATCTAGATCTAATTATTCTAATCTATCAATGTCTATCTATTCAAGATGGTCATCTTCATCTAGATCTAGACTTTGCCTTTAGTTTCAGTCTCACTAATAATAATAAAAAGTGACTAATTCTTCTAATCTAGAATCTATATTTAGACCTAGGTCTATATCTAATCTATTCAATAGATATAGAGTCTATGCCTAGACCTTAGATAGTTCAAGATGTGCAATGGTAAAGCGGATAGATACTAAGGCATAAAAGCCATAACATTATGATAATATTGATAGGCCATTTAGGCTTCCATAGAATAGCCGCACCAGTGGCAGGGCAGTCCGGGGTACACCACACATCCAGGCAACCATTCAGGATCTAGATCTACGTAAATAGACAAATATCGGATGCGCACATGTACAAAATAAACCAAGACTTAGTTTGCATTCTTCTAGAAATGGAAAAATAATAAAAATGGATTTATTTTAATGAAAAAAATATCGGGAAAAAGTTTGAAAAAACAGATCAGAAGAAATTTATTCCAAAAATTTTCAGAAAATTCCCATCACTGGGCTAAAGAAAGCTAATTTTGATGACTATAATTGTTTTATTGTAATAATTTCTCTCACAATAAAAGCAGCAAAATAAAATTAGTATCAGATCATTCATTCATTGGCAAGCATTTCTGAAGTCTGAAGCTCTAACTACTCTAACTCTAACTATTAAACTATTTTTAATTTTACTAGTATAAATAATAAATACTTTAAGGTAACTTTAAACTTTAAATAGAATTAATACTAATAGATCTAGACCTAGATCTATGACTTCTATGTCTAAGAAGATCAAGATCTAGAACTAGATTCTAGATATCTAATTCTATTGTAATCTACATTCTAGATATTGATATCTAATAGTCAATATAGAAAATTTTCCACTGCATTCGACATTCGATGATTTGTCACAATTTCAGAATTTCTGATTGAACTGATTGTGATCATTTAAATTTTTCATCCTTCGAAGTACAGTGACAGTACAGACAACAGTGAGTACACTACACTACATACTACACTACAGTCTACATACGTTGACAGTTGACTACAGTGTCTACACTACTACGTCTACAGTAACAAGTTATTTAGTTAAAGTTAGTAGACTGTAGAGTTATACAGACTCAGTCTCAGTGAGACAGTAACAGACTTATTCACTTAACAGAGACACCGAGTCGACCGAGACATTAGAAAAATCACTAGAATAGTACCATACTAATAATATGGTTAATTAGTAGTGATCTAATCTTATCTAGATCTAGTATACTAGAATAGAAAATAACAGTACAAACCTAGTATTGTAAGAATACTGTAAGATTATATGATCGATATTTACTAGATCTAGTCAATTCTAGTCACTACTTTTAGATTCTAGATGTCTACTCTAGATCTAGACTAGCTCTTTTAGTAAGAAGTTTAATATTCAATAATACAAATCTATATACTTCTATGACTATGGTTTTAAAAAGGCAGTCACCTACCTAGATATAGATCTATGCATGGAACGATACTACGTTTATTATAATTTATTCAAAGAGCTTAGGGTTAGTGTGTCTAATATAATTATTTAGTTTCCTGGTTTCTCAAACAGTGGTGAGTTTCAGCCTTTGAATAGTAGGAAGGGAGAGGGTGAGGTTGATGGGGGCCGTGCATTTTCAGATTGTAGATTTAAACTCACACATAGCTAAAGACACATGAAATGCGTAGGACGTAATTATCTTATTATTTGAAGTAACGCCTGTAACATGGGCGTAGCCGGGGGGGTGGGGTAGAGTAGACACACCGAAATGAAATCCCCCCCTCGCAAGGGGTGGGGAGTCGTAATTTAGTGACTAATTTTTTGCTTTTATTTTAAGAGATTTTAATACTAAATCATCCCTTGCCCCAGCACAGCCAAAGGGATTTTGAGTTAAAACCAGTTACTACCAGTGGGGTTTGCGGTTAAATTCCCCTCTTTTATAAAACAAAAAAAAATGCAAACGACTATCCCCAAATTTCAAGAGCATGGCTAAGGAAGATTTTGATTTTGAAACCCCCTCCGAAATGTACTGCTAAAATACCTCTTCAATATAAAAAAAAGCAAATTACATTCTCAATTTCTACGAGTGTAGCCATTGGGTTTTTAAGTGGGGTTTGAACCTTAAAAAAATACCTATTTAATATTTTTAAAAAAAAGCAAATTACACACTATGTTGCCCTGCTTGTCTTCTTAAGCTTTCCAGTTAGACTAGATCTAAGCACTATTGGGGTGGGGTGGGGGGAATCCCCCTCTTACTTCACAATTTATGCATAACTATAGTACTATGTACATGGCTAAGGTGGAGGGAAGATGACTTTTTTCTTCTTCTATTGATTAGGACGGAGAGATGATGATGATAACAAGCTTAATTTCAGATAACATTCTACACATTTCAGTTACTTTTGTTGTGGCCCCCGAAAGGGGAAAAGACGCTATTAGTTTTGTGTGACCTGTCTGTCTGTCCGATGGTCCCGTTTAGATCTCAGAAACTAGAAGAGAAAATGAAAACGGACATCATGATATTTTAGATCATTCAAAGTTTTACTTTTTTCTTTTCCGAAAGAAATTAAAATTATGTATGCAAGCAGATTTTTCAAAAAATCACACCACTTTTTAAATGAAAAACTTCAGGGGAAGTAAGTCTTATTAAGAAGTCCACATGCTTCTTCATCAATAAATCAAACTTGATTCATAGATTCGCGCATTGGTACAAAAAATAAATTACAACTAAGGTTACGATGGAAAAGTATCAATGGGTCATTATAAAATAGATTTTCCATTTATAAACTCATGGAATAGAATACTGATTCAAATTTTTTTTTTTTTTTTAAATTTTAATACGAACTTCGTTTCAATTGTAAGTTTAAAAAGAAACAAACTACTTTTATACCGCGCAGTTTTCACATATCCTCATTAGGTTATACACTTGACAACAATCTAATTACAATGAATAGAGGCCAGACGCATAGATCTAGATTTAATTGTATTAAACAATTTAAACAAAATTTATAATTCATTAAGAAAATAATTTATCTTCTAACAGCTTAGGGGTGCAGATTTATTTATTTATCACATCAAGAAGTGAATCTGATGCGAACAGCATAATTAAGTGCACAATAACCAAGTAGTATTCCTACTAATCCTGATCATAATATTGACCTAGATCTATCTCTAGTAGATCTAGATTCTATTTATAGATTTCTAGATTCTAGTCTAGATTAGGCTATATATTTAGTTATGGATCTTTATCAAGAGTCTATTTAGTCTAGATCTATTATAGCTTCTAGACCCAGTCTAGATACTAGATCTCGATCTATTTTAGATCAAGAGTCTAGATCCAGATCTAAACTAGATCTATAACTAGTCAAGAAATCTAGATCTTGTCTAGAGTATAGATCTAGATTCTATATATATTCTATATTCTGGATCTAGTCTAGACCTATTAGCCTAAGTAAATAGAGCGATTTTGATCAGGATTAGTAGCCTAGGCCTATTAGTGGAAATAGTGTATTAGCCTATGCTGTTCGCTTGGGAAACCTGTTCAGTTGTGCAGGCTCATTTTTTTTATTTCTTAGTACGTCTACTCCAATATATTAATCGAAATTGTGGGGAAGAAGTAGGTATCTTGGAGCAGTGGCATCATTTGGGGGTGGGGGGCGGCGAGGGGGCGGTCCGCACCGGTCGATACCATTTAGGGGGTGACAACCAAGTTGGAAAAATATTATAACTTGGTAAAAGCAGACACATGGGAAAAGATAATAGTAAAATATCTAGATATATGCCCAAATATGCCTAGACACATCTAGATGGTAGTTTAAGTGTAAACACAAACAAAGTGTAATCACAACACTATACCACTGAAGCGTGGTCGAGAGGCCAAGTGAACTTGGCTTGGCTTGACTACCTAGAAGGGGGCTCGAGGTTCGACACCCGACTCGGGCAGACTTGTGTTTACTGAGCGCCTAAAGGCAGCAAGGAAAACCAACTCCTAGATATCCCCCCCCCCCCACTGGTCCACATATGAGATTGGACCAAAAGCTCTCTGAGCATGCTATAAGCATGAAAGTAGCGCTATATAATAGCTATAATAATACCATTTCTGTCTTAAAGTATAACAAAGGAAACCTGTTCATATGAAGTTAAGTCCCTTGGTACTCTGCCCTTCTTTAAGAGATGCCTGAAAAAGTATTTTGAACACTGGTGCTAGCTCATTGCTTAGTTCTTTGAGTAATCTAGCTGGAATACCATCAGGTCCAGATGCTTTATTAGGTTTGATGTGTTTGGATTCCCTTTTTTTTGTACTTCTATATCTCCTATGTTGTCTACTTGGTTCAAATTAAGTAATATGTAGTTGTCTCCTGGGGCTGAGAATGCTGTTGCAAAGTATTTGTTTAGGATGTTAGCTTTAGTTTCATTATCATTATGTGTTAAGTTGTCTTCTCCTTTTAATGGCACTATGTCTATTGTTTCCATTTTCTTAGACAAAAATGTATGACCATAGGTTGTTATCTTAAGATATTACATTGTTTATGTATTCACTCTGCAGCTGTCTGCTCACTTTTTGTTTAATTTTTATGTACTTTGTATAAACTCTGTCTTAGGTTCTTTAAATTTTCATTATTATTACATCACTTGACTTCAACTGCTTGCAATAATGAAGCATTATAAGAAATAAGTAAACAGAAATGATAAACCATTAGCTTCATAAAGAAAGTATTAAAAAAGTATTTTTTGTTTACACATTAGCTTTATGTTAAAAGAATGGCTACATGCTCTATAAACTCATTAAATTCGCTGATGATACTGCCATAGTCGGTCTTATTTCAGGAGACGAAACTCAGTATCGAAGCTCGATAGAAGAGTTTACAAACTGGTGCACAGACAACTTTCTAGAACTGAATGTAACAAAAACTAAAGAACTTATAATAGATTTTAGAAAGAAAAAACATACTATACGTGAACTGCAAATAAACACTACATCTATAGAGCAAGTAAAGGCATATAAATATCTAGGTGTTATCATCAACAACAAGCTTTCATGGGAAGACCACCTTGGAACTCTGGCAAAGAAGGCAGCCCAGCGACTCTTTTTTCTATACAAACTCAATTGCTTTAAATTAAGCAAGAAGATCCTTGAGACATTTTACCGCGCGACTATGCAGAGTCTGCTAACATACGGAATAACTTGTTGGCACGGCAACACCTCATCTAAACTGTTGCGACGTCTAGAAAAAATAATTAAAAAAGCATCTAAAATTACACTTACAACATTGCCACATTTAAAGGAGCTTTTTGAACAAAAGTGCCTTAAAAAAATCGAAAAAATCTTGGAAGACAACGGCCACCCGCTCCATCAGAACTACGACAGGTCGTCGCGAAGTGGGCGACTGCTGTCAATCAAAACAAGAACAGAGCGGTACAAAAACTCGTTCGTACCTCACTCGGTCAGACTCTATCACCGCCACTCATTGATCAGGGAACATGAAATGCACCAAGATACCTGTCTGTAGTCGCTGAATAAACTCTTTATGTTGTCTGTTGTATTTGTGTGTATTTTTCTGTTGTGTTGTCTTTATATGAGAAAAGAGTCCTTGTAATCACAACAAATTTCCGTAAGGATCAATAAAGCAGTCTTAGTCTTAGTCTTATAATGCCTAAAGTAAGCTTATTGCATGATTTTTTATTAGAAATTTATTATGTTGTGTTTTTTCCCCACAATATTACATGTACTGACAACTCTTATGACAATAGATCTAATTATGATGGAAATGTAAAACTCTTGCAAACAGAATCAAAGTGAAAAAATCTGTACAAATAGCTATCTTCAATATTTCTGCACTAATAAAATTAAGACCTATTGAAGTTAAACAAACAAACAAAAACAACAACAAAAAAGACACACACACAAATATTAAAACTTTTTATGATCTCAAATATTTAAATTCTACAACACCAAGAGGAACAACGCAGAGGAACAAAACATAATTGGTAAAATGCTCTTTCAAAGTCTCTCTACATTCTTCAGAAAAAAAAAAAGAAAATGTAAGGAGTAAATTACTATCTATGTATATTTAGGCACATAGAAAAGATTGAAATGTACATTCTGAATGTCTTGAATTAGAAGTTAACTGAACCACCATGTTAAATTTGTAATAACACCAAGTCAAAGGATAAATTATAGGATGACTGAATAAATGTATCACAGGACAATAATATTTCAGAACAGCAAAAACTTTTTTTTCTAATGTCTAAAGCAAAAATACATTCAGATAAATATTATGCAGTTCAAAGTATTATACAAGACATTTACACAGCAAAATTTAAAAACACATTCTGCAGTTTTTGGTGTCTTCATCAAGATTTTTTTTTTTCAAAAAATAAAAAAAAAACAATTTCTTTTCACTTCTTTACAAATAATCTGGTACAATTGAAAATTACTTGAGTGATTTTATTCCGAAAATGGCAGCACCCAAAGTTCTCAATTTATATAACATTAAAGATGTGAAGTTTTCTAAGTACCATCTTAGCAGTATCTTTTTTTATTTTCAAGATAGCAGAAATGTCTCAAACAAAATTTAAAATTTTAACAACCTGGTTTTGCTTCCTATATTTTTGTTGCAGAAATTTCGAAAATACCCAGAAAAAAGTTATGAAGCTTGCTACTTTTTTCTTAATTACTGAAACTTTCAATGATTTCCACCAACCCAGAGGAAGAAAAAGAAACACTAAAAGGGGGCACAATAAAAAGGTGTTGCCTTTGCATAAACATGGAACATAAGGCTTTAGTACAAACATAATAATGGTCTCTATGGTCTCTTGCTAGTCTTTTAACTGGTTCCTAGATCTTCCCTGACTACTCAGGTTCTTAGGGTGTGACCAGTCAAACTCCATTTTCTTTCTAAGATCTACATCTCTATATTTCTCTGTCCACTCACAGTTTGGTATTTGCTACTTTGTCACAATGGTATCATTATATTTTCAGGATATTTCTCAAACATTTGTTGTAGTTTCAGTTATTCTCCAAGTTTTAGTTAGCTCCATACAGTAGGACTGCCTTGACATTAGAGTTAAAATTCTGAATTAAGTCTTCTTAAGAAATGTGGCAAATTGTCTGTCATGCTAGATTTATTCAAAATGTATGTCTTCATCTCTTTCAGGATTGTATTCAAATGAAAGAAATGCATTACGATTACACAAATGAGATTGGACCATAGCGTTCTGAGCATGCTATAAGCATGAAAGTAGCGCTATATAAAAGCATAAGTTCATGTCTAAGAAATAGGGGCATATGTTGTACATGTTTGCATCAATATTGTTATTGTTATAGTGGTAATGCTGAGGTACACAATTGTAGTCAAACAGTATTTCCATTCATTTGGACCAATAATAATATTTTACCAAGAAAGAGAATAATATGATCATAGTAAGCAGGCATATGAAGAACAAAAATTACCATTATTAAAACCCAAGTGATTCCAAATTTTCAATTAAATAGATGACTAAAATTACTTTTATTTAAAAAACAAAAAAGACTACATTTAAGACAAAACATTCATACAATAAAAGTGTGGATAAAGATAAATATTTTATTATCAGAATGATCTTTACACATTACCATTGACTTCCATTGTACCGCTAATATTTATTAAAATGATACAAAACAGCCTTTTAAGCAGAAACAGCACTTTTTAAGAAAGATTTCTGAGTTTGTCTCAATGGAACAAAAACAATGTGTTTTAATCTTGATATCTGAGTATTCTGTTACATATATTTATTTATTCATACAAATGCATCACTATGTTCTCCCAACCTATTATTTCAACCAAGATCCATTCATGTCATAAATGTGAAATACTGAAGAAATTTAATGTATAAAGAAAGCTCAAAGTAAGCTAAGATGGTAAACATTATCAAAAGCTTTAGAGAGGTCTAGATAACATCAATTGGCTCAATATTACATCACCCCTTTAAAAATCATAACTTGAAAATATAAGTTGGGTCTCTAGTCTATAATTTACTCTTTTAAACGAAGAAGTGACTTTATAGCTTCTTTCCAGCCTCTAGAAAAAAAAATATATAAGGTCCTAATCAGTGTTCTTTTGTTACTCTATATGACAAAAATTTCAAGTTTTAGTGAAATAACTAGAATACTGAATGAATCAATTTGATGGCATAGTGTTGAAACAAGAACATTACACTTGGAAATATATAATTATCTTATTAAACAACAGCATTACTTTAAAGAAATAAATATTTTCCATCTTTGCTTATAGATTGCTTCATTTAAAGATACAAAGCATTTTATTGAATAATGTCGTCTCAAAAATTTAAGACAAAAAAAATGAAATCTCATAAGCTCTGAATTTTAGCCATAAGCTCAGGCAGGAGATGCACTTTTGCTATATCTGAACCTTTCTGTGAGGTTGCTTCTCTTAGTACATCAGCATCCCATGAGAAGTGGACAACTGCAGCTGGAGCAAGGCTTAATTCTGCCAGAGTCATGTCCCCTTCTTCAAGCTTATTATTAGTACCAGATGTCAAGTGAAAAGGCATCCAGTCATTAACCAGATTTTCTCTCACAAACTGATACACCTGTTTCATGCTTTCTTGTGCTCGGAACACACCTTGCAGCAAAATGCCATCAGGAAACTTAACTCTCAATAGTACATATCTGTATTTTCTTAATTCCCTTTGTTCATCTCTCTCTCGCATTGCTTTAGTACGTAGCATCCCTAGTTTCTCAGCAGCCTCTTCTCGCCTCTGATGCTCCTTTTTTAATTCTTCTGGACTAATGGCATAAAACTCATCAGGAATTTCAAAAGAGGCAGCTAATTTTGATGGGTGAAATATTTTCAAATCCCGGTCCAGCTCAGGTTGTATGGGTTCTGCTTTGAGCAAAATTTCTTTCATATTTTGTAAACGATCCACATCTTTGGCCAATTCAGAATCAAAAACATAAAATGCTGCTTCACTATCTTCAAATGGGAGGTTTTTCAAGGAAAACCCAGCCGCAAGCAGAAATTGTTCCGTTCCTTTAAAGCATGCAACACGTTCCTGAAATGCTTTGTTGCTCTGGCGAATCTTCCAGAACTTCTCCTCAGTGGGATTGTTAATTATGTTATCTAGATATTTTACAAGTGTTTCCACACATGTCTTAACCTTCTCTTTATTCTTATTCAAAGTGTGTATCATGAGAGCTGATGTCATTTCTGGCTCATCTTCATAATTTTCTAAAAGAAATCGATGAATCGCTGACTCCATTTCTGATTTTGGAAGCAACTGTGGTCCAATATCAGGACACTTATAGAGAACAGTCTCAAGCATTGGAGCAGAATCTTTAACAACCTCATCAGGTGCTGCTCTTGCTGAAGCCCCCTTTTTCTCAGCCTCCAAGAGTCTCCTCTTTTCTTCTTCCATTTGACGTTTCATTCTAGCTCTTTGAACTACCATGCTGTCAGCTGAAAAAGCAAAATATTTTCAGCGTTTTATAGTTTTTTTGCTAAAAAAAAATTAATATTCGACCTTGAAGTGCATACACAAACTTTATAATATCAAAAACATTTTTTTTTGCATTCGCTACGATATATTGATAGCTGGTTAAAGTATATTCTATTAAAAAATCTGATACATACATTATTTTTTAATCTAAAAGGCAATTGAATTGTAGGCTGGGGATTTTCTTGGGTTTTTAGTATAATCCCAGCATTTCCAGGAAGTAATGGGTCATGCATGTTGCTCCTATATTAAAATAAAAGAACATCTAATAGGAATATCCATGGTACAAGGTGAATTTAGCCAAAGGTCCATTTGATGCCATCCACAGAGCATATATTTATGAGCACTAGAAAGTCAAGACCTCTGTTTGGGAAAGTGCAATGCAGACCTCCCTTAAAATGCACATAGGGAGGGGAAGGGTCCACTTTTATTCACCTTTAACGAAAAGGATATTGGAGTAGGCAACAGGGTTATTTGACCTTTGGTTATTTCCAAAACCCTGATACCCACACAGAGGAATATTGCCACAAAGTAGAGGTTTTGGAGTAAGAGTTTTCCTTCTCTTAGATGGGTGACATTATCAAAGGGGATGTGCCACATCAGCACGAAGCTAAAAGGCAATGCAAACAACATGGTCATACCCTTTGATAACTTTCTTATAAGCCCAACTAATTGAGAAAAACATGCATGTTGTTCCCTAACAAGTATTCTTGACAGAGCAAACCTTATATACATTAGATCTGAATTAAGCACATTTAAAAAAGAAAACAGAAGAATTTTTTCCCCTAACAAAAATGCAACAAATATTCAGGATACAATGCAAGACCAAGACAAAGATGAATTGAAAGCAACACCACAAGAAGGTCTCGTTTTATTAAGCCAAAAAAAAATATAAATAGCCACACCCAAAGGATTACTGTAAGTAAATTAATTAAAATATTCTCATTCATGGTAAAAACATTGGTTTAGCTTTATGCTCATTTGAAAAAGAAAACACCAAGAATAAGACTATATTTACCATTTTTCATTTGCTGTTTGGCTTCCATTCTTGCCAATGCAGCTTCTGCAGCAGCTCGTCTTGCTGCTTCAGTTTCTGGCTCTCTGGTTATTGAACTAGGTTTAGAAACAGAGGCAACAGACACTTTGGGAGCCTGTATGCTTGATGATGGTTCATCAAGACGATGCCCTTCCCCTGCTTTTTTAAATTTTATATTTAATTTACGTTTTTCAAAAAATCTTTTGATAGCAGCCATTTTATCTGGTTAAGTAGTTTGTAAGAAACACTACTCCTTTTTTAGGTGTTTGATTCTATCTGAAAAAAAAAATTAACTCTATTTCATTTAATGTATAAATCAAACAACACAAAATATTAATAGCTTTTAAGATAATCGGCTTGTAAATGTTTCTGAAATATTTTTATTTGATGGTCTATCTGTGTTTAAATTTAAGTGTCTACAGTTTTAATCCTACAGCTACAAAAAGATAACAATGCTCCTGCCACCCTGCTAATGTTGACCTTTTTAACTAATAAGAAGTGGGTCTCTATTATAGCCAGGTGTGATTTTCAACAAATAAAATTTATAATCACATTTTACAAAATGGATCCTTTCTCTAGCTTTTTAGTTTTGCAAAGTTATCTTAAAAATGTTTGTTTTGTTTGTTTTACATGTTTCGGATGTTCCTTCAGAGCTGAAGATAGTTTACTTCCTAGTCCAAACCTCCCGCAGACCGACAGGGGATGAAAGTGGATAAAATGTCACATAACAGAAGATGATAAGACCATTGTTTTTGATAGTTTGATAGCTCCTCCTCCTTACAAATCTAAATGTAAAATGGGTTAATATTATCCAACTGGTACTATTGAAAGGTGATATGATAATACTATATTTAGAGTAGTATATCTACTGGTTTGCATTGTTATGTTGTGTAGATAGTAGTTGATTATAAGTAGATCTATTATTATTGACATTGGTTAACTATATATATATATATATAATTTCAAGTAGATCTAGAATGATAATCTAGTAGCTTTCCAATATTATTTATTCTATCTATATTTGATATGAAGATCTTAATCTAAGCCTAATGATATTTAGGATATTCTAGACTTATACTATTGAGTCTTGACCCACTCACAGTCACACTGCTCTAGACTAACTAGTTCTATAGACACTATAGTTATATATAGTCTATATCTATATATATATCTAGAGTAATTTTCGTCTTCTGAATACCCCCTATTTTCTGATATTAGCACCCCACAATATTTGTTAAAAGTAGGCTTTATTAAGATAGCTATGATGAAACTAGTCTATATAAATTGTTTTTGATCATGCTACATTTCTTTATAGTTCAGACACATTTGGTACCAGTATCGTTTACTCTGAAAAATAAGAGTTTTACATGGGTTCAGCGAGCACTGGTATGACAATGCCATTTCATTTCTTCTAGAACAGAAGAAGTGTTAAGGAGATTTTCTTTAGAAAATGTAAGTATCAGCTAAACATTGCCTATCTAAAATGCCTCTAAAAAGACCTAAAAGCACACACGTCATAATTTTTGTGTACATATAGGGTGTTCCATAACATTCATTTGTCACTATCAATGACACTAACGATCACTATTTTAATGTTTAAAATGCATATCAAAGGGATGTAACTCAAGGCCGGGAAATGAACATTTGAATTCTTTTATTTATTTTGTATAATAACATTTTCTTACTTAATTTTGTTTTTGTCTTAGATGTAAACCAAGTGTGATGTGAATGGGTAAAAAGAAAGGGAATATTGCTAAACATAGTGCTAATGAGGGGTGAAGTTGGAGATAACATATATGAAAAAAAAGTTTTTATGAGAGGCACAATCCTACTCTCTTTCTTTCTCTCCTTGGCACCCTAATCATTTTATCAGCAGCACAGTACCAGAAAAAAAAACGTAGCAGGAGGGACAATTATTGATCGATCAGGTACCACATTAGGTCACAAACACTGAGTAGAGTGAGTGGGTTAGACTTACTAGATCTAGGTAGGACACAGTATATGTAAAATGTTTTACATGTTTCGGATGTTCCTTCAGAGTTGAAGATAATTACTTCCTAGTCCAAGCCTCCCGCAGGACAACAGGGGATGGGAGCGGGCAGGGTTTGAACCCAGGACCACCGATAAATCTGAACGACAGTCCAGCGCGCAAACCGCACGACCCTTCTGACGTAAGGGTTTAGCAGTGCAGGGAGAAATTGAGTGGGAAAAGTAACACTAATCTGTCAGTCTTTAGTTGGTGTAAAAAGAATTGATATTTAAAAATGGAAGTTGAAGATAATATTATTTTTAAATATAATAAAATAAAGTGTCCATTAGTGTACTGAGAGTGTTCGTTAAGTTAAAAAGCGGGGAATGGTGTTTATTAATGTTAGCGCTGGAATTCATTGACCTGACCCTCTTCAACATCATGTTTTATTGTAGTGTAGCGGAGCGTAACAAAACTATATAAAAAGTATATATTTATATCTAACTTTATTGACAAATGGATGATGAGTTTATGTTTCCAGTTTTTTCCTAAGACTAACCATTAAAAAGCTATAAACATTCAAACATAAAAAATTGTGGCAGCAGCCACTTAACTTGTTCGGAAGATGAAACTTACCATCATAGATTTAGATCTAGTATCATCTAGAATTCTAATATTTAAAATATATTTTTTTAAATTATGTCTTTAGACTTTAAAAGATATTTACCTTTGTCTTTAAATGTCAGCAGTTTCACGTTGTCTTCACCAAAAACTTTCCAGGCCAACTTAATTAGAATTAAATTCAAAACAAACCAAGTAATTAAAACAATCAAAATTTGATACTGAATGTCAGCATTAGAAATTTCGTTTGCAAAATCGCTACCAATTAAATAAACATTATTCCAGCTGTCCCAAACACAATCTGGGATAATTGGCAGAAGAGTGTCACTAAATATATTAAAAACTCGTTCTAAGTACGAGTGTTGAACGTCTTCGTCTGTCATAACAAAGACAGTAGATATATATATGGAATCCTGCAGTTTAAGCCAGTAAAATTTTGCAGTTGATAAAGATGAAAACAGATCTGCAAGAGCATAGCTAACCAGTAACCGGATGTTTGTATTGGTCACTGGTGTTTTTTAAGGAAATGAAATAATAAGTTCGCAAATTTTTTAGTATTTCATAGCCTTGGTTTGATCTAGAACTACTAGAATTTTCAGCGACAGACTTATGGAATCTAGATCAAAATGTAAATATTAACCGACTCCAAGGGAAACTTGTTTATTTGTTGTTTTATATGTTTCGGATGTTCCTTCAGAGTTGAAGATAATTACTTACTAGTAAAAACCTCCCGCAGGACGACGGGGGATGGAAGCGGGCAGGGTTTGAACCCTGGGCCATTGATAAATCTGAACGATAGTCCAGCGCGCAAACCGCACCAGGCAAGAATCTAAAAGCGTGTAGCCGTCTAGATCTAGATTATTCTACTTTTCTAGACGCTAGATTTGACCGCAGTGGCGTCACTAGGAACGGTGTCACCCGGTGCGGTTAGTGCAGGGTGTTACCCGGAGTCACACACACACACACACCCCGCCATCAACTTTATCCAAATTTTCCCTATAGAAACTATGGTTAATTCTTTTTGTGGGACCAATACAGTAAGCTGATTGCTCACTTTCATCGATTTTAGCACAAATGTAAAATTAGCCGATTCTATTTTAAAATCCCATGGTTCAACATTTCTGAGTTTCAGAAACTCATTCTCCTTAAATCTATCAAATCTATCTTCTACTAGTAAGAATTTTAAGATTGCAAGTCAAATAAAATTCAATTAAGAAGAGGTGATCAGGCCGTATCTGATGTGTGAGAGACATTCGAGGCGAATGATCAGTGTCTCTCAAACATTTAGAGTTGGAACCACCGACGTTAAGTTTTTTTTTAAATAGTGTTATGTAGATAATTTAAACTGTTTTGTGTAACTGAAAACGTTCTTTCTGGAGATAGTACTAGACAGGCATAAGGTTCTTTATCCATCCTGCAAGGTGGTTTGTTGAAGCGCTGTTAGCTCCTCCAAGAGTTTTCCTTCGTTCTCAGCTTGAGTCTTCTTCAACACAATTTTCTTCCCATAGTAACAAGAGCTCATGTCAATGTTAAATTATAATGAATTGTGACGCTTCGATAATGAAGTATTTTATTGCAATCTGAGCGCACTATTTATACTAGTTTAAGAAAAAGTTGCTCAATAAACAAAGAAGAAGGCAGCATTGGCCAATCCTATTATATGAGGGATGTTAGAGATACATATTGCGCACTTATATCTTAAGATCATCTACACGTTCAGTAAGAAGCCTTGCCGCGTTTTGTAATGTCTTCTACAAACATTTTTTAATTGATATTTTTGAAGATGCCTCACATGAAAACTGTATACATTTTAAACGATCCTTAATAGTGGATGATACGAAGTCTTTATCTTATGATATAATGTCATTTCACTGGGTTAATATTCAAAATTTGATTGATAACTAGAATGAACAGACAACTTTTTAATAATTATATTCATGTAAAATAATTTGAATTGCTTCACCCCCTCCCCATTGGTCAGGACGTCGCGCCTTTCCCCCCATGTGGTGCCCCTCACCAAAGCTTGAGGAAAACTGCAGTAGTTCATGCGAGTTTGTAATGGGCGTGTTGTCCTAAGTTCATCCTCATGTTAAGAAAGGTATCTTGTTCTGTTCACGCAAAAAAACGTCAGTAGTACCATGGTACGTTAGTTGGGAGAAATTGGTTCGTACTGCCGTAAAAACGGGGTAGACGCTAGAATCACTTCATTGAAGAGGCAATAAAATGTTTTCTTTAAAAGAGCCTTTTGAATCGATCTTTATTTTTCTCACTTTATTTTGTAAAAGATACATTGCAAAAATAAAATTTAAAAAAAACGAGTTTTATGGTATCACAAAAACAAATGTAAAAACTTTGTTCAGAAATTGTTCATAGTTCTTGCTTTCATTTGCTTGTCCTTTTTCCTGCCCTAGACGCGTGAAAATCCGCATACAACCCACATGGGCTTACATCTCACACGAAATGCATGATCTCCAAAGTTTTGAAGGTCAATGTCTTTATTTTCTAGTAAAGTCCAACAGTTCTGGGAAACATACACACACAGAAGTTTTTATGGATGGTGTATTGTCAGTACTCAGTCATTATGAACTGTGGGGGAGGCTTGTGTATACAGGCTCTGTTATTTTGTAGTCGCAGATATAGGAGCGAGTGGTCAAGAAATCAGTTTTTCATGTTCATTACAAGGTCGAAGATACAAAATTATAGTTAATGATTTTGTTGGATCGTTTACCAGCTGACAGATCAGCCTGAAGTCCTATTGATCTGATGTTTTTATGTCCAACACCCAATGCTGGGCTAATCAACAATGTTACTGGAGATCACGTTGCGAAACTCCACAATTGGACAGACCGGTCAACTTATCGTCAACCCAGGACTGAGGCCAAACAGCATTACAGTGAACTCATAAGGAGTTTAGAGGACTATATATAATCTAAGATTGATTATTCTTTACAAATTGTCTGGTCTGGCGATAATTTTTTCCCCAATGAAGTCCCGGGACAACTAATCTCCACCAGTTGACACCGAGAGGTCCTGGAATTCTGTTAGAATCACCACAGACTGAAAAGATAAAAAATTGTATTTGTGAGTAATTTATATATATTTTGTTCCCCTAATAGTCCCCAGTACAAATAAAGCTCCACGAGCCATTCCAACCTTCTGTGCTATGTAACACCTCCAATGGGTCAAACCCCTACTTTACAAAATCGATCTTGCTGCTAATATAGAAATGTTCTACTTGGACGATAAAAAGTGTTACTTAAGATCTAGGTTCACAGTCAGCAATAAACAAACAACAACCATTAGTGTCATGGCGGAGAATGATACTTTATTATATTGAACGCGTGCACCTTTGCGCACCATATCAACATCCCCTTTTCTTTAAAAAAAAAAATTAAAAAAAATAAAACCACAACATAAACAACTAAACATAACATACATATATACGCTTCAATGAATATGAAACATATCACATTTAAAAATCAACATTCAATAGTTCATTAAGACACATAGTCATTATATCTTGTCGGTTTCTTCAACTGATCCCTTGGTCGCAGGGAATGATGAGTTGATGAGTGGCGAATGTGTTGATCATGAGTTCTATTGTCCTGTATGTTGTCATCAGTATCGGGAAATATATCTTCTTCTGTTTCTCTGTTCGGGTTGATATGCACCCTGTTTCTTTGGTACACTGCACCATTGTCACCTCGAATAATGTAAGCTCTCTGGTTGACTTGAGACTGGATTCTTCCACGTCTCCATGTAGGGTCATTAGGAGATTGCAAATAGACCATCTGTCCAGTTCTCAGCTGACTTAAATTTCTTGACTTCTTATCATAAGATGTTTTTACACTCATCTGACGTTTTTCTTTCATTCTCACAATGTTCTCTTGACATGTAGCAATCTTAATGTTACTTCTTTTGTTTGGTATCAGTGTTCGAGTCATCCGACCAAAAAAACATCTGAACTGGGCTTAGATTTGTGTCTTGCCTTGAAATATTTATAAATTCCAGAAGAGCTTCATAAGCATCTGACTTTGATTCTCTAGATTTCTTCATTATGTTCTTCAAAATTTTTACTGCTGACTCAGCCTTTCCATTGGATTGATGGTGTCCTGGAGAGGATTTCAAATGAGTCACTCCCCATTCCATCATAAATTTGGAAAAATATTCCGATGTGAACTGAGGTCCGCTATCAGATATACAGACTTTGGGCACCCCATATCTTGCAAATAAAACTTTCAGTTTTTCTTTATAATTGCGTGTGTTGTTGTCAACTGCATGTTTTCTACCTCTATGAAATTTGAATAATAGTCCACTATAGCTAGATATTGTTGGTTACACATTTGGAATAAATCAATTCCAATCTTGTCCCACGGATTAGAATCTATTTCGTGCTGTATTAATTCTTCTCTCTGATTTGCTGGTTTATTTTTCTGACATATATAACTTGAGTTGGCTATTTCCTGTATTCGAGCTGCTGATAATCCAGGCCAGAAAACTGTTTCTTTTGCTCTTCTTTTCATTGAGTCTACTCCCAGGTGTGCTGCATGGAGTTTTTCTTCTATTTCCTTGCGAAGTGATATCGGTATGATTATTTGTTCTCCTTTCAACAAGAGTCCGTCTTCGTATGTAAACATGTCTCTTAGTGAAAAATATTGTTTGAGTTCAGGTAAACTATTATGTTTGTCTGCCCATCCATTTAGGATATACTGAATAAGTGTTTGCATTGTTCTATCTTTCTCTGTCTCGATTCTGACTTTCTCCAGCACTGCATCTGGTATTGCCAGTCCCACTGTATTGACACAAACTTCAGGGATATCACTCTTTTCCTCTGATGGGTCTCTACTCAAAGTATCAGCTATGAACAAATTTTTGCCTTTGACATATTGAAACTGGATATCGTAACAATAAAGACGCATCATTAGACTTTGTAGCCTTCTCGGAGCAGAACTGAGTGGTTTTTGAAGGATTTTTTTCCAGTGGTTTATGATCATTCTGAACTATTGTCACGTACACAGTGTCTATATTTAGCTCGTCAATTACCTCGGGTTTTTTCTCACGTGGAGATATGTTTATTAGTGTAACTTGGGCTGCATTTATTGGTTGGCACTGCAATGAGCTGCCTGGGAGACGTGACAGTGCTGGACCCGGGAAAAAGTTCTGTTTTTTTTAGTCAGTCATTGTATGGAACTTGGAAGTGAAACATCTACTAAAGCTTTGTATTAGAACTCAGTTATATCATTGTGTAGACCTATCATTTTATTCAAGTACGTTTAACCATTGTAATTATTTGTGAATAGCTTTTTCAAGTTCTGAATTAAAGTAATTGTTTTAGACGAAGAGAAGTTTCTTCATTGAATATAATAACATACTTAGATCGACTTAGCGAATGACAACTTCTAGATGATCAACTGGCAACATTTTGAATGATCGTATTATCAACTAGATCTAGCTACTTCTTTACGATCATCTTATTAAAAGAAGATTTCAAGATCCTCGGCAATCAGGATCATCGTTAGTGTGATATAGGTCAAGATAATCTTCAACGTGACATCTATCATTGCATCTTCATAGATCTTGACATCTGACATTCACATTAATTGATGATTGTGATATCTGGCACCTCCGACCTTCGATAAAGATCATCAAAAAGATCAAAAAAAATTTTTTTCAAGATCTAAGGAAAAATTTTCAAAACTTCGTCAATTACAAAACTTCGATTTTCTTCAACTTGAGAATAGTTCTACTGTGTTCAAAGGTCAGTTTGGTTATCGATATTTTATCTTATCATAGATATAGATCTACGATCGAGTTTTCACTATAACTCTCGAGATCTAATATTATTATTTTGTATTGGCATTGGCAATAAGACCAATATCATTTAACTGGCACGATACATAAGCCCAGTAATATTTAACTGACACAGTAGATAAGCCCAGTATCATTTAACTGGCATTAGTATTATAGATAAGCCCAGTAGCAATTACCTGGCACTATAATCTATCAAGTAGACATTTCTACTATTTGATATCAAGTCAAGCGTACACAACGACGACTTCAATACTACAAGTTCTACTAGATCTACAATCTCAACAGAGAGAAAGTTCATAGCCTTGTACGGCTCAGCAATATTTCATTAACCTGATACGGTTGAATAAATCTACACTTCCTACAACGACTCCAGTAGTAGACATAATCCTACTGTTCAAGATTATTAGCCAGTGACGGCATAACTAACATTGTTACATTCAAAAAGTACTATATTACTATATTCAAGTTTATATATTATAAAACACAAGAACTATACAATGGATTCAAAGCCTAGAGATAGAACACAAAGAATGTTGGAATTGCTTGACACAGCGGGGTCATTGGCATTACCGCCACATGAAATAATGCCCTGGGTAAATCGTCAAATACATCAAGAAGAAGAAAAACAAAGACAAGAAGCAGAAAAACGAAGACAAGAAGAAGAAAAACGTGAAGAAAAACAAAGACGAGAAAAAGAAAAACAAAGACAAGAAGAAGAAAAACGCGAAGAAAAACAAAGACAAGAAAAAGAAAAAAACAAGGACAAGAAGAAGAAAAACGTGATGAAAAACAAAGACAAGAAGCAGAAAAACGAAGACAATATGAAAGAGCAAAACTCGAATTTGAAAAACAAAAACTACACAAGTTGGAAGAAGAATTGAAAGGTTATCAATCTCAAATAGACGCAATTCATCGCAACATAACAGATCATGATGAAAGAATGAGACTATGGAATATTATGGAATATTTTCACCAAGCAAGAGTAATGAGAATTGAATCAGAAGAAGATTTAGATGATGTTTCAAATGATACAGAAGTAGAAAAGAAAAATGAAGACACAAAGTCACAAGACATGAAAGATACATGTTACATGAAACAAGAAGAAATAAAAGAAGATATAGATCTAACTATTGTACAAGAAGATACAAATGAACATAGAACAGATTTACAATACATTGAACTTGACAGAAAACGGCAAGAAGAACTACAACGAGAATTATTAGAATTGAAAAATACCGAATTCAAAGCTGAACAAAAGAATGATGCAACATTAACAAGAATATACCAGGAAGCTCCATTAGGATACCTTGAGGCATATTTTGAAGATGGATTTCTCAAGAAGACCTCTTTCCACAAGTGTAATGTAATTAAACAAATATATGTACCAGAGAAGTACAGAAAACAAATAATTAAAGCAAAGCATGAGTTTCATTACACCAAACATATGAGTGTAACAAGTACTAAGAAGAGAATTGCTTAAGGATATTATTGGCCTAGCATGACCAAAGATGTCAAGAAATATATTAACAATTGTCCAGATTGTAAAAGAGACAATCTTAAAAAGAAGCAAAGTCAAAAGCAATCTAAATCAATCAAAACAAAGAATGAACCAGACTTCAAAGTCAGAACCGTCAGCAATGAAGCTATACATCATGACTCAAGTAAATCTACAGGGACATCACTGCCTACTACATGTCCATCCCTACCTGATACTACATGTCCACCCATACCAAATACTTTCCCATCCCTAACCACTGATGATAACTTTATACATCAAGACTTGACCAAGACTGCATCTGCATCATTATCTACCAATACTATGGTATGCATTGAAAATTCTTGCTACAATCAAGACAAGTCTCATGAACCAGAAGCAGATACCAAAGAGACTTTTCTTCAATCAATTTAAATATACCAGACAAAAGAAAAACTATGCAACTTGACTCTACCACTCATACAAGTATTCCTCATTTGAAAGAATGTGAGTCAACTAAAGAAGCCATTACAACCATGAACATTGAAAGTCAAAGAATACTACATGAACACATGAAATCAAGACAGTTTGCTCAAGGAGATAAAGTCAATTTACTGTTACCAGATTTGAGTAACAAGATGTTCTACAAATGGCAAGGTCCTTTTCACATCACCAGAAAGATTTCCAACCTGCTTTATGAAATCAATGTCAACAAGGTTACCAAAGTATTTCATGTTCATATGTTTGAACATTACCATGAAACAGATGATGAAGACATCAAAGCAGAAGTTGAACATTTTCCAAGCTTAGCAACTATCACTGAAGAAGAAGAAGAAACGTCATCAACACCCATTCCTGAGATAGATGTTTCATTACCAGCATCAAATCTAATTGACACTCCCAAGGTCATCACTCTGGATGACATAGCACTACAGAAAGTGAAGAACATTAAATTGTTTACAGACCATGATGAATTCTTTACTAGTGTTTCTGAAACATTTCCAGTACTGCAATTTGAAAGAAACTCAGACAGCAACAACATTGACAACACCAAGTTTCATCCTCCATCCACTCAAAGAGCAACTTTTCTTCAGAAAGGAACAAATGAACTTCTTCAAAATAGCTTTATGGATCGATTGAACTCAGACCTGTTCAGTCATTGCTCTATTGAACATTCTAACGCAAAGCACTCTGCTACCATTGTTCTACAGCGTCAACGCTCATCAACCAGAAAATTGAGTTTTGGTTTCGGACAGTTCTTATTTTCACCAAACTCAAACGCGGTTCAATCAGACATTATCTGTGTGATCAATATGACATGGAGACTACAGCTTCATAAACTGAAAGACCTTTTCTTCAAGTTTAGAAAACGGACATGCACAACCATGACAGCAACTCAGAAGGGTTCCGAACTTCACACTTACATTCTACATATGTACTATAGCATATTTAGTGTCACTTGATCCATTATCATTCATACTCGTCAAGGAAGAACGATATTCAGTTGTACTTAATCAATTAATTAAGTTGTCTACTCATTTTTTCCACAGGTGTTCTATATCAGATTATGTTACATTTGTTTCAGCATAAAGCAACCCATTGAGCAAGGTCACTCATCCAAGATATATTTAATCAATTACTTTGTTTATTATATTTCAGCACCTTTGCATATGACATGCATTAATCATCTTAATTTTTATATCATGTGTATTTTATTTCAGGTATAATATTATTGCATATATCCTATTATAATGGTACAGATACATAACATATAATTGAAAATTTTCATTGCTTCACACATATTGAGATTTGTATTACATTTAGTGTTATTATTCAGAAGATTGTCATGTACTATCAATCATTTTTCTGCCAATTTTTCATATGTACTATATTTTTTCATACATTTTTTCATGTACACATTTTCACATGAGTATTATTACCCAAATGAGCTACACATATACAGTTAACATTGTCTTGTATTATTTTATATGCATTTCTATTATCATACAAATGCTTAAGAAAGCGGAGGGTAATATGTCACGTACACAGTGTCTATATTTAGCTCGTCAATTACCTCGGGTTTTTTCTCACGTGGAGATATGTTAATTAGTGTAACTTGGGCTGCATTTATTGGTTGGCACTGCAATGAGCTGCCTGGGAGACGTGACAGTGCTGGACCCGGGAAAAAGTTATGTTTTTTTTAGTCAGTCATTGTATGGAACTTGGAAGTGAAACATCTACTAAAGCTTTGTATTAGAACTCAGTTATATCATTGTGTAGACCTATCATTTTATTCAAGTACGTTTAACCATTGTAATTATTTGTGAATAGCTTTTTCAAGTTCTGAATTAAAGTAATTGTTTTAGACGAAGAGAAGTTTCTTCATTGAATATAATAACATACTTAGATCGACTTAGCGAATGACAACTTCTAGATGATCAACTGGCAACATTTTGAATGATCGTATTATCAACTAGATCTAGCTACTTCTATACAATCATCTTATTAAAAGAAGATTTCAAGATCCTCGGCAATCACGATCATCGTTAGTGTGATATAGGTCAAGATAATCTTCAACGTGACATCTATCATTGCATCTTCATAGATCTTGACATCTGACATTCACATTAATTGATGATTGTGATAACTATAACTGTCCTGCCATACGTATACTGGTCAAAACGTTCCAAACCAACAACCACTGCTAACAATTCTTTTTCAATCTGTGCCCATCTTTTCTGAGTATCAGTTAATGATCTAGAAGCATATGCTATTGGACTGCCATCTTGTAATAACGCTGCTCCCAACCCATTTTGGCTACTATCTGCTTGTAATGTAAGCTCTTTGTTAGGGTCAAAATATATTAATGTGCCATGAGTTGATATTTTCTGTTTTATTTTGATGAAAGCTCGTGTGCATTGATCAGACCAAATAAATGGTGTGTTCTTTCTGATCAACTCTGTTATGGGCTGTAAATCTGTCTTCAAGTCTGGAACAAATCTTGCAAGATATTGAACCATGCCACAGAATCTTCGGACTGATGAAATATCTTTTGGAGCATTCAAACTCAAAATCGCAGATACTTTGTTCGGGTCTGGTTTTATTCCTGCTTCTGTAATAATATGACCCAAAAAATTAATCTCAGCCTTTTCTAAAAACAGACTTTTCGTGGTTCAGTTTAATCTTCTTTTCTTGACATCTCTTCATCAGCTCTCTTAGGTTAATATCATTATTTCTGAGTGACTCTTCTTTCGTTCTTTCTCTTCCTACCACTATAATATCATCAACGTAATTGAAACAGCCTTTCAGTCCTTCTAGTGCTAGATTTAATCTTCTCTGAAAAATTTCTGAACTCACTTTCAGACCAAAAGGTAATCGTTTCCATTTGTATCTACCAAAAGGGGTTATCATTGCTGTCAAATTAGATGACGCTGTGTCTAGTCTGACATGCCAGAAAGCTTCTTGCATATCCAATTCGCTGAATATTTTGGCATCGTTCAAATCTGCCAATGTCATCTAAATTAGCAAGATTATAGAATTCCTTTAGTAAAACTTTATTCAGGACTTGTGGATCTATGCAGATCCTAATTTTTCCATTAGCTTTTTCCACAATTGCCATCTGACTCACCCACTCTGTAGGCTCTATCACTGGTTCTATGATTCCTCTCTGCACTAGGGTCTTTAACTCCTCCTTAACTCTTTCTTGTAAAGCAATATGGATCTTTCTACACGGTAGAACCTTGGGCTTAATGCTGCTATCAATCTTTAAAGACACTTCTCCTAAATCCCCCAAATCACCAGTAAACTTTGTACTACAGTCTTCTTCTTGGTTATTCACTACTGATGCTATGAACCTATCTTTATTGACTTTGATTAACTTCATTCTTGTTAAAGTTTCATGACCTAGAAGGCATGCTAGATTATTTGGTACAACTATATATTCCACCTCAAATGTTTCGTTAGTTTTCTCATTTCTCGTCGTTAGAGTGGCTTTCCCTATGGGTCTCATTTCAGTCTTATTCCACATTAGTAATCTTTGCGTTGCCTTTTCTATCTGATTCTTATTTACGTATTTTTCCTGGATGGTGTTTACATCAGCTCCACTATCCATTTGAAATCTTACACGGTGACCATTCACTGTCATAACTGCTGTCATCCTTTTCGTTTTGTGGTTCTCCAAAGACATCACCCATTCATTTTTTTACCATCATGACATCATCTCTTGTGTCCGACTGCAGCTGTCTTTCATCGTTAGACATATCATCTGACACCTGCTGAATTTTCTTTTTGCATATCACAGCAAAATGATGTCTCCCCTTGCACGCTAGGCACATTTTACGCCATGCAGGGCACTTTTCTTTAATGTATTCGTGAATCCTTCCACAATACCTGCATTTACCTTTCTGAATGTTTGTTCTTAAGGGTGTTGATACTTTCTCAATGATTGGAGGGTCGACTTGTATTTGTCTCAACTGTTTGTTGGCGGTCTCGTATGCTCTGCAAATATCTCTGCACCTTTCCAATGTGAGACTACTATCTTGTAACAATTTCATTTTGAGGCATTCATGTCTAATACCAAGAACTCTGTCCCTAATCGAGCTATCTTCCAGGCCTTCAAACCTACACGTTTTTGCTAGTCTTCTCAGATTTGTTATGTACTTTTCAATGTCCTCGCCTTCTTGCTGTTCACGAGTATTGAAAACATAGCGCCCATACGTTTCATTCGTTTTTCCAATGCAGAAACTTTCAAATTTGTTCACTATTTCTTCCATCTTTCTTTCTTTTCCCTTCTCAATTTCAAGACCTTCATATATGTCCATCGCTTTTGTTCCTAGAATTGTTAGAAAGGTGGCCACTCTGACCTCCTCTGATTCTTCCGACAATTTAATGGCTAACTCATAGTTTCGCCAGCTCCGGTGAAACTTTTACCAATTAGCGGCCATGTTTTCTTCTAACTCGAGCGGCTCCGGTACAGGAAGGAAATTTCTAGCTGCCATTTCACGGCGTAGCCTTAAATTGTTGCCTATTTATTATTACAAACAATAAACCTTTATATACTGATTAATGATTACCTCTGATCATTAATACACCGCTGCCACCATGTTAATTAAGATCTAGGTTCACAGTCAGCAATAAACAAACAACAACCATTAGTGTCATGGCGGAGAATGATACTTTATTATATTGAACGCGTGCACCTTTGCGCACCATATCAACAAAGATGTCACATAATAAAAAAATTAAGTTATTAAAATTTGATTATAAATTTGGTTTTGCCTAATTAATATAAAATAACTGCAACGCATATAGGCCTACAAGCAATTTTAGTTCTTAAAAAAGACTACATTTGCATCTCCCTTATTATCATTTACTTTTGGACATGTGTACCAAAGAAAACAGTCACAATCTATACAATAGTGCCTAAAAATAAAATATATAGATCTAGATTAGGGGATATACCTACGGAGAATAGTTAGAGATTTATTTCTTTTTGATTTGCTAGCTTTTGCCGATATTAAAATTTTCCATTCGGGTTTTTATTTTCTAGTTTTTGCCAATATTCACTTTTTTTTTCTATGCAGGTTTCACCCGGTTAAGACACAGCCAACGTGATATGACGGTTAGGACGTACCTCACCCACCCCCTAGTGACGTCAGTGACGACATTGAGAAAGACCATGACTTGTAGACGCGTAGGACGTAATCATGGCATCTTTTTTTTTTTTTAGTAATGTCAGTATTTTTAAAGATAAGATGTAGACGTAGAATCTATTGCTTTTCTGGGATATATATAGATCTAGACATCATCTAACGGTACGTATACTGTAGTTCCATGGATATATCTCTCTACAATTCAGTGATTCCCAAAGTGGTTTATATCGACCCTCAGGCCCCCAGGGGTCTACAAAGGCTTCCAAGGGGTCGACGAAAGTGAAAAAATAAATTGTCACAGGTTCTGACAAAGTGTAGTGATCTGTGCAGCAAACTGCATTAGGTTCGCCGGCTCCTTATTTTAACTCAGGGTTGACCCACAAAACCTTTCCAATGTTTGAGCTGCAAGGCAGCAGAGTTTTGAGTTCAGTTGTACTTCTGCTAGGTGGGTAGCCAGCCAAGACTTATAAGCCCTTCCTGCTCAACGCTGACTGCCATGGCTTCGCCCCTTCTCATATTAGTGATAACATCTTCGCGGACTCAATATTTGAGCCACACATGGAATATCAAGAAATACATGATAAACAGGGGCGGACTGGCTATATGGGCAAACGGGCAAATGCCCGGTGGGCCGGTACCAAATGGGCCGGTCTGGTGGCGACCAAAAAAAAAAATCAACGCAGACAACTTTAAAAAAAAGTGACAGCAACAAGACACAAAAGCCCGAAAACGTTTTCTTGTTTTTTTTAAATTCTTATTAGAATTAATTTTGCTTGAAATTCAACAAGAAAATAATTTTAAGAATTACACTATACACTGTACGTATTATCATTTGTAAAACGTTAGACTGTACTTTCTGCTATGCATGAGCATAGCAATACAAGACACAGATATTTTACAAAGAGAATTAGATGAATTACAGAAATGGGAATCAAATTGGAGCATGTCTTTCCACCCAGAAAAATGTCAGTTGTTAAGAGTAACAAAAAAACTAAAACAAATTAATTCCACTTATCTTATTCATTGCAAACCAGTAACACAGACTAAAAACGCAAAATACCTAGGTGTTATAATAAATGAAAAACTGTCATGGAATCCACATATTGATGAAACTACAAAAAAATCCAACAAAGCATTAGGGTTTATTAAAAGAAATTTCTATAAATCAAATAAGAACATAAAACTAAAATGTTATTTAACCTTGGTTGGCCAATAATAGAATATGCATCCACGGTTTGGGACCCCTCAACTCAAGAAAACATTAAGAAACTGGAACAAACACAAAATAGAGCAGTGAGATTCATAACAAACGAATATTCACATTTGACTAGAGTAACACCATTAGTAAAATCACTAAATTTAGGAAGCCTTCAGGACAGAAGACTCAAAAGTAAAGTAGCAATTATACATAAAACACTGAACCATAATCTTCAAATACAAAAACAAAATCTAATAAAATACTCTGAAAGACACAAAAATAAAGGCACATTCCTCGTCCCATATGCTAGGACAAATTTGTACAAATACTCCTTCTTCCCTAGTGCTATTAGAGCATGGAATGGGTTGCCTGGGCTAGCCAGAAAAACCAGTGACTTGGCAGAATTTAAGTCATTGGTTAATATGCATGACTAAATGCATGACGCGTAGGACGTAATCATCTTCTTTTTTTGAAGTAACGTCTGTATTATATAAGATAAGTTAAGATAATGGGTTCTCAGGCAGGAAAACCAATGATTTAGCATATTTTAAGTCACAGATCAACATGCATGACTAGATTGACATGTGAAATGCGTAGGACCTAATTTTTTTTTTTGAAGAAACGTCTGTAATCTATAAGTAATACCAAAAAGTTTGAAACTCATTAAGGCTGCTATTGTAGAGTTTATAGTTTTCAGACTACACACATGTAGATCTATAAATAGAATACATTATGTAAGCCTACGAAAGCATACATCCAGTTTTCGATGCGTTATCAAACTTTATATATTTTGAATAGAATTAGGCTTACACCTATGATAAAACACATGGGCTAAGCCGAGAGAGAGGAATTCTAACCATCACTGGCCTCAGATATAAATGTCTGAAAGGGAAACTTTACTTACTTCCCCAGTGCAGCCAACGTAAGCAAACTAGTCACCAAATTTCATGAGCGTAGCCATAAGTGGTTTTGTGGTCCCCCCCCCCTTTCCAATACAAAAGTAAAGCATTTTACCATTTTTGCTGGACTCCAGTGAATAGAAGATTTAGTTTTTGATTTTTTTAGCGGAAGAGTATCAGGCTAATTGCACTGTAGATACCTCAGAATATGCATTTTTTAGAGCTTAAAATAACGGAAATGATGCACCCCACTGGGGGAGCTTACGGCGCTCACCCAGACTACCTAGCTGTAGCTGTCCCTTGGCGGTGTGTACTACCTTTCACTAATTATAGGAAGAGAGTATTTTAGAGTAGAAAAAACGTTTAAAAGAATGAAAGATAAGAATGTAATGAAGATTAATTACATATACACACACAAATATAAATATTATATATATATATATATATATATTATTATATATATATATATATATATATATAAATTGCGGAGGGGGTTTAACCCCCCCCCCACACCGAAAATATATGACATGCCATTTGTGGGCCGGTTTATATGGTAATGCCCGGGCCGATTTTGATACCCAGTCCGCCCCTGATGATAAACAGCTCTTTGCGAAAACTTGTACAATAATAATTAAGGCTAATTAATTAATATTTATTGTTTGAACCACTACTTCATAGAACAACAAATTCCTATTTGAAACATAGACTAATATCCATAGCAACGGATCATAATAAACCTGTAAAAAGACATTTCCAGTGTGGTTGGTGATTCCAGCAATACATATTTTTTTTTTTTTTTAATTGGCTTCAATTTTAATTTTATCAATAAAAAAAAAATAGATCTCTAGAACTTAGCACTAGTATATGTAGCTTTAAATTACTTGTTCACTTTTCAACTCACTACAGATAGAAATTAGTTAGTTTTTTTTTTCAAATGTTGATGAATTTTTAAAAAAGTTAAAATGAGGGTCTACCGAAAACCAGAAAATATGGTAATTTAGGGGTCTAGGAGACAAAAAGTTTGGGAACCACTACAGTCTACATCATAGATTTATATATGTATCAGTGCATATTTACAAGGGAAATCATTCTAGTTCTAAAATCTTGTTAGGAAAATGAATTTTGTTTATTTATTTTGGCAAAGTAAGATTTGGAAATGTATACATAATACACTGAATACAGTATTGAGTATAGAGATCTAAATCTACAGTCTAGATTCTAGGTCTATGTGATGATCTAGATTTAGGATTTAGATCTAGATTCTGTCTAGATTTAGACTTAAGACTAGTATCACTATGTGACTATTATGATCACTATATAAGTATATTAGGTAGATCTATATAACTTATTAACTATCCTATATGTGGTCTGGCACTTAAAGTTAAGAAACTACTTTTTTTTAACTAGACAAGAGAGTACTAGAGTTTTTAAATTAGTCATACTAGAGTCAGAGAATGGAGAGATATTCAGATATGGCTTATTGAACTTATTGATTAGATTTATATAACTGATAAGATTATTATATAATTAAAGATCTATTACACTTACTGACACAAAATACTACTAATAGTCGTATATCTAATACTAATATTAATAATTACATATACACACACAAATATATATATATATATATATATATATTATATATATATATTTATTTATATATATATATATATATATATATATATATTATATATATATATTTATTTATATATATATATATATATATATATATATATAAATTGCGGAGGGGGTTAACCCCCCCCCCCCACCGAAAATATATGACATGCCATTTGTGGGCCGGCTTATATGGTAATGCCCGGGCCGATTTTGATACCCAGTCCGCCCCTGATGATAAACATGACATGACAAGAGTTGTAAATTGCCTTTCTTTGTAAGGGTGACAATGAGTGATTGGATCCAGGGTTTGGGCCATTCTCCTAATTGCCAGATCTTGTTGCAAATCGTATAGAGTGCGTTTATCATGTTTTTTTATAAATTATAATAAATAATAGATAGAGCAATGAGATTCATAACAAACGAATTACGAATAGATTTATAGATCTAAAAAAGATATATTAAAATCTATTTACAATTGTAAACATTTGATTAGATTAGAGTAACACCTTTAGTCTAAGGCTGTGACTTTAGTAAAATAATTAGATTTAGAGAACCTTCAGGATAGAATACAACTAAAACACTGAACCATAATCTTCAAAAACAAAAACTAATTTTAAAAAAAACTCAGAAAGTAAGGACACAAAGTAAATCTAATAGGCACATTTCTTGTTCCATATAAATTTATTGACAGACATAATAATGTCTGTCAAATGGCTGTGTGAAGCGTCTAGTGTGGTAGCTTGACTTGTTGCCACCGCTGGCTAGCATCTGTGAAAGGGGAGCAGTTTTGTAAGTCTCTCTTGCCAGTACATAGCCTCTCCACAGCAAGTCCTATGCAGTACCTCCTCGTGGTGGCAGATGGAAACTGAGGCTGCGAAGCCTCAGGCTAAACTGCAAGGGTCTCGGAGGAGGTTTGGCACCAAGATGTGAGGCAGGCATGGCCCGTCGGCGTGCGGACACGCCCTGTTGCCCACAAACCAAACCCCTAGCTATAGGTCAATAGCCGCACTGCCTTGTGTGTGTGTCCCTGTAAGGTCTAAGGCTAAGGGAGTAAACCCTAACAGAAAATCCGGTCCTGGAGCCCCGTAGGCGGGGGGACAGTAGTAAGACTACTGCTCTCTGGCAAACTCCTGCAGCCACCTGTCCCCAAATTGTGATGGCTCGCCATCCCTTTGGACCCGGTCAGTATGGAAGAGAGGCGTGTGCTGACGTGTGGGCAGCCCAGCACTCGCAAATTTACCGCCCAGGCTTTCCCCCAGCAATGGAGAGGTCACTCCATCTCTGATAGTAATGTCTTTGGAAAAACACGGAGAGTGGTAGTTACCGGTGATAAGTTAATATAATCTGTGCTTACTCACCAACCCTTGCTGCACCGGAAGAGGACAAAGACAGATTCTATCAAGCTCTAGAGGATGTAATTAAAAGTATTCCAAAATCCGAGCACCTCTATATAAATGGAGACTTTAATGCCCGTGTTGGTGATGGAAATGATGCATGGCCACAATGCTTGGGACCTCATGGTGTTGGCAAAATCAATGACAATGGCCAAAGGCTACTCGAGTTCTGTAGCTCTCATGAACTGTGTGTAACAAATACATTCTTCTCTGGCAAGGAACGCCATAAAGTCTCTTGGCAGCACTCACGCTCAAAAAGGTGGCACCAGCTTGACCTCTGCATCACCTGAAGGATGGATCTGAAAAGTGTCATCCACACCCGTTCATACCATAGTGCGGACTGCAACTCAGACCATTCACTAGTGCTAAGCAAAATCAAACTACTTCTCAAGAAGGCTTATACTTCCACTCAACCCAGAACTAGGCGAATTAACGTCAACCATGTAGGTGAACCAGAGAAGTGTGCACTCTTTGTCGAGCTTCTGAACAGTTCAATCCCCTCGTTAAGTGATGAAGAAGACATCTCTATCAGATGGGAGAAATTAAGAGATGTAATCTACAGTTCGTCAATCACCGCCTTTGGGCCTCAAAAACACAGAAACGTAGACTGGTTTGAGGCGAATCTAGCACAAATGGAACCTTGCATCGAGAAAAAGCGATCTGCACACCTCGCTCTCAAGACAAAGCCAAGTCCAAGATCTTTGGAGGCCTTCAAAAGTGCTAATAAAGAGGCGAAACAAATGTCTAAAAAATGTGCTAACAACTTTTGGAGGGATACCTGCAACAGAATCCAAGACAGTCTCCACTCAGGAAATAGCAAAGCTCTATTTGATGGCATTAAAGCGGCCCTGGGTCCAACAGTGTCTAAGCCTGCCCCCCTTCTATCCAAATCAGGAGAAAAAATTACAGATCAAACCAAGCAGCTAGAACGTTGGACAGAACACTACCTCGAAGTCTATGCCACACAGAACACAGTAGACGATGTCGCCCTGGCTTCTCTACCAGATCTTCCAGTACTGGAATGCCTAGATGATCTTCCGAGCCTCAGTGACCTTAAAAAAGCAATTAACTGCATAAAAAATAGAAAATCCCAGTGGAAGTAGTGAAAGTCAATGAATCACTCCTGCTCCCTGAACTCTATATTCTCCTCTGCCGCTGTTGGGAAACAGGTCATGTCCCACAGGACATGCGTGACGCAACTATAGTCACAATATACAAGAACAAAGGGGATCGGAGTGACTGCAACAATTACAGGGGTATCTCTCTCCTCAGTATAGTGGGCAAGATCTTTGCTAGAGTGGCACTATCCAGGCTGCAAGTGATAGCTTCTAGAGTCTACCCAGAGTCTCAGTGTGGATTCAGGAGTGGTAGATCCACTGTAGACATGATATCTTCTCTACGACTACTGCAGGAGAAATTCAGAGAGAGAGACAGACCCCTTTACATCGTTTTTGTTGATCTGACTAAAGCTTTTGACATGGTCAGCAGAAGTGGCCTTTTCAAACTCCTGAGGAAAATAGGTTGCCCTCCCAAACTACTGCAGTTCATTGAGTGTTTTCACGAGGAAACTAAATGCACTGTCAAATTTAATGGAGCCCAATCAGCACCCTATGAGGTTTGCAGTGGTGTCAAGAAGGAATGTGTGCTCGCACCTACTCTGTTTGGCATATTCTTCTCCTGTCTACTGCATTATGCGTACAATGACATAAACAAAGGTGTGTTTCTCCATACAAGATCCTCTGGAAAACTATTTAATGTATCAAGGCTGCGGGCAAAAACCAAGGTTAGGAAGCTACTCGTCAGGGAACTCCTGTATGCTGATGATGCAGCTATTGTGGCTGATTCTGATATTCAGCTACAGTGCCTGGTTGACAAATTATCTGCTGCTTGCCAGAAGTTCGGCTTAAACATCAGTCAAAGCAAGACTAAGATACTTGTCCAAAACACAAACACTGCACTACAAACACTGCACCTCAAGTAAGCATTAATGGCCAACCACTAGAAATTGTTGATCACTTTTGTTACCTTGGCTCCATCATATCCAACAACAGGAGTGGAGAAGACATGTTTATTCTACAGAAAATGGACTATCCAGCTAGAGTGATCTGCAAGTTATTGAAGTCTGAGCTGTCTTGACTCAAGAGAACGTCCTTTGTGCTATCTGTTAATCTTTTTTGAGGACCTGGGGCGGCACTGGGAAGTGTGTCGTTGGTCTATACTGGTATTTTGATAGAAAAGGACTGGTGTCACTTTATATATATATTGTTACAATCTTCTCTACCAGGCTTTCTGTAAACACTGCTCAACAAAACACATCTAATACAAGAACTTGACAACAAGAGTTTGAAATAACAATGTGGTGGTTTAATTTAATAAACTAGATCAACAGCCAATATGACACAACTGGCTACACTAACTTCAAATGCTTTCTTGTACTTAACAGTACTGCCTACTAAATACTACTAGTCTCTCTGGACTTGTACAGTTACATTCTCGAGGACTCACATGGTATAACACCGTCCTTACTGCCTTGCTGTCCTGGGCTGCCTCCTTTCTTACACACTGTCTCTGGTCCAAGAAGGCTTGCGATCTCATGACCATAACACAGGTCATATATGCGTGAACTAGCAGTACTGTCCCTTGTCCTTTGACAGCTGTTGTGCCAGTAGGTCGCACACATATTAACCCTATCAATCCGCCACTGGAGTTACAACAATATCTATAGATATATATGTGACTGCCTTAGATTGACTGCCACTTCCGGTGTTTGGCTGACGCCAAAGACGAAGCTGAAGTGTCCTCTCCAGTTTTTGTGGTTAGGGCTTTTAATAATACCTGGGCATTGTTTATGGTCGGAACGATGTCGCCCACACAGCAGTTTCCCCCCTCTCTGCGCAGCTGATGTGACCAAAGGAACGGAATATCCAATACAGTTTGGGATCAGTAGCACCGCAGGCTCTGCCAGGCTGTACCACAATCTGCCTAAGGGTCACCAGCTCCTGATTTTTCCTCAGGGTTGTCTCCCAAAGCCTTTCCCGCATTTGGTTATAGTCGCAAGGCAGCTGAGGTTTGGATTCAGAGTTTTCCTTTTCCTAGATGGGTAGCCAACCAAGGCTAACGAGCCCCTCTTACCCGAAGCTTACTGGTTTAGGTGCCAGTTGCTCGCTTTTGCCCCTTCTCCTGTCTGTGGTAATGGTTCTGCAAGGCTCAGTATCTTAACCACACTTGAAGGCCGGGAGTTGGACTGGTTGTCAGAGGCTATTTGAGACGTATGCCATTGGAAGCATTTTGTAGGTAATGATGGGCTTAAGACCATTACCTTTTCTAGCGTTAACAACCTGCCTAAGAGTGAGATTACATGAATTTAAGTGTAATGTAGGTAAAGTTAAATGTTTAAATTGTATTTTAATATTTAGTAATTCACTCTGCGGCTGTCTGCAGAGTTTTTGTTGGGTTGTTAGATGTTTAATTTAAAAATTCTTTTTATGGATTCTTCCTGACAAAATTTAAATATGTGAGAGTAACATTTTTCTTTTTCATTTTATATTGAGTACTGCTTTTACTAAACCGTTGGTTTTAATTACAATGACATCATGGTCTGATAGTCCAGGGTTAATGTATCAATAATTGGTTACATAATTCTTGCATGGCTGCCTGGTCGTGCGGTTTGCGCACTGGATTGTCATTCAGATTTATCGGTGGTCCAGGGTTCAAACCCTGCCCGCTCCCATCCCCTGTCGTCCTGCGGGAGGTTTGGACTAGGAAGTAATTATCTTCAACTCTGAAGGAACATCCGAAACATGTAAAACATTAAACAAACAAAACAAACATATTATATACATGTGTACTCTTAACTAGAATGTCATTTCTGTAAATACTGCATATTATTAAGAATGTTGATGTGGTGGTACTTTTGCAAAATGCTGATTCAATTTTAATTTGGTAAAGTAATTTTGTATGATATTTGTGTGTGTGTTGTTGTTTTTTTATTGCTAACAGAACTCCTCTGTGATTATCTGTCCTAAACATTTCATAATCCCTATTGAAAATTTCTGAGTTATAAATTTTAGGATTAAGACATTTTTCTGTTCCTGCAATTATGTCTGGTCTTTCTCTTTCTAATAAGATTTATAAGTCTGCAGATTTGCTTTCTTCGAAAGTTTTACTAAGGTGCTTTGATATTACTGCTTTAATAACAAATTATTTGATGGGACTGTTGTTTTAGACTTAGTAAATTTAACAGGAGTGGATTTAGCAAGGGGTTGGTAATTTTGATCTGTTTTTTTTTTCTCTATATATATAAAATGTATAATAAAACAATAAGGTCAAAATAAATTTGAAGTGCTGCAATCTAACAAAAAGAAATTCAAATTTCATTTAGACTTTGGAAAACTTGATTTCTAGATTTATAACCTTGATAATGAATACGAACTGAACTTTGGATACCTCTGTTCATTAATTTAATTTGACATTTTTTGATTCTATTGATTGTGACAACTTTTATATGAAGAGTGAATTTAGAACTAATTTGTGTTATGTGATTGTGAAGTTTGTACCGAAAAAAAAAAGACATTTTAATCTATGCTTGGCAATTTCTAGGAGCACTTACATTTGGTGAAGACTTGTGCACTTAAACATTAGAACAATGAAAAAAACAAACATCAAATTATCATCACTTTGCTTTTTCATTATGACGTTTATACTTCAGTGCTCAAAAGTAAATGGGCATAATCAGAATTCAATAAACTCAGCTAAAAGGCTGATGACAGAGTATAGTCAAAGCAATAGTCCAGAACAAATTCACTTGTCGTTGGGATCACAATCTCACTCTATAGTTGTTATGTGGTCTACAAAATTAGAAGAAGAATGCTTTATAGAGTATGGAAATGGTCCTGAAAACCTTAAGAGTGTGACAGCAACAATGGCACAACTAACTGTTGATAATGAACAAGCAGCTCAGTATTTGCATCGTGCAGAGTTACTTGATCTGAAACCAGGTGAACAGTACTCTTATCGAATTATTAATAAAGGATCTAATGTTAAAAGTGGCATTTTCAAATTCCGTTTCCCACATAATGAAAATAAATCTCATTCGTTTTTAGTTGTTGCTGATATGGGGACACTTACTAAGTCTCTTCAGTTTATGGTTCATGAAGCTTTAAATGGACTTTATGAAGTAGTTTTTCATGTAGGAGATATAGCCTATAATTTGAACACTGAAGGAGGAAGTATAGGAGACCATTTTATGAGAAGGGTGTCAAAATTTACCTCAAGCATCCCTTACATGACAACTCCAGGAGATCATGAAAGAGCTCACTCTTTTTACCATTATCGCTACAGGTAACTTTTCAGATTTTAAATAATATTGGAAAAAAATAATCTGTGACATATTGGTTCTTTTTGTTTAAGTACAATCCATTTCTTTAATCTCTTCTCTCTGTTACAAGGTATTTTATGATTACAGAGTCCCCCAACTAATTTTATATTATTTTCTAAGCAGTAGAAATAATACTATTCATTTAAGAATCACTCATTACCTGTTTAAAGTTTGCGTATTTAGTGCATGTGCTTAACATGTATTTTAATAAAGATACATATACCCTGAAGTAAGGCGTTTTGACAACACAATTTTTGTCACGTTTTATTGACGGGACATTTTGGTTCTGAATATGTAGACCTGCGCAAAATATGTTTGTGTGGCAAAATATGTAGGCTGCAGCTGGGGCTGTGTAGTCACTGGAAATACTGCATTCCATAATAATCTTTAGGCTTGAAGACACCCTTTATTATTATTAATATTATTCATTAAATATTGACAATTTTTTTTTACAAAAAGAAAGCTTTTTTTTTTGTTAATTTTAAATATTCAGGTATATTTTTTTTCGTATTTAAAAACTGTTTATTAGAAAATGTTGAGTGTTTTTGAAATTACATAAACACTGGCACTATATTCAGTTTCATGTAAACGTAGTTAAACACAAGCATTTCATTTTTTGGTCTAAAGATTAATTTATATTAAAGTATCTGCTAAACATTAATGATGATTATTTAAATTCCATTTAAAAGATGGACATTAACCTTTTTATCCAATGAAGCAATTCCTTGATTCATCTAGCTCTGATTTATTCATCATTTAGATATTAAATTAAGGTTCATACTGATTTTCTTGTGATAAATCACCAGGCTAAACTTTGCAAATATAAAAAATATGGATATAATCATCCTGAGAACAACTATGTTCACTTAAGATTAAATGATTTTATGATTCTTATATTCACCTTGCAAAGTCATGGGCACTGGGTGGGTGGATGGATGCTGTTCTCAAAAACAGCTCTAACAATTTCCCTTACAATTGGACAATTGATGTATATCTTTGGGAAATGAAGTACAAGCTATTTGACCATTCTAATGTTTGAAAGCATACACAAAATTATTTAAAGTTGGATAGAAAAACTTTATCTTGATCAGGTATTTCCACATTTAGGTCCTTTTCTGAAAGAGCTTAATAAATTAATAGATGTTCAGTATCAGTATCATTTTGCACAATGTCATCTAAGTGCAGATCCAGTGGAGATTTTCATGATAAACTAAACAATGTCAAGGACGCTTAATTGAACTTAAAAAATTTGCCAATCAAATAAAAGTTACAAATGGAAGAGCTTAAAAAAAATGTGATTCTGCAGTGTTCAAATGTGCTATAAGAGTATCATGTAACTTATTCATTGATTAAACAACGTAGTTTAGCAACACTTCCTTTCTTTTGTACATCAGATACACCAAAAAACTTGCTATGTACAGGTTTTGAAAATGAAAATCTCCAACAGCATTAGACTTTGTATAATCAACTCTTAGTAGATTCATACATATAATTTATTTTTTTTGAGTAGGAGATATTGTATAATCTGACTCTTAGTAGATTCATACATATAATTTTTTTGTGAGTAGGAGAAATTGTATAATCTGACTCTTAGTAGATTCATACATATAATTTTTTTGTGAGTAGGAGAAATTGTATAATCTGACTCTTAGTAGATTCATACATATAATTTTTTTGTGAGTAGGAGAAATTGTATAATCTGACTCTTAGTAGATTCATACATATAATTTTTTTGTGAGTAGGAGAAATTGGGGCGGGGGTAGAAAATTTTCTTTTTTTTTTATAAATCTATTATTCATTAGTAATAAAGAGTAAAATATTTGCTCTTATGAAACAGAGGAATTGTCTCTTTTTGTTTTAAAGTATTTTTAAAATATTTTACTTGTTTTATTCTTTATTTTTTTAAAGATTTTCCATGCCCAATGCTCCATGGCCAATGTCAGAAGACAGTTTGTGGTACAGCCTTAATATTGGATACACTCATTTCATCAGTATTAATACAGAATATTTTTATCTACAATCAGCATATAAGCAGCTGCAGATTGATTGGCTGAAGAAGGATCTTACAGAAGCCAATAAGCTGCGAGACTCTGTTCCCTGGATCATTGTGATGGCACACAAGCCTCTATATTGCACCAAATCAGAAATGGAACAAGAATGTCAGGAAGAGAATTCATATCTAAGGGATTTTCTTGAAGACTTGTTTTTTGAACATGGCGTTGACCTTATTATTAGTGGCCATAAGCATTGCTATGAAAGGTCATGGCCAATGTATATGAGTCGGGCATTTCAGTTAAATTACATTAACCCTTTGGCTCCAATATATATTGTCATTGGAGCCATGGGCTATGAATATATGACTGATAAACAAAAGTCCTCTCCCATATGGCTAGCCTTTGCCATGAGTGACAGGGAGAAAGAGCTTTTTGCTCGTCTGAATGTTGTGAACAAAACACATTTGGTCTGGTCTGTTCATGCCTCAATGACCAACGAGGATGTGGATGATGTGCAAGTAATCCAGACAAAGCATGGTTCATTTGGTGAGCCTGGGGCCAAAGCATTAGAAAAAATTAAGCCCAGAACTGGTGGTTCTAGAAATCTTCCACCAGAACCTTTTCATTTTGTTGATGCTACAAATATTGATTGTCAATATCGACCTTTTATATTATCTGCTACTGTCTTTACTATATCTTTTGTTTTATTTCTATTTTTCAGACATTTAAAAGTAAGAAAAGTTTTGCGTTTATAATACTATCATTAATGAAAGTTTGTTGCACAGGTGAGCTTTCAACTAGCTATGCCTTAACAAATTGTTTGTCAGCATTGCATTTTTTATTATCATTGATGATCCCTATCTTTTTAAAAACGAAATAATTTATTTTGTATACATACAAACTTTGTTTTTTATTCTTGAAAAAGTATACTTTTTTAAAGTTACTAAACTTATGCCTTTTCAATATTGTAAAAGTTTACTCTGCTTGAAATTTGTAAGAGAGGAAGAAGTTATGAACAAAAAATTTAAACAGTTTGTCTGGACATAGAGTTTTGCTTATAATATACTGAGTGAGCTTTATATATATATAGATTCTATATAGCTCATTCAGTGAAACACTTTTCACATTTCAAGCAATTATAGATCAATTTTACAAACTAGATGTGTTTTTATTGTTGTGTTTTTTGCCAAAAATGCAAAACAGCTTTATGAAGGCATGTTTTGTATGTACTAAATTATTAAAGTGTCAAAGGGAATATCATAATGTAATCATCATGTAATCTCTATAGCACAGAGGCGCATATGATTAGTGGAAGAGTGTACATAGAACTATATTTTTATTCCAAAGTTCCCTGGCCAAAAGTATGTGTGAGGGAATGCTGGAAGATGCACACAAAATAAAGAGTTGGGAGGGGGGGGGAGACTGGCTACACAAAAAAAGTCCACTTTTTCAATGTTATGAAGCATGAGTATCTCCTAGTATGTATATATTATTAACATATCAATTTTAAAATTGTATTCAAATTGATAGCCCTTGTAAAAATCTGACATTGTAATATTTTTAGACCACAGCCTAAAAATATGTCATTGAACTGATTTATTTGATATATTATTCTTATGGCCAAGCTAGAAATGACTCAATATTCTCTTTTTATTCATAATAATTATCCATAATTAATAATATATACCCATATATTATGTCTCATTATTGATACATAACTACAACATTAAATTATGCATACATACATTCCCTTCCAAGAAGTTAAATATTTCTATTGTTGTTAGCTCTTCAACATTTAAAAACATATTTATCTCTAAACTTTGTTTAACTTTTCTTACATTCCAAAATATTGTATCACTATTTGTAAGTGCTTGTTGTCATGTGTTTGATAAAATTTGCTATCGTTAGGCTAAAAATAAGTTAATTTATGTCAACCATGCCAAACTTCCAAGAAAAGTTGTTTTTTTAGTCAGCAGTCAAGAGATTTTCCTTTAAATAGACACATTGATCAACACAACAATTTTAGTGCATCCTAAATTTATTGTTTCTGTTAATTTTATTTTTAATAATTAGAAGTCTTTGTTTTCAATAGGACCTAGTATCTGTATGTGTTGACTGATGGAACAAAGAGATGCCAATTCTAGACTCTTAGAGAATAATGGATTATATTTAGATCTAATTTATTTTCAAACTAATTGCCATCTTTGACAGGAAGTGAAGACAGAATAGGAGCTCATAAATATTGTATTTGCATTGTGGATATTATCAATATTTGAGTATTATTCAAGTAAAAAAAAAGACATTATTATCAATGTTTATAAAATAACGTTGTCATCTTCTAAGCGGGAACTTTCTTACTAATTTCGTGAAAAGCACCTGTAACAAGATCAATTCAAAATGTTCTTTTGAAGAAGACATTTCAATATTCCAACAACAAAAAAAAAAAAAAAAAAAAAAAGCTATCTGTGGCATTCATACTCTCACACTTAACTACAGTAAATTGTGATGGGGGGTACACTGACGGCAACGAACAAATACCTACCAAATCTTGTTATACAAAAAATTGGGTCAAGCCCTAATAAAACCAGATTTGGTCCTAATAAAACCAGTATTGGCCCCTATTTAGAATATTTATTGGATAGTCTAGATCTTTCCTAGAAAATATAATTGTAAAAACATTTTTGTTAACTACCATTATATGAATATAAAAGGATTCATGCCAGGGTTTTTTTTTATTGATTATTTTTTTTTACTTTAATATCATTCCAACCTGTGACCAAAACTATTAAATCACATGAATGATTGTCTATTAAAGCTGGTTCTAATAAAAGTTGTAAAATCATGTAACATTAATTTTAATCAGTTATTTTACAAGCTTAAGATTGTTTGGAGAGAGGCTCTTTGCCCCATCTTACTCCATTTATATTATTTTGTTTTCTTAGTGATTTAAAACAAAATAAACATTAACTATTAGTAGTTAGTATACTAGAAAACACACACAAAAAAGTCATTATTAATACTTAGGCACAAAAATAAGTAATTATATACATATAAGATAAGTTTTTGATGATAAAAAAAAAATTATGTATTTTACATATATGAATTTTAAAAGATTATTTTGGGGAAAAAAAATTTAATGCACAATAATTATCTCCCTTACATGTTTTTTTTAAAGGTAATAAGGGATTATTTTATTGGAAAATTTTTTTATTAAAAAACAAATAAAAAGTAGAAGTTGCATCTATACTTTGCAAACCATAATAAACATATGGTGAAATTGGGATTGACAATAACTTTTCTAGTTTTGAAACCTAAACGTGACAAACATAGACTACACTATACTATACCAAACTAATAGTGGCTTCCACCATTTCGGGTGCTGCCCTTTGTTCACTTTTTTTGCAGCGCTTGATTAGCACCTCATGAAAATGATTGATAGAGCACAATAGGTTATTTTTTAATAAAATTTCAACTAAAATATAGATCTAGCAAGAAGTTAGGGAGAAACATTTGCACCAGCATAAAAAAAATTCACATTTGAATAGGCTAGTAGATTGAAATATTTGTAATGCTGATTTCATTTTTTAATAAACCACCGGTAGTACAGTATATTATCACAATTTTTTGCTTTGATCATTTTTTTTTTCTTGTTTATATTTGACGAGTGCTATAGCAATATTGAGAGTTGTGATGATGATGGTTGTAGAATTTGACATGTAATGATTTTATTTACATTTGATTTCAACATATAACTATTCATGCTATTATTTATTACAGGACTTAGATCCAATTGTTTGACCACTGTAAATGACATAAACAAAAGTATGCAAATACAAGTTGTTGTTTTGTTTTATTACCATACCATAAATATTGTGTTGTTTACATTGATAGCCTTCGTGTACTTCTGGACAACAGAATTTATGTCCTTAAGAGATGCCTAAAGTGGCCTAAACAAATATCCAAAGATCATTTTTTAAAAAAAGCAACAACATGCCATTGAGAAATAAATGTTTTAATGAGTTAACAACATTTTACACTCAGTAATATTGGTTTGTCTAGTTAATTAAATTCAATCAGTGGAAGACTAAAAAAAAAAAAACTTGCAAAATATAAATATGACTATTCTGTCAAATGTTGATACAATCTTAGCACTAATTATAACTGTAACCATGAGATACAATAGAAATAACTTTCTTTTCCACTATATATATATTTTAAAGACAACTTTGTATCCAATTAGAATGACTATAAAGTGAAAAAATCACCAGAACTGCTTATCACAACTGTACTAGCATCTCGTTCTGTATTATAATGTGGGCTAGTGGTTTACAAAACAATACCTTAAGGGCCTAGACATGAAAACATCACCAATTTCAATCAACAACCTTTTGGAATGGTGCATTTTTAAAAAGAAACAACCTTGATGTATTTTCTGAAACTCTTTTTGGATACATCTATCTTGTAAAACAATACATATAATCTAAAAAGTACAAGCTACCCTAAAAAAAATTAATATTCTCAACGATTTTTTTTTTACAATTTATCAGATGAAATTCTTGTTCTAATTAATAAATATTCCCCACAACTTGGAAGTGAAACTTAACAGACTTCATAACCAAACACAAATCACTTTGAATTATGAATGAACAGAATAAACATTTAAATCACAATTAATCATAATGAATAATTGTATAGCTTCCTTTCAGTACAGTACTGTTAGTTTAGAATTGTAACAAATAAAATTCAACTATTGATGAAAGAAAATGTACACAAATAAATGATTTGAGTCTAATACTGAAACAAAGTACATACAGGATGGAAAAGAAAAAGCTACAAGACACAGAATTATTTGTTTTAAAGTTAAAAAATAAAAGTCTCAAAAACTAAACCAAATACTTAATTAAAATTCTAAACCTTTTCTACATTTCAAAGCTTTAGATAAAAACAAGATAATGCTTAAGTTTCATCAGATAGTATTCAGCAGTCTTTAGCATTGGTTGAAATTAAACATAAAACAAATACTAACAAAGTAGATAATTAATATTTAATCTCTAAGCAACATGCAATAATAATTCAACCTACTAAAAATTTTCCAAGATTTTTGTGTGTTATACCTTTATAATGAACAGAAAACTAACAGACAGTACTATGCAGACTCTATATAGGGATTTAATGACATAGCTACTAGAAGTAAGACTCAGTATATACTGATGAATACAATCAAAAAGCTAATAATAAAAATATCCATTTCATGTAAGCTTAAGCTAATAAGTTTTAGCCAGTCACAGCTAAATTTCCATTAAGATACATGAAGACATTTTTATTGATGTCTATAAAAAGTTATGACAATTATTTTTAAGCTTTAAGATACTGATTATTTTTAAAATTAGAATGTAATATCAAACAGTATTAATAAAATAACTATAGAAACTATTCTAAATGAATATAAGTTATTGAAAAAAAAAACTTTGACCAGACCACAAAAAAACATTGTTGCAGTCACTATTAATAATGTTATTAAGGTGAATGCTTTTGTTACAAATAAATTTGCTATCAGAAAGAATGACCAAAGTTTGAAGAAAAATAATTTTAAAAAAATGAGATCCATTAAACTTTAAAAAAAATATACTTGCCATATTCTTTATATATATTGGTAAAGTATCTTGTATGAGGTGATTTTCGAATCAAAATGTACAGCCAATAATAAAGGTTCACAACTTTGCTAAAATAACACATGAAATTTGATGTAAATAAAGATTTTTTTTAAAGTGATCACTTAATTTTCAAAAATATTATTAAATAATGCTGTTTTTATTCACATTTTTTTATTCTCTCTATTTTTCAAACTAGTTAATTAATCCTTTAAAAAGAACAACAACAATCTTTTGACACTGTATACTTAACAACAGAGTAGACAGAATCTAAAGTCAGATTTTCTAAAATTCACAACAATAAGGATAATACATTCAGACTGTAATTACCCAAAGTACCTCTAACTGCTTACTGCTCTTAGTAAGATGCATCAACATACACCCATTTGAAATAGGCAGACCTTACCAACTATGTCCACTAATGATCTAAATCAAATTTCACAGCTGATTGGCATTGAAGTTATTTTCCCACTTGAAAAGAGCCAAGTAATATTTACTTTTTTTTTCTGTTTAAGATTTGTCTGATATGTAGCTTTACAAATCTTACCCACTATATATATATTTAATATAAATATATACATGTACATTTTTGACAGTAGTGAACACTATTTAGCTAAATATGCTAATGACACGCACACACACACAAATGTTACACAGAAGTAAAACACAACTTTTAAAAACTCATGAAAATAGCACAACAGATAAAAAAAAATGAAATCTATAAAGATGGCACTATTCTTACTTTTGTTTTCCAACTATGATAAAAATTGTTTATTAAAAAAATATCAACAACAACAAAACAGCAATAACAACAAATCTCTAAACTTGTAATGTTTAGTAAATAAAAACAGTTTAAAAATTTAAAAAAAAACCTATACAATATAAAGACATGGCAAAATGTCAACAAAATCATGTGTGTTCTTTTGTTCAATATGTATCAATCAGGCTATTTATCATAGTCTTTATAAGAATTTTTAAATTACATTTTAAAAGACATGATGACTGCTAACACATACAAACACATACAACAGCTCCATGTTTATCAGGTGAAATGTATGATTGAAACATATAAATGTATATGTTTATAAATAATATTTATATCATAAATAACATTTTTTATAATACAAATGGCAGTAGATATGGCTTTAGCTCAAGCAGCTGAAAATTTTTTATAACAAACAAAATTTTGTTTTTGGAAAAAAAAAATGAACATTTTAAAAAGCCATTCAAGAAACAAAAACAAAAAAGTTGTCATGGTATTGAGCAAATTTTAAAACTTCAATGAAATTCTATTTTAAAAAATTACAAAACAACATAATCAATAAAAATTTACTTTTGTAAACAAAAAAATTAGATACAAAACATGTTAATTTTTAAGTCTTTTAAACTAACAACTAGCCAAAAGGTCTTTGATATGTAAGCTATTCAAATTCTAAAAATACTAAAACAATCACAAATTATGGAATGGAATTACTACAGAATAAGAACAAAAAAAAGAAGAAAAAAAAAAAGAAAGGCATTAAAAAATAAAAGAAAACATAAGACTGTAACCCAAAACATTTCAGCTCAACATGACATTCATAAAGACCTTAATAAACTGTACACACAAAAATACATCAAACAATTATAAGCAGAATACACACAATATATGCCTCGTTGTAGAACCATGATTCATTAAAATTGAACAAGTTCTTTCAAACAATAGTAAAATCTGAAATCTTTATTGTACATAGAAAAACAATTTTTCATATACAGTAATATCAATGCTTTGGTTGATTTAGTTTTGATTAGGTTAAAAAATAAAATAAAGGGGCAGAGACAAGACAAAAATTGCACATCTAAATTGTAAGCTTAAAATAAAATGAAGCAAATATCCTTCATTCAAGTTGTTGTAAGTACATGAAATGGATCAATCAGAAAGAAACAACAATTGAGCATAAGGTTTAAATGTTCTTTCTGATGAACCATAACTTTTTTTTTGTTCAAATGGCTAACTTTTAACAAGAGTATACTGTATATAAATATGTTCAAAACATACTCATACAAACCAATTTAGAGTGGAAGAAAAATATTGTATGACAGCCCAGAAAAGAGAATTGAAGTCAATAATGTTAATTTCTAGTACCGGTAAGAACAAAAAATATAAAAAGAATCTAAAGTGGCGTGTAAGTTTTTGACTTAATGGTTGACATGTAATGATGTTCTATAGAAGAACTATTAAATAATTAACTATTTTTTTGTTTCCAAACTAAAATTGTTTTAAGCAATCCTAAAGGAAACATTCTGGTGATGTTCATATCATTCCATAGGTTATCTGTCAAAGAAAGAGCTCTTGACAACACTCACAGGACTAAATCAATTCAAATAAGAGAGAAAAGAAAAAAGTTAACTTTACTTTGAAGGCTAAGGTAAGAAAGAAGTTGACTTCTGTGGTTGATGTAGATGTAGGTTATGTGAAATCAGCACTAGCCCTTCAAGAATGCTATCCTGAATAGCTATAGGCAGGACATTCAGATTTATTCATAATCTAAAATGTAAATAAAAGAAACATAAAATAACTTACTAAGAAATACTTCAGTGAGGGAAAGGTGTTTCAGTACATATATACACATTTCAATGCTGAGTTATAAAGTTTTCACTTTGGCCACACTGACCTGCATACAATGTCAATAATAAGAGAGATTGTAAAAAATCACAAGGTTTGAGCAAATAAACAAGCAAATAAAAAAAAAATCTTGAGATCTTGTCATTAATTGTAATTCTTAGTCTACTAAAAAAAAAACTTGCCCCAATGTTTACCCTTGTATAAAATAAAACTAGGCACACATAAATTCATACACACTTTTTGAAAATAAAATTTCTAAAATGAAATTTTTTAAATAAGGTTGTTCGAAGAAAAAAAAAAGACTGCTTAAAAAAAAATTAAATTATCAACAAAAAAAAACTTTAAAAAAAAAGCATTAAGATCTGTAAACTGTAAGCAATGCAATTACTTCTTCTGCATGCCCTCACCAATAACAAATTAGTACATATTCTAACAATAAGTAAAAAAAAAAATAGCCTGGACTATTTAAATATTAATATTAGTTAAAAAAAAAAAAAATATATAATCATGTTTCAATGTATAAGAACAAATTTCAAGTCTACAGAAGATTCTTTTCAATGACTAGAGTTTCTGAAAATTATAAATAGTAAATGAGATAAAATAAATATTTAATGCCATTTTAAAAAATAATATTGTTTCACTAATAAACTACATATTTACATGTTTTGTTTATAAGTTTTTACCATAAGTAAAAAAAATATTTAGCATATTCATAATTGTTTAAATGGTACTTCTTTGAAGAAAACAATTGAACAGTTTAGAAAAAAAAAACACTATGTTTTTGGCACATGTTTATATTTACTTGTAAACTTCAATAATTTAGACTGAATGAAAGTAGCACATACTATATTTTGTCAAATACTTATAAATATTTAATATAAGTTACACACACTATATTTTTGTCATGCTGTCTCGTTATGTATAAGTTAAAATCAGAAGCAATTTAAGACTACTCTCTTTTATATATTAATATAATGAGATTTAGGCTCTTTACAATTAGTTCTAGACTGAAGCTGTGAAAAGCTTGAGCCATTATGTTGACTATTTACTCTAGCCAGTGTGTCATGAAGATACATGCTTCTGTTTTGACTGAAAAATGAAGGGTTGTACCCCACTGATGAATGCTGCATTGGAGATGACTGTACACTCTGCTGATTTTTATTAGTTGAGTATGGCAGCGCTGTGACTGTTTTTCGTCCGGGCGTCTCTCCTAAGCTAATGTACTGTGGAGAAGATGACCTGTACAGGTCAGAGTCACTCTGCTCTAAGCTCACCTTCTGAGCAGCAGGCCCGTTCACCACAACGGGCCCAAACTCATCTGCATCATAGGGCTCTTCCTGCTTTATGTCCAAGCCAAGGGTCAAGCCATATGTGGAAGATGGCTGGGACGCTTTCAAATTCAAATCACTTTGGTAGTGCTGAAAGTGAGTGGAGAAAGGCAATGAAGAGTCATCCCCAGAGCCAGAGGCCTCTGTGTCTATACTGTTGTCTGCTCTCATTAACCTTTGACTTTTTAGTTTTCTGCCTCCCCAGCTCTCCATCGGAATGTCTTTTCCTTCAGCACTGGCTGCCAGGGCTTCAATGTATTCCGCCTGCATCTGAATTTGCTCAAGGGTCATCTCCTTAGATGAGTCTCCTAAAGACATTCTAGAGTCATCATCATCATCAGACACTTCATCTTTCACTTCAGATTTGGATTTATGGTCAACAACAGGAAAAACAACTTCTGACTCTTCTAGAGTGGCCAGGTCCCCTCTTAAGTGATCACGTAGCTTCTTTAAAGCTAAATAAAATGGCACCTTGTCTGCAGCTCGGGGGAGCTGAGCACATCTGGCACTTGATGAGGGCATGACAAAAAGAATCTATTTGATTAAAAAAAAAATAGACACAAGTAATTACTATTGAAGGAGAAAAAAAAATAAAAAATTGTATGGAATCAACAAGTAATAAGTACATGATTGGAAGAAAACAACTTCAAGCTAACTACTTTTACTACATAAAGTGAAGTAGTTTTTCATTAAATTTTCCTATAAAAAGCCATAACTAAGAGAAGTGTTCAGAAAAAAATACCAAAATATATTTCCATATGTTTGGATCAAATGTATTTTTAATTAACACTTACTGTATCAGCTCCTTCAACCTTTTCTGGTTGCTTGCCTATATTGAAATGTTTGTTGCCACTGAAGACTTCATAAATGCCTTGAAATAATAGAAAATTAAATTATTATATCTAAAAGGAAAAAAAAAAGAATCGATGTAGGCGTACTTAGCTATTCTCATGATAAATGTACAAACACCTGGCTGCTAGATTACAAAACAGTATAAGTAAAAGTATTGTTTTGGTCAAAGCACCTTTTCCATTGAACACAGCTATCTTGGGTTTGTATAAAACAATTTTTTTTCTCAGTATTTCTGCTCCTTCTCGTATTTCATGTCTGCAAACAAAAAAAAAAGTATATTTTTTAAATTTAATGTTCTAAAAACTAATAAACACTTGTCAATTAAAATATATTTATAGATTTAAGTAATAGCATAAAAAAAAAACATTTACAAAGCTGTTCCTCAGAATTAGCAATGAGTTTATATTAACAAATAAACTCTAAATTTTCTTTTTTTTTTTAAATGTAAGATTAATTATACATGTAAACTATAAATGTTTCTCATATGATTTTTTTCCCATTTAATATAATATATTAAGAGAAGCCTTTTGAAAAACTATTATTTGAATCTATTGTTTAAAAATGAATCACTTTTTCAGATCAGCACTTCCTTTAGTTGTTCTGGCACAAATGTTTGTGAAACCAATTCCATAATTGAGCAGTTTGTAGTCATCATAAGCATTCATTGGCTCTGGTATTAACCCAGCCAGATATAAACATTTCCCTGAGAAAAAACAACAATTTATTACATACAAAACAATATTAGTACATAAACATGATAACAAGACAAACATACTGTAGAGAATTTGTGTAAAGTCACTTATGCATATATAAGAAGTTAATTTGATTTTGTAATATAGAGTAAAGTCTTCTCACAGATCACTGATATGTGAGATGATGCTGGACAGAACAGATGATAATAGGGTTAGGGGCACAGTGAGAAAGTATACTGCCAGGCTGAGACAACATTAACTTATAGACTGAAGGTTAGGAGCTAGGGTATTTTGATAATAGTGGGTCAGTTAACTCTTTCTCTCCGTAATTATTTTCCTTGTTCTGATGGAATTATTCATTTTGCTGGTTTGTGTTTCACTCCCATATTATGATTTAGCTTCAATAACTTTTTTGTATGTAATCAGGAAATGTTATATTAGGTATATAATTATATAACACAAACTAAAGTTTATAAAACCAAAAATTTAATTTAATTTAATGGGGTCAAATCAACGTAGGTAGGAGAGAAAGAGTTAAACATGACAAGTTTAATAGGTGCGGACACACATGGGTTTAATCCAATGGGATATATTATAAAGAGTTTTCAGTAGAACAGACACTCTGAGTAGCACTGTATGTTAGTTGCATTGGAACACATCATTGACTCCAAATGAACATTTGAGATCGTTGTCTATGTAGTGATTTGTGATGGCACGGGGTAAGACAATCAAAAAGTTACTGTTAATGTTATTATTTGAACATTATGAAAATATAATTGTCAATAATTAACAGTGCATTTCATTTATTTATTAGTTTTTGTAATTAATTAACATTGATTAACGTTTGTATAAAGTGATCATCAATAATAGGAGTTATGAAAACAATCAAAATAACATCAATAGACTGCAGACAGTGGTTGATGCGTGCAAAGGAGACAGTGGTCAGGTGACTCAAAACATTACACGAGAGTGATACTTTAGAACAGAGCACTCTACTCAAAACAATACACCAGTATATAAGAGTGATACTTTTGAATGAGCAAAAGGAAGAAACCGACAACTACTTACAAAAATGATTACCAGGACCAGCATAATGATGACCAACATATGCTGCAAACAAGCCCGGATTTATCCCAATCTGAAATAAGGCATCAAGTTGTTTGTTTTTTTAATTCTTGTGTGGGAATGGAAAAGTGCAAAAGTTAATTTCAGCAAGACATTAGAAAAATGGATTTCTTAAAAAAAAATGTGGTTGTTAACTTACTCTTCATTAAAATGGAATGAAATTATAAATTTTAAAAAGAAAATCATTAATAGAAATAATCACTCAAAAGCCACTGGCAAGGTTATTTTTTCTTAGATTTGTTAAAGTAAATTAGACAACTAATAATCTGACAGGGTAAGTTTTTGTAAGCATTAACTTTTTAAAAATCTTTCAATAAACGTATGCTGAAATTTAGTTCTAAAACAAAATTAAAGGATTACATAAAACTGAAAACTATAAAGTAAAACATAGTTAATAATTACAATGAGTATATCTAGATTGGGTGCCAGGTGATCAGGTAATAGCTTTAACAGAACTTCTTCCTCTGGTGTTCCATTAAACCTGTCTCTTTTCTTCTTCACAACATTCAGGTGATCTGTTACTGTTTCTTGCTTGATCTTTTTCTCACCTGGTTTACCTTCAATTTCCCTAAAACAAAGAGATTAAAAACTAATTTTTAGAACTCTGATCATGAGACTCAGTAGCAGGACATTACTAAGTAATTTTGATTAACCCATTTAATCCTATAGTGACCAAATATAGTCACTTCCAATTCAATCCAGGTATGTCTGAAAACGTCCAAGCAGGACTTATCAAAAAACTACTATAAAGTAATGTATAAAGAATAATCCACAACTATAAAAAAAAACAAAGAAAAAATCTCTACAGGCCTTCAAAATCGCTATTAAAGAGACTAAACAAATTGCTAGACAGTGTGCTAATAGCTTTTAAAGGGATACCTGCAACAGAATACAAGTAAGTCTGTCCTTAGAAAATAGTAATGCTCTGTTTGATGGGATAAAAAATGACCCTGGGTTCTACTATATCAAAATCTGGGAAAAAAATACAGCTCAAACCAAGCAGCTATAATGATGGCCAGAACACTAGCTCAACATCTATGCCACATAAAATACAATATACAATTTTGCCCTGGCCTCTCTACCAGATCTTCCAGTATTGGAATGCCTAAATAATTTACCAAGGCTACTTGTTTAAAAAAAAAAAAAAAAAGAGCTGTAAAAAACACACATTTGTCTCTTACATTGGTTTAAAAACAACTATAAAATGAGGAACACCTCTGGACTTTGATCCATGTTTTATAAAATTACGCATTTTCATGATTATTTTTATGATTTTTTAAGTATGTCAAAATGTCAGTTAAAAAAAAAAGGAACAAACCCTTCTTCTCTGACTTTTTTGGGTCTGCCACGCTTTTTGGGCTCTTTAGAAACAGACTGCAGTGCTCCATTTGAAGATTGGGAATAATTATCATCTTCAGCTTCAACCTTAAACTGACTAGCTAGGATTTCAGGATTGTAGCTGAAAAAAAAAATTTAAAAAATGTCCCTACATGTTTCATACAAATGTCTTTAATGATTATTTAAGCAGATGGATAAAACTATGTGATATCAACGTAACACAATACACAAGGGACATTATAATGAAGGATTGGACATGAATCAGTTTATAAGAGCTGAAAGTTTATTCAATAAAAGTGAGAAACAGTTCAATTATTAACCATGAAGAAAAACCTTCACTTAAAAGTGTACTCTGGAAAATCCTGAAATTCAGTTTCAAAACTATAATGAACTATTTTTGGCACTGTAATAAAATTTTCCCAACTTTTTTATCATGTCAGATGCTTTTTGTAATATTTCTTTTAAAAAAAAAACTAGTCATCAAAATCAATGTTTCAATGGCTGCCTGATCTGCGCTCTAAACTGTCGTTCAATGATCTCAGTCACAGGTTCAAACCCTGCCCACTGCCAGAAGGATGTAATAATCTTTAAATCTGAAGGAAAATCCAAAGCATTATTAAAAAGTCTGTGTGACTACGTCAAGATCTTTGTGACTATGTTTAAGTCTGTATGACTACATTCACGCCTGTGTGGCACACCCAGAGTCTTTGTGGCTTATTGAAAGAACATTTTTGTTGTATTGTGTTTTAATGTTTTATATTTGTTTGATAATCATGTCATTTAGATATCTTTGTAAAAATATATTATAATTTTAGGAGGGGCGAGATGTCACGGGTGAATGTGTGTATGTATGTATAATCTATTTTTACAAAGGAGCGAATCACCGGAAGTGAGTTAGTTGTCAAAAGTAGAGAGTGCATTGTGTGATATGTCGAGAAGTTGATTAAAAGTTTATGTGTATTGATCTATTTGTTTAGTTGTTTTATTCAATAATTACAGCAGAACCTCAGGACACCTAGACGCATCGAGAAGGTAGTTGTTCAATTACATCATGAAGTTGTGTCAAAAAATTTTTTTTAATGTTCTCAGAAAAAAAAAAAAAACATTCTAAATAGATTTGGGTTAAAGAGAGAGAAAGTAAAAACTTACTAAGGAGAAACAGACATCTGAGCATTGCTATTCCATTGATAATCCTGATAATCAGAGCTGGCATCCCAGGGTTCTTGTTTAATCTGATTCATACTTTCTCTGTATAATAAGGTTACATGGTAGTGTATAATTTACATAATAATTAATATTTTACACTTTTTTAGAATGTTACGACAAAAAGTTATTAAAAGATTTTTTAATTAGACTAATCATCATTTAGATTCTACTAAATGTCTTTATAGTCAGTGGTAGTGAATGCAATGGCCAGTGTTCAGCTAATCTGAAGAAGGAGAAGACAAATTCAGACTAGATTCTACAGAGGTCTACTTTTAGAAAAATAAATTTAATGTTCTTTACTATATCCCCCCAAGATCATACTAGAGTCTATAACTGTCGTCATCATTAAATGAAAATATGACTGTCTATTAGAGTAATCAGTAAATCTAACACTAATTTATTTTAACTAAGTCTAAAGGCAAAGGAGCCAAAGGTAAACTGGTGTTGAAAAGGAAAGGTGAAGATTAAAGGGAAATTTACATTAAGTTTCAGAAGACGATTAGATCCAATATTAAATTGCATTGTTAAGTGATTGATACATTATCCATTGACCATGATTATTATGATAGGTCATTACTGAGTCCATAGATGATACTCAGCACCAGGGCCGGTCCTAACAGTTGCAAGGCCCTATGCGAAAATGATTGCGCTGGGCCTAGTCTCGGTGGGAATATTAGATATTAGAAAAAAAAATCGACTTTGAATTTTATTCATTCTTTACTAAGTACAAAATTGCAATCAAATTAACTTTACTTTACGAACCTTGCAATCTATGACATATTTATATGTCAGTGACTATAAAAGTAAATAAAGTATTGGAACTTCCAATTAAGGTGAAAATTCGCCCGATTATTACATTTTATTACATGAAAGTTGACAATGATTTTTTTCTTTTATCACGTGCAGGATTGGCGTTTTCAGCAATGAATGAAACCCACAAATGACAATTTAGTATATTTTTCAGGAGATTTTTAAGAGTTTTCAGGAGATTTTAATAAATTCAAAAGATTTCCAGGAATTTTTCGAATATATTTTGCAATTTAATGATTACACCTAGAATTAGCGCGGGGCCTATGAAAGCACTGGGCCCACTGTGACCGCATAGGTTGCAGAGGCCTAAGACCGGCCCTGCTCAGCATATAGTAAAAGTAAATTTCCCCTTTCAGACCTTGTGGTCTATATAGCAGATGATGTAAAGGTCATCTGTTTTTGTTGCCTAAGGTTAACGAGGGTGTCATTTGGGCAGCACAACCACATTTACTTTACCCCAACTAATGTCAGGTACCCATTAGAGCTGGGTGAACTAATGAGATGCCCAAAGATCCATAAATTAAAAATCCCAGTCTTCACCAGGATTCGAACCCGGGACTCCTGGTTCAGAAGCCAAGCACTTTATCGACCAGCCACCGGGACTCCTACTCAGCATATATATATATATATACTATAAAATAGATCTATCCGTGAATAATTCTATCGTCTACTACTCTAATTACTCTAATGACCAGTCTAGATTCTAAATCTAGATCTATCATTATGATTAATCTATTTAGATTAGATCTTGAATCTTCTACTCTGTTAGCTACTAGTACTACAGTACTAGTTACTAGTACTAGATCTATATAACTATAACTTATAACTTCTAGATCTAGATTTCATAATTTTCATATATATTACTATCTAGATTATTTTGGATCTAGAGTAGTCTTCTACAGTTTCTCGATTCTAGATTGATAATAGATTCTATAAAATTAAATCGATCTACTAGTCAGTCTACACTACTACTGCAGTGACACTAGATTTCACTAGATCACTTTCTAGTAGTTTCTAGATAGATCTAGTCTAGATCTAGAGATCTAGTCTAGATTCTAGAGGTTTATGCTATTCGAACACTTATAGGCCAAAATATCAAAGTTTGACTTTGAGATCGCATTATTTGATAATGGTTTGACATAGAAAAGAAAATGAAGTATCAAAATTGTATTTAGTTTAAGGAGAATAAGGATGACTACTTATATTTGTGCCCCAAACCTATATTTGTTATTATATTTAAGGTCAAAGAGGTCATATGTTTTCATTTAATAAAAAAAAAATAGTCACACATTATTTGATTCCAAACATCAAAATTTATTTCAGTCTCTATATTTTGGCATCAATAAACTCAGATTTTAATTCTATATTGATATTAATTAAATTTTAAGATCCCAAGGCATAGCCCCTCACATGAAATCATAAAGATATTTTCAAATTATGCATAAATACGAACACACAAAATAAAAATATGAACACACTTATTGTGACTTATTCTACCAAAATAAGTTCACTGGGATAGTGACTTCTACATTGACTTTTAGACTTATTTTATGTTTGCATGATTAGATGTGTGTTGAATGTTTGTGTTTTTTGTTTATTCATTTAATAAATTTCTAATACAGATGATCATTTGTAGTATAGTACAGGTAGTACAGGCTAGTATGGCCATTCTTGCCTGATACTAGAATACTAGATAGATCTAGGCTAGGACTAGATCTAGATTAGTAGTAAGTAAATAGTAGTACTAGTAGAATAGTAGAGATACATTACAATGTCAATGATACAATCAACAATGTATAGATCTAGAGATGATTTCAATGATTGATAATCATTTAATCATCATGATAGTATTACAGTATTATTTAATTTAGAAATAGAATCTACTCATCTAATCTATATATAATTATAGTTACAGTATTAGTATAGCCAGTATAGACATAGGCTGCGGCTATATCTATATCAGTATGCAGAGTATATGGATAGAGTAGAAGTAGAGTAGATTAGTAGATTAATTAATAGTAATTTATAATTATAGTTTTTATAGTAACTTATGTCTTATAGTATTAATTTAATAGTATTATTAATACTAGTATTACTAGACTCTACTGTCTAGACTCTAGCTAGATTAGATAGTAGTGTTTACTACTAGTCTTTTGTAGTCTAGTAAGACTAGTACTTACTTACTACTTTAACTTTACTTAGTAGTAGATCTAGAATCTAGTAGAATACTACAGTAATTCAGTAATGTAACAGTTGTTACAGTAGCTCTAGATCACAGTGACAGTGTACTCTAGTATTTCGCTTCAAAGACAAAGTATTAGTAAACTATAAAATAGATTTTATTAGATCTAGATCCTAAATTTCTAGATATGCCTATTTCACTTACTTTAGCTCTGGTCGACAAGTAGTCAACCTAAAAAAAAATTAGCCTATGGGACTGTAAACTGCAATCTGTTTGACTCTCTTTGTGCAGTGTTTATAATTTTTGCAGGACTTCCTTTCATTCTGTAACATCAACAATTATTGGATGCAGTTAACACAATGAACCAATCATGTTGCAATGGAAAGAGCCTTGACCCTAATAGCAATTATAGACGATAAACTGAAATTTAAAATACATGAAAAATCAACATTATAGTCTACTTAAAAACAAACCCCCAGACCAATGTCTGTTCTCTATAATACTCTACATTCTACACCGAGACTAGTGACTAGTATAATCTAGAGGTTAGGGTTCTAGATTGACCATGGTCATGGATTGGACTATATATCTAATCTAGATCTACTCATCTAGACAAACTAGTTTAGATCTTAACTAAAAATCTATATCTTTTATACAATAATTATAATACGTAACATTATTAATATTATTATTAATTATAACTATAACATTAAACATACTAGTCTAAGACTAATTTTAAATTTAGTAATTAAGAGTCTAGATATATCCAAGTTGAATTTATAATATTTATTTTACTCTTTTAAGACAATTAAGTCTTTACGTATCCTTTTTGTGTAGTCAGTTAAGTTAGTCAGCCTCCTTAGCCTTAGTCATAGTGAGTCTGTGACTAAGATTCCTTGACCGTCTTTCTCCATAAGAGTCCATTCCTCTCTGTCTTTTGCCTTAGTTAGAACTTCTTTCAACGGCACGCCCGTCCATTCTTTTATGAGTATGTCGTCTATACTGTCCTCCCATCGCTTACTCAGTCAACTCTGTGGTCTTCTTTTTCCTGGTACTGTTCCCTGAGTCTTTAAGTTAGTGTAAGTGGTCTCAGACCCTGCCCTCCATTCCAGCCTCTCTCTGACTGAGGTTTGGCTTGGATCAAGTCTATTATATGTAACCTTGGTTAGGCCAATAATAGTATATATGCATCCTCTGTTTGGGACCCCTCAACCTCAAGAAAACAAAGAAACTGGAATAGACACAAAATAGGGCAGTGAGATTCATAACTAACGAATATATATTCACATTTGACTAAAGTAACACATTTAATAAAATCACTAAATTTAGAAAGCCTTCAGGAGAGAAGACTCAAAAGTAAAGTAGCAACTATACATAAAACACTGAACCATAATCTTCAAATACAAAAACAAAATCTAATATAAATAAAATACTCAAAAAGACACAAAGATAAAGGCACATTCCTCGTTTCCACATGCTGGGACAAATATGCACAATGGTCCTTCTTCCCTAGTGCTATTAGAGCATGGAATGGGCTGCCTGAGCCAGCCAGGAAAACCAGTGACTTGGCAGAATTTAATTCATTGGTTGACATGCATGCCTAGATGCTGATGCGTAGGACATAATCATCTTCTTTTTTGAAGTAACATCTGTATTATATAAAATAAGATAAGATAGACTAGATAAAGTCTATATCAATATGAATATAATGTAATGAACTGATCTGGATCTACACTACATTACATATGGATTAGATACCATCATTATATTTATATAATATTTTAGAGTCTATTATTATCTATTATATATAATTCTCTTCATGGTTCAAGAGTTTGGATAAGAAGTAAAGGAAAGATCACTCTTTTATTTCTGCAAGTTGGACTAGAGTTACCCTATGAAAAAAAAGGGGGGGGAGAACAAGTAGTAATCACCTGTCACAAAATAGCAGGGCCAGACTTAACCCTTGTGATCTATTTCCACCTCACGTAGTTTTAGCGTTGAAAAAAAGAGGGGGGGAGAACAAGTAATCTGTCTACTCTGTATTCACCCGTCACTAAATAGCAGGGCGGAATTAGCCATTGTGGGGCCCTATGCGAAACGGAATTTGCGGGGCCCAGTTTGGGTAGGGATGCAGATTATACGTGAAAATTAAGAGTTTATATTAATTAGAAAATACATTTGTCTTTGCATTTAATTAATTCTTTACTATGTACAGAATTACTTTACGAGCCTTGCATGTAGCGAAGTTATACAGTATATCGTATAAATTCTATTTCCTACATAGATCAAACTCAATACCGGTAGCAAGAATTACCAAATATTTCAATCTATCTAGGAGAATTGTTAACCTCAAGTAATTCTTCATTAATTTGAAGCGCAAGAAGCTTCTTTCACCAGATTCCAAAATTACGGGATAATGCTGTTTTTTTGTCGCACATAGGATTATCGTTCTCCATACTGAATGACACCCCAAAATGACAATTTTTGTCTATATATTTCAGGAGATTTGTATGTGTTTTCTGAAGATTTTAATAATTTCCGGATATTTCCAGGACTTTATTGAATATTTTGCAATTTCATGAAATATCCATAAGCTCCTGGTAAATCGATAGGAGGTCGCGGGAAATCTGTTATAAGTTATAAAATGGTTTAATTAATAATTCCTAAGAAAGTGTGGGGCCTACTGCGGTCGCATAGGTTGCAGTGGCCTAATGCTGGCCTTGCAAAATAGTGGCGTAGGCTACGCCGCCGGTTGACTAGTGATAATCATAATGATGATATCTAGACATATTTTATTAGTCTATTTTTACAGTCTATATAAAATTACAATTATGGTATATTTATATAGGGAGGTGCTGTGGCTGAGCATTAAAGTGGGTTGGAATCCTGGTGAAGACTAATTTTTTATTTCAGGATCTTTGGGCGCCTCTGAGTCCATCCTGCTCTAATGGTTACCTGACATTAGTTGGGGAAAAGTAAAGGTAGTTGGTTGTTGTGGCTGCCACGTGACACTCACGTTAAGTATAGGCCACAGAAACAGATGACCTTTACATCATATGCTCTACAGACCACAAGGTCTGAAAGGGGAACTTTACTTTACTATATTATTATAGGAACTTACAAAGACTAGAGTAACAAAGAAATAGTAGTTTCATAAATATGTCCTATAGCCTATGTGTACTAACCAAATCATGTCCATTAAGTAACTTAAATAACTAAGGCAAAATGTGCAAAGCAAACAAGTAACGGAAGATCTGTGACAGTGTTTAAATATTGACCACTTATAGATTTGACACTTGAGTATAACGGAGGGATGACAGAGCCAGGCCAGATAACTTAATAATTTTTCTATGATTTTAGTCAAAAACTTTTAAAAGGCAGAAATAAGGAGATTTACATGACATAATAAAAAAACAATCTGCTTAAAAATGAAATTAGTACAATATATTTAAATTATATTTTACTTTTGCAAAAAGGGAATAAAAAGAATAGCTTTGTTATTCAAGTTCTAAATTGGTTAAACATATTCAAATTGAACTTGTTAGAAACTTTATTTAGAAGTCATCAAAAATTATTTAAGAAGCTTCATGTTCTATAGTAGGAGTATTCTCCATGAGCTTCTCAATAACTGTGTTCTCAACTTAGAGCTCAGTTGTAGTTCCTAGTAATTATCCACATGAAACAACAGCCACAACCCGGCAAACAATATCTACTGACTAGCTAAACTAGTTGTGAGTTAGCCAGAGCACTCTATTCCTGTAATTTAAAAAATGTGATCTCTATCCTCCATCTAACATGTTGTGATTTTTTGTGATTTGTGATTTTGGGCACATCGGCACAATTTAGGCACAATTTAGGCCATGTCGTGCCTGCAGTCCCTCAAGGGCCACTCTCCCTCCACACAACAAAGGCCAAATTCCATACAGTCAAATCATTAAAATCAAGGTCTATTCACAGTTAAAATAGTAGAGGTAGTAAAAATTTAATAATTTGGTAAAAATCTAATGTAAATAGCACATGTCTACAGAATTCATAAATCAGATCTTCGTAGACAACCCCACTTCCCGGATAAAGCCCAGTACCTTCCCAGGGTCGACATTATTGAATAGTGTTTTTAAATTAGTGGCTCTAAAATATTTTTCCCTGACATCCTGGTATCTGGGGCAGTCGATGAGGATATGTTCCACGGTGAGGCGAGAGTCACAATACTCACAAAGTGGGGGCTCTTCTTTCTTCAGCACAAAAGAGTGCGTGATGTAGGTGTGGCCAATCCTAAGTCTGGACATGGTCGTGCTACCACGCCTTGTCAGACCCTTAGATGTGGACCGCCACCTGACATCCGCCACAATCTGCCTGAGTTTATTGTGAGTCTCAGCCTCCCATCGGTCCTGCCACTCTTGGTAGGTGGCAGAGACAATACTTTGTCTCAGGTCCGAGCAGGGAATTTGGGTTCCTGACACCGCATGATTTAGGGCTCTCTTTGCTTCTCTGTCTGCGGCTTCGTTTCCCTCAACGCCCACATGAGAGGTGACCCAGATGAAGGTGACATCCCTATGGTCGGCTGTTATTTGGTCCAACAGCTTCAGGCTCTTATGTACCAATGGAATGTCAGTCTTCATCCGCCCCAAAGCTTGCAATGCAGATTTGGAGTCGGAGCAGATTATAAATTTCCTCCTTTCTGATGCTTTGACGGCCATAAGTGCAAGCGATATTGCATGCAATTCGGCCGTAAAGATGGAGCAGCCATCGGGGAGTCTACGGGAGATTGTTTTGTTCCGAAAGGAGCAGGCACACGCGACCTTTCCATCCATTTTGGATCCGTCTGTGTAGATGGTGCCACAATCTCCGTAGCTCTCTTGCAGTTCCCTAAAGTGGACTTGTAGTATGCTTGGGTCTGTATTTTCTTTTTTGAAATTAAGAAGGGATAAATTTAATTTGGGTTTATTCATTAGCCATGGAGGATTCTGAGGGGTTTCTATTTTAGAGATTTGGTTAATGGGTGGAGTTAAATTTTGGATGGGTTCTCTCATTCGAAGGCCTAACGGCTGTATGACGTTAGGCCTTCGACTGTATAATTCTACCTCTGTGGGGTTAAATATGGAATCGAAAGCAGGGTTCGTAGGGTTGGATTTTAGCTTGACTATATACTGCATTGCAAGCTTTTTCATTCTTATATCCATGGGGAGTTCTCCAGCCTCCACATGGAGGCTTGGGATAGGTGATGTACGAAACGCGCCGAGACAGAGACGCAGGGCAGCATTTTGTATTGGTTCCAGTATTTTTAGGTACGACTTCCTTGCTGCTCCATATATTATGGATCCGTAGTCTAGCTTGGATCGAATTAGACTCCGATATAGCAGCAGCAAAGTATCTCTGTCAGCTCCCCAGTCCGTATGGCTGAGCACTCTAAGTATGTTTAATGACTTTTGGCATTTTCTCTTAAGTTCCTTAATGTGGGGGAGAAAATTAAATTTGGAATCTAGAGTGAGGCCTAAAAATTTTGTAGTTTTCACGACAGGGATCTTCTTTTTGTGTATAAATAGTTCAGGGTCTGGGTGGAGTCCCATTAAATTACAAAAATGCATACTAACTGTTTTGGAGTCCGAAAATTTAAAACCATTATCGTTTGCCCAATTTTGAATTTTGTTTAAACATAACTGTAATTTTCTTTCTAGTGTGTTCATGTTTTTCCCATAAGTAAAAATGACAAAGTCATCAACATACAAAGAGCACTCTATGCCAGGGGACAGAGCATTTATGATGCTATTTATTTTAATGTTGAACAGGGTGACTGACAGAATGCTGCCCTGGGGTACACCCATTTCCTGGTCATGAGTGTCAGAAGTGGTGTTGCCCACTCGAACCTGAAATTTTCGGTCTTTCAGGAATTCCCCCACAAAACGGGGAAGATGTCCCTTAAGCCCCATAAGCTCCAGGTCACGTAGAATGCCATGTTTCCAGGTTGTGTCATAGGCCTTTTCTATATCGAAGAATACAGCTACTAGATGTTCTCTTCTGAGTAATGCATTTCTGATGCAAGCTTCCAGCCTTACCAGGTGGTCAGTTGTTGTCCGCCCTTGCCGGAATCCGCACTGGTAGTTAGAGATCACTTTGTTCCTCTCCAGGTACCAGACCAGCCTACTGTTAATCATTCTTTCCATGGTTTTGCAGATGCAGCTTGTTAGTGCTATTGGTCGATAGTTAGCTGGGTCAGAGCCGTCTCTTCCCGGTTTAGGTATCGGTTTAACTGTGGCTTTCCTCCAGCTGTTTGGGAAAGCGCCTGTTTACCACACACAGTTATAGACCCCTAGCAGGACTGCCAATGAGGGTTCGGGAAGGTGCTTGAGGAACTGGTAATGGAATTCATCTTCTCCAGGCGCTGTGTCATGTGACTTGTCTAGCGATTCCCTCAGTTCCTCAAGCGAGAACGGTTTGTTGTAGTCTTCATTGTTTTCTGACCTGAAATCAATGGAGTGTCTTTCCTCCCTGGTTTTTACTTTTTGAAACTCTGGCGTGTAATGTGCAGTGGATGACTTTTCTGCTATTGAGGATGCAAGGCAGTCAGCTATTTCTCTGGGGGACGTGACAGTTCGTCCTTGGTTTTTCAGATGTCCTATTGCATTTGATTCTTTCCCTTTGATTCGCCTTACTGCCTTCCAGACCACTCTATCAGAAGTTTTGGCATCCAGACTGCCGACAAAACTTCTCCAGGAATTCCTTTTGGCTGACCGTATGGTTTGTCTTGCCTTTGCTCTAGCTATTCTGAATAGCTTTAGGTTTTCCTGGGATGGATTTTTTATAAATGCAGCCAGTCGTTTTTTCCTATCGCCAATAGCACTGTTGCAGGCTGTATCAAACCATGGTTTGCTAGGCCGTTTTGGGTTTGCGGAGGTTAGGGGGACAACTTCCTGGCTATACTAAGTAGCTTGCTAGCAAAGGTATCAGCTGGGTTTTGTTCATTGAGGATATTTTCTGTAATATCCTCTGAGCATCTTTTTTGGAATTGTTCCCAATCGGCCTTATTCAGTTTCCACCGCTGAGGTCGTCCCAATGAGGGGAGATTGTTAGCAATGATGATTGGGAAGTGATCACTTCCCCGTAGATCATTGCTAACTGACCATTTAAAGTCATCCAGAAGTCCAGGGACGCATACGGTGAGGTCAATGCATGTGAGAGATCCAGTTCCTGGGTGCAAGTAGGTCGGTGATGCATCATTAAGTATGCATAAATCATGTTGGAGGAAGATATCCTCCAGCATACGGCCTCTTGTGTCGGTATTGTTGGATCCCCACATGGTGTTATGGGCATTGAAATCCCCAAGGATTATGTAAGGCCGGGGGAGTTGCTTCAATAGGTCCTCCATGTCTGTTTGGTTTAATGGAGCGCCTGGTGGTAGATACAGGCTGCAGCAAGTGATAACCTTGTGAAGGGTTATCCTAGCTGCTACGGCCTGTAGTGTGGTCTGTAGTTCTACCCTCTCATGGGGGATGCTATCCTTCACAAGGATACAGACTCCACCTGATGCTCTCTCTGCATCCTCAACATTCTTGCTGTAAGCACTGTAGCTTCGAAAGCTGATGCTATCTTTCAGAAATGTTTCCTGTAGGCAGACAGCTACAGGAGTCTCAGAGTCCATCAGTAGCTGCATTTCCTCATAATTGGCCTTGAGGCCTCTGCAATTCCACTGTACAATTCTGGAATCCATGGCTTATTCTAGATGACCTACTTGGAGCTATTTGGCTTTGGGAGGCCCCCGGAGGGGTTTCCCTTAATTCCAGTGACCTTGGTATTTTTATTCTTGGGTTTGGATGGAGAGGAGGACAATCCCCTTTTGGGGGAAGTCTTTCTCTCTGGAGAGGGGAGATCCCTCTGGTTAGAGCGGAGGTTATTTCCTCCTCGCTCACCTCGGGCATCCTCTCCGCTTTGATTTCTCCCCTTAGGGAGTTGGTCAACCTCTAATTCGGTAGAGGTTGGGGTGTCTGACTGGTTTCTCTGAGGAGAACCTGTGTCAGACATGATGTCTCCGGGTTCTCCCGGAGTATTGGTTTTGACTAGCTGCTCAGTCTCCATGCTCTCATTAGCGAGCACAGAGAACCTGTTCTTTAGCATGACAACAGGGCTTTCTTGTTTCTTCAGAGGTGTGTTCTTTGGCGGTGTTTTCTTCTGAGTTGGAGGAGGAGGAGGGGGTGGTGGGGTCAATGTGTCCGTCTGTGTGGCTATGGATCTTCCTATCTTAGCAACAGCCTGGGCATAGGTCTTTGTCAAGCCGAATTGGCCCTTGGGTAGGGCCAATACAGCCGATTTCGCCTGGCTGAAGGTACATCCATTTCTTGCCTTGTACTCCTGCACGGCAACCTCCTGTTTCCACACAGGGCAGTCCTTGGAGTAGGCTGAGTGGCCAGCGTGACAGTTTGGGCATTTGAACTGGGCTGAGTCCAACAAGACCTATGCTGGTAGCTCGGCATGACCAGCCGGTTGACCCAGAGCGGGCCATCTGGGCCTCAGGTCTAGGGGAACTTGGAGCCAAAGTATTGTGTTGTGGTGGTTTATCCTCAGATAGCCACCACTCAAACACCAGGATCTCTTTATCCCCCCTTACCCGTCGCAGTCCACGGCAAACGGACTGGTCTAGGACGTAGTGAGATATTTAGAGATAAGGAGACAGAGTGATGATCAATGAAGGCAGACTGAGGAAAGGAGGAGGCAGACACAATGATAGAAAAGAAGTAGAGCACTTTTGAGCTCCAAAAGTGCTAAGGAAAGAGGAGCGCAGTTTAACGTCATGTCTCGGGACGCTCTAACATGTTGCATAGTGCAACAGTCATTATTACGTGTGTTGTTGGACACCACAGAATATCCTTCCACTCACTTTGTTGATGTTAATAATTGTTTGTTAAGACCCATGTAACTTTTAGGCATTATTTGTAAGAGACTAGTTCATTACAGATGTCTGCAAATATTTCCATTTGAGGATTTGCATTTATTTTTTTTATGGAGATGTTTGACCATAGCCTAGATTGTGAGATAGTTTCATCTTTATCAGTTGTTGTTTTTTTTATAGATATTTCCTTCTCAATATAATCTGCTACTGCCTAAAGTGAAATGTTTAAGTCTTCATTGTTAGGGTCATACAAGCTGCAATTGTGTCTGTATGTCAGCTGGTAAGATTGTTGTTTTAGAGCAGTGCTTCTCAAAGGGGGTTTGAGTACCCCCATGGGTACGGGAAGACTTTAAAAGGGGTATGTGTTGTACAAAGTTAACTATGCTGATTCTTTTTTTAAATACCCATTTAGTTTATAAATAAGAATAGAATATCACAAGTTTTAAATCCTTTTTATTATTTATTTTAAGTTTTTGCAAACTCAAATACAGCGATATTTTACATTTTAAGACTAATTTCTACAAGGATCGGGAGCTGGATATGGATTTTACAGCTTTTGTTGAGCACCCACTTTTTCAATGTAAAAACAATGTTTCCTTTTTTTTTTTTAGAATGTATTTGATGTGTCTCTGAAGCATAAAAAAAATAAACTCAATAAGAAATTGTAATAGTTATTTTGTGTATGAAGAACTACAAATTTTTTTTTATTGTTATTAAAATAATTCCTTTTTTGGGGGGTGGGGGTGCGAATGGTACTCAGCATTACATAACCCCTAGAAGGGGTACGCATAGGTCAAAAGTTCAGGAAACATTGCTTTAGAGCAGGGGTGGGCAACATTTTTGTATTAAGGGCCGCATTAAAAAAAGTTTACTTAAAACTTTAAAAAGTGAAACAGTTTCAATAATTTATTTAGATATTTTTAAAAAATATTTGCATTTTTATATCTATATACTGTAGGCACACCTGATTTTTGTAGGTGTTGGCGGGCCGCATAAAACACCTCTGCGGGCCGTAATTTGCCCACCCCTGCTTTAGAGCCTTAAATAAATATGTGATTGGAAGGACTGCAACTCTACGGGAAGTTGTCTGAAGCATTGGCAGTAATAGAAAAATGGCAGATAACCAAGATATAAGATGAATATGATTGTGCCTTTAGCCCTGCATCTACACACCCCAATCAGTTCACTATTAGGGTTGTTGAAGACCGAAATTAGCCATTCCACCTAATTTTAAGCACCCTTCCCAAGAAAAAATGGATGAAATTGGATTTTCAGTAGTGTTTTTTTTTTTTTTTTTTTTGCTTTTGGGATCTAAATGTGACAGACTACACAAATCTAGTACCTACTGGCTTTTACCCCTTTGGAAGGGGGCTATAAATTGATAACAATAAACTTAAAGCCTAGCAGTATTTATTTCTCTTTTTGTTTACAGAGAAATGACTTAGGAAATGAGTCATTTATCATCACTGATTCAACCTGAAATGTACTGAATTATAAGTTAATGTTTTATATGTTTTAAGTATTCTCACTTTATCTGATACCTGTATATACTTTTTGTAGTCAACACAATAATCTTAACTGTATCACATTTAGACTAGGAAACATTATTGTTTGCTGTTTTAAAATGTATCAAAATTTATGAATTAAATTATGATTTGACACAATTTCATTGTTATTTTTGTTCTTACAATAGTTTATTCAATAATATAATTCTGGTTGCATGTATCTAAAAATCTTGGTCAGCGTTTCTCAAGCGGGTCATAGCCGAGTGGGATGGGGATGCGTGTCCTGTCAATTTACTTTTCAAGGGACAAAAAAAGTGTCTTTTCATTGTAGTCACAAAGGAATCGAAAACAAGCCTTGTTGTTATTATTATTATAAATGCAGGTTTGAATATTAACCAAGCAAAATTACTTTACTGTTTCAAAAGTAAAAATATAATACATAAAAGCCATTGTTTCATCTAGTAAGTTGGACCTTTAAAAATGTATAGCATTTTGCAAGAAGCATCATCATCAATATCGACTCACATTTTGAAAAAGGCATTTCAAAACATTATTTTACTCGACTTTTTATGTTCTAAATCTTGTACATCAATATGTTGACGACTTAAAGTGTAACAACAAGCAGAATAAAACAAAAATCCTTTTAAAAAATAAAGTTTATATAAGGGGAAGAACTCTGTAATACCACAATATCTCTCAATGATGTACAAGTTTTTTCCCTTATTTGTTATTTAAAAAAAAACAATATATGGCTTCCTTCGGTCGCGAAGCAACTATGGATCATCTCATGGAAATGAGGTGAATGCCTGGCATTAGCTATAGTCTTAGCGCAACCCCCCTTCCTTTTTATGCAGCTGAAGTATCCAAAGGAACGGCAAGTGGCGAAATAGCATGTACAATTATCTAAGGAGACAAAACCCTACATATTTGTAAATACTGAAGGATTAATTTCCCTTGTTGGTATCAAACAAAATAATTACCAGCACTAAATTTAATTTTTCTTTTATTGATTTATGTCTTGTGCAAGTTAAAACTTTGATCAGAGAATGGGTGTTTGAGAAATAATGTGTACAAGTATGAAGAAACAAGTGCCATTAATTGTAAAGAATGTAATAATAACGCATGTACAGATTAACATTTATATACAAACAACTTCACTAGATGTTCTTTTCCTTCTCTGTTTACAACACACACTCCTGTCTTCTTCAAGTCCCAGGTACCCAACACTTGACCGTATAGTAACCGTGTCACAACAACAAGCTTTTTACCAGACAGAGTGAATTGATATAAAAAATGCTTTTGAAAAAATTAATGCTTATATCACGTGTAATTGTATCAATTAGTTTATATCACTCGTTGTTCAAATTGTAATAGATCTAGACTAACAATCATAAATCTGTGCAATTAGAAATATTTGTACCAATTGTTTTTGTTTAGCCCAATATCATGCCTTAGCTTCCTTGATGCGCTATGATCCTATCACTTGTCTGGACCAGTTGGAAAAAAAAAAGGGGGGGGGGGGGAGAAGAGCGTATTTGGGTCAATATTGTTACAAATGAACAGTGATAGGTAGAGGTCAACGTATGACCCCGGCGAGATGACACAGAAGCGAGTGTTCTCTGAAATCTACATGTACAAAAAAAGACAGGATGTGACGTTTCCGCACGTGTTATTCCAGAAGATACAAGCAGTGTTTGTGCAACTTTGGAGAAGCGATTAGGGACTCTATATAAGCCAGAAAGTTAATGTGAAAGTGACTCGTGAGTGAGCCGTTACAGACGATGTAAGACGTGTGCGGCCCTAGTGGAAGAGAAATGTGTACGACTCGATGCAAGTTAACTAGGGTAGTGTTAACTGGAGTGGACTACTGTCGTTAAAGTCTATACAGCGAACTACAGTGGACTTGAGCCGTTACAGTCGATACAGTCGATGTAAGACGTGTGCGGCTCTGATTCGGTAGACTTGAGTACGACTTGGTTCAGCTTTGAGAGACCTGGAGCGAAACCGGGAAGTGTGTCGTTGATCTGTTCTGTGGAATACGGCTCGATGCAAGTTGAGAAGAGATGAATTGCAAGGAAGTGAAGAGATGAATTGCAACGAAGTATAGCTAACTGTAAACTGACAGATATTGTACAGTCTTCTACGCTACATGTTACAGTGACGAATTGGTAGAGTTAATAGTCATTAAGGTTTATGAAACTGAAAGTTGAGTCGTCAAGTTCTTTGCAGTGTTTTTATTTGTGTGTACTAATACATTTAGCCAGAAGATTCAGAAATACGTAACAATATTATCATGTTCACTCAGGGCTTTTGCCTATTCTGTGGGACTTTAGGGGACGAATTCAGCTTAAAACATACACATCTAAAAAGTGCGATTTATTTCCCTTGTTCAATATAACAAACAAAATAATTAATTACTAATAGTTAATTAACTAATTCCTTAACTTTTTAAAATGATTCTTCTTTTGTCAGGTACAAGAAATAATTGTGCAAAGTTTCAACTTGATTTGAGATTGGGTGTGGAAGAAATAATGTGTACTAACTTTTTAACAGAGTTAGTTGTTATGAGCTTTATAAAAAAAAGTATTTTTTTAAACAAAGCATATCTAAGGGAAACACACACACACACAGTGGCGTCACTAGGGGGGCACCGGGTGACATTCGTATGGGGGTGACACCAATGTAAAAAAAAATGCACTTTTGGAATAACTGCCAATTTTTTAAAAAAGTAAGTGTCATTTGCTAAATATTGGAATATGTTATTCACAATTGATAAATATTTTTTTTAATGAAATTCTACAAATAGTTCAGAACGTCACATCATACTTTATTTTAAAAGCAGATGTGAAACCTTACTTTTAGATGTGTATTAGCTGCATGTATATAACAAGGTCTTTTTCGAATCTATGAAAATAGTAGCTAGTATCGTAATATTAGAATGCCAACCAAATTATCACCGTTTAACAAATGACGACATTCACCAGGCATATGTAAATTTTGTAGAATAGAAAATTAATTAAGCCACAATTGAGATTCCTGAAGATGATGATGTAATTTTCAGAAGTTAAATGTAAAAGAAACTCTAGCCAAGAAGAAGGAAATGTTACAATGAATCAGTGGAATAATATAGATTTCAATCATTTTAATATTTTAGGAGATTCTTTTTGTCGTGTGCCAATTTCCCATAAATTGCGCAGAAAATTATCACAAGGAAAAGTAGACCAGTTGTTAAAATAATGGTTCTGATGCTTCCTATTGAGGATAATTTAGTCACTTAAAAGTGAGAAATTGTATTTTTTTATTTGTTATCAACTATGTTCAAGGAATTCTAAAGAAATGAAATACAACTTAGTTACTTCATAAAGTGGCGGATATAAAAGTCCGAGATTGGAATATCCAAAGACGTGTGAAGAATTGTCATCAGGCTTGGAAAATAGGAAAACAAGGACATCTGGCTACTAGTACAATGGACAAGGAAGTCGTGGCTCTATGATTGATGTAAAGAAGAAAAACAAGGACATCTGGCTACTAGTACAATGGATAAGGAAGTCGTTGCTAGGATTGATGTAAAGAAGAAAAACAAGGTCATCTGGCTACTAGTACAATGGACAAGGAAGTCGTGGCTCTATGATTAATGTAAAGAAGTAAAACAAGAACATCTGGGTACTAGTACAATGGACAAGGAAGTCGTGGCTCTATGATTGATGTAAAGAAGAAAAACAAGAACATCTGGGTACTAGTACAATGGACAAGGAAATCTTGACCTTATGATTGATGTAAAGAAGTAAAACAAGAACATCTGGGTACTAGTACAATGGACAAGGAAGTCGTGGCTCTATGATTGATGTAAAGAAGAAAAACAAGAACATCTGGGTACTAGTACAATGGACAAGGAAGTCGTGGCTTTATGATTGATGTAAAGAAGTAAAACAAGAACATCTGGCTACTAGTAAAATGGACAAGGAAGTCGTGGCTCTATGATTGATGTAAAGAAGTAAAACAAGAACATCTGGGTACTATTACAATGGACAAGGAAGTCGTGGCTCTATGATTGATGTAAAGAAGAAAAACCAGAACATCTGGGTACAAGTGCAATGGACAAGGAAGTCGTGGCTCTATGATTGATGTAAAGAAGTAAAACAAGAACATCTGGCTACTAGTACAATGGACAAGGAAGTCGTGGCTCTATAATTGAAGTAAAGAAGTAAAACAAGAACATCTGGCTACTAGTACAATGGACAAGGAAGTCGTGGCTCTATGATTGATGTAAAGAAGTAAAACAAGAACATCTGGGTACTAGTACAATGGACAAGGAAGTCGTGGCTTTATGATTGATGTAAAGAAGTAAAACAAGAACATCTGGCTACTAGTAAAATGGACAAGGAAGTCGTGGCTCTATGATTGATGTAAAGAAGTAAAACAGTAACATCTGGGTACTATTACAATGGACAAGGAAGTCGTGGCTCTATGATTGATGTAAAGAAGAAAAACCAGAACATCTGGGTACTAGTACAATGGACAAGGAAGTCGTGGCTCTATGATTGATGTAAAGAAGTAAAACAAGAACATCTGGGTACTAGTACAATGGACAAGGAAGTCGTGGCTCTATGATTGATGTAAAGAAGTAAAACAAGAACATCTGGGTACTAGTACAATGGACAAGGAAGTCGTGGCTAGTATTGATGTAAAGAAGAAAAACAAGAACATCTGGGTACTAGTACAATGGACAAGGAAGTTGTGGCTCTATGATTGATGTGAAGAAGTAAAACAAGAACATCTGGGTACTAATGCAATGGACAAGGAAGTCGTGGCTCTATGATTGATGTAAAGAAGAAAAACAAGAAAATCTGGGTATTAGTATAATGGACAAGGAAGTCGTGGCTCTATGATTGATGTAAAGAAGTAAAACAAGAACATCTGGCTACTAGTACAATGGACAAGGAAGTCGTGGCTCTATGATTGATGTAAAGAAGAAAAACAAGAACATCTGGGTACTAGTACAATGGACAAGGAAGTCGTGGCTCTATGATTGATGTAAAGAAGTAAAACAAGAACATCTGGGTACTAGTACAATGGACAAGGAAGTCGTGGCTATGATTGATGTAAAGAAGAAAAACAAGAGCATCTGGGTACTAGTACAATGGACAAGGAAGTCGTGGCTAGGATTGATGTAAAGAAGTAAAACAGGAACATCTGGGTACTAGTACAATGGACAAGGAAGTCGTGGCTCTATGATTGATGTAAAGAAGAAAAACAAGAACATCTGGGTACTAGTACAATGGACAAGGAAGTTGTGGCTCTATGATTGATGTGAAGAAGTAAAACAAGAACATCTGGGTTCTAATGCAATGGACAAGGAAGTCGTGGCTCTATGATTGATGTAAAGAAGTAAAACAAGAACATCTGGGTACTAGTACAATGGACAAGGAAGTCGTGGCTAGGATTGATGTAAAGAAGAAAAACAAGAACATCTGGGTACTAGTACAATGGACAAGGAAGTCGTGGCTCTATGATTGATGTAAAGAAGTAAAACAAGAACATCTGGGTACTAGTACAATGGACAAGGAAGTCGTGGCTCTATGATTGATTTAAAGAAGTAAAACAAGAACATCTGGGTACTAGTACAATGGACAAGGAAGTCGTGGCTCTATGATTGATGTAAAGAAGAAAAACAAGAACATCTGGGTACTAGTACAATGGACAAGGAAGTCGTGGCTCTATGATTGATGTAAAGAAGTAAAACAAGAACATCTGGGTACTAGTACAATGGACAAGGAAGTCGTGGCTCTATGATTGATGTAAAGAAGTAAAACAAGAACATCTGGGTACTAGTACAATGGACAAGGAAGTCGTGGCTAGTATTGATGTAAAGAAGAAAAACAAGAACATCTGGGTACTAGTACAATGGACAAGGAAGTTGTGGCTCTATGATTGATGTGAAGAAGTAAAACAAGAACATCTGGGTACTAATGCAATGGACAAGGAAGTCGTGGCTCTATGATTGATGTAAAGAAGAAAAACAAGAACATCTGGCTACTAGTAAAATGGACAAGGAAGTCGTGGCTCTATGATTGATGTAAAGAAGTAAAACAAGAACATCTGGCTACTAGTACAATGGACAAGGAAGTCGTGGCTCTATGATTGATGTAAAGAAGAAAAACAAGAACATCTGGGTACTAGTACAATGGACAAGGAAGTTGTGGCTCTATGATTGATGTGAAGAAGTAAAACAAGAACATCTGGGTTCGAATGCAATGGACAAGGAAGTCGTGGCTCTATGATTGATGTAAAGAAGTAAAACAAGAACATCTGGGTACTAGTACAATGGACAAGGAAGTCGTGGCTAGGATTGATGTAAAGAAGAAAAACAAGAACATCTGGGTACTAGTACAATGGACAAGGAAGTCGTGGCTCTATGATTGATGTAAAGAAGTAAAACAAGAACATCTGGGTACTAGTACAATGGACAAGGAAGTCGTGGCTCTATGATTGATGTAAAGAAGTAAAACAAGAACATCTGGGTACTAGTACAATGGACAAGGAAGTCGTGGCTCTATGATTGATGTAAAGAAGAAAAACAAGAACATCTGGGTACTAGTACAATGGACAAGGAAGTCGTGGCTCTATGATTGATGTAAAGAAGTAAAACAAGAACATCTGGGTACTAGTACAATGGACAAGGAAGTCGTGGCTAGGATTGATGTAAAGAAGAAAAACAAGAACATCTGGGTACTAGTACAATGGACAAGGAAGTCGTGGCTCTATGATTGATGTAAAGAAGTAAAACAAGAACATCTGGGTACTAGTACAATGGACAAGGAAGTCGTGGCTCTATGATTGATGTAAAGAAGTAAAACAAGAACATCTGGGTACTAGTACAATGGACAAGGAAGTCGTGGCTCTATGATTGATGTAAAGAAGAAAAACAAGAACATCTTGGTACTAGTACAATGGACAAGGAAGTCGTGGCTCTATGATTGATGTAAAGAAGTAAAACAAGAACATCTGGGTACTAGTACAATGGACAAGGAAGTCGTGGCTCTATGATTGATGTAAAGAAGTAAAACAAGAACATCTGGGTACTAGTACAATGGACAAGGAAGTCGTGGCTAGTATTGATGTAAAGAAGAAAAACAAGAACATCTGGGTACTAGTACAATGGACAAGGAAGTTGTGGCTCTATGATTGATGTGAAGAAGTAAAACAAGAACATCTGGGTACTAATGCAATGGACAAGGAAGTCGTGGCTCTATGATTGATGTAAAGAAGTAAAACAAGAACATCTGGCTACTAGTACAATGGACAAGGAAGTCGTGGCTCTATGATTGATGTAAAGAAGAAAAACAAGAACATCTGGGTACTAGTACAATGGACAAGGAAGTCGTGGCTCTATGATTGATGTAAAGAAGTAAAACAAGAACATCTGGGTACTAGTACAATGGACAAGGAAGTCGTGGCTATGATTGATTTAAAGAAGAAAAACAAGAGCATCTGGGTACTAGTACAATGGACAAGGAAGTCGTGGCTAGGATTGATGTAAAGAAGTAAAACAGGAACATCTGGGTACTAGTACAATGGGCAAGGAAGTCGTGGCTCTATGATTGATGTAAAGAAGAAAAACAAGAACATCTGAGTACTATTACAATGGACAAGGAAGTCGTGGCTCTAGGATTGATGTAAAGAAGTAAAACAAGAACATCTGGGTACTATTACAATGGACAAGGAAGTTGTGGCTCTATGATTGATGTAAAGAAGTAAAACAAGAACATCTGGGTACTAGTACAATGAACAAGGAAGTCGTGGCTCTATGATTGATGTAAAGAAGAAAAACAAGAGCATCCGGGTACTAGTACAATGGACAAGGAAGTCGTGGCTCTATGATTGATGTAAAGAAGTAAAACAAGAACATCTGGCTACTAGTACAATGGACAAGGAAGTCGTGGCTCTAGGATTGATGTAAAGAAGAAAAACAAGGGCATCTGGGTACTAGTACAATGGTCAAGGAAGTCGTGGCTCTATGATTGATGTAAAGAAGAAAAACAAGGGCATCTGGGTACTAGTACAATGGACAAGGAAGTCGTGGCTAGTATTGATGTAAAGAAGAAAAACAAGAACATCTGGGTACTAGTACAATGGACAAGGAAGTCGTGGCTAGGATTGATGTAAAGAAGAAAAACAAGAACATCTGGGTACTAGTACAATGGACAAGGAAGTCGTGGCTCTATGATTGATGTAAAGAAGTAAAACAAGAACATCTGGGTACTAGTACAATGGACAAGGAAGTCGTGGCTCTATGATTGATGTAAAGAAGTAAAACAAGAACATCTGGGTACTAGTACAATGGACAAGGAAGTCGTGGCTCTATGATTGATGTAAAGAAGAAAAACAAGAACATCTGGGTACTAGTACAATGGACAAGGAAGTCGTGGCTCTATGATTGATGTAAAGAAGTAAAACAAGAACATCTGGGTACTAGTACAATGGACAAGGAAGTCGTGGCTCTATGATTGATGTAAAGAAGTAAAACAAGAACATCTGGGTACTAGTACAATGGACAAGGAAGTCGTGGCTAGTATTGATGTAAAGAAGAAAAACAAGAACATCTGGGTACTAGTACAATGGACAAGGAAGTTGTGGCTCTATGATTGATGTGAAGAAGTAAAACAAGAACATCTGGGTACTAATGCAATGGACAAGGAAGTCGTGGCTCTATGATTGATGTAAAGAAGTAAAACAAGAACATCTGGCTACTAGTACAATGGACAAGGAAGTCGTGGCTCTATGATTGATGTAAAGAAGAAAAACAAGAACATCTGGGTACTAGTACAATGGACAAGGAAGTCGTGGCTCTATGATTGATGTAAAGAAGTAAAACAAGAACATCTGGGTACTAGTACAATGGACAAGGAAGTCGTGGCTATGATTGATTTAAAGAAGAAAAACAAGAGCATCTGGGTACTAGTACAATGGACAAGGAAGTCGTGGCTAGGATTGATGTAAAGAAGTAAAACAGGAACATCTGGGTACTAGTACAATGGACAAGGAAGTCGTGGCTCTATGATTGATGTAAAGAAGAAAAACAAGAACATCTGAGTACTATTACAATGGACAAGGAAGTCGTGGCTCTAGGATTGATGTAAAGAAGTAAAACAAGAACATCTGGGTACTATTACAATGGACAAGGAAGTTGTGGCTCTATGATTGATGTAAAGAAGTAAAACAAGAACATCTGGGTACTAGTACAATGAACAAGGAAGTCGTGGCTCTATGATTGATGTAAAGAAGAAAAACAAGAGCATCCGGGTACTAGTACAATGGACAAGGAAGTCGTGGCTCTATGATTGATGTAAAGAAGTAAAACAAGAACATCTGGCTACTAGTACAATGGACAAGGAAGTCGTGGCTCTAGGATTGATGTAAAGAAGAAAAACAAGGGCATCTGGGTACTAGTACAATGGTCAAGGAAGTCGTGGCTCTATGATTGATGTAAAGAAGAAAAACAAGGGCATCTGGGTACTAGTACAATGGTCAAGGAAGTCGTGGCTCTAGGATTGATGTAAAGAAGAAAAACAAGGGCATCTGGGTACTAGTACAATGGTCAAGGAAGTCGTGACTAGGATTGATGTAAAGAAGAAAAACAATGGAAGGATATATTGCCGGGACTGTTTCTATAAACTCAGAATATTTGACACTTTGTGACCATATTAACAACGAGTCTTTATTGAATATAGAATTTCCATAAGATGATGTAACTGCTCTGTACACAAGACCCATAGCTGAAAGTGTATCTATGATGTTGAAAAGTTTATAAATGTTTTAAAAAGATATAAGCTACGTATAAGAGTCAAAGTAACTATACGCACATTTGTATTTTGTTTGAAAGCACTCCTGACTTAGTAGGTACACACTGATCAGATTCATAAGTTATAAGATTTTAATGAGAAAAAAAAGCTGATGAAATCTACTTAATATCTTAAAATGTCTAGAAAGGAGTGAGCTTGAATGTCTGGTATGTCGAGCTCAGGAATATAAACAAAACAGCTTCGATGTATGGAGTCATAAAGAAGTACAGAAATATTTAAGAACCAACAGAAAAACTATTTAATACATGTGTATAAAAGTTCCCCATTTAGACCTTGTGGTCTAAAGTGCAGATGATGTAAAGGTCATCTGTTTCTGTGGCCAACGGATTACAAGGGTGTCATGTGGCCAGCACAACGACCAACCACCTTAACTTTTCCAAATTAATGTCAGGCACCCATTATAGCTGGGTGGACTTAGAGGCGCCCGAAGATCCCGAAATAAAAATCCCAGTCTTTACCAGGATTCAAACCTGCCACCCAGGGTTCTGAAGACAAACACTTTACTTCTCAACCACAGCTCCTCCAATAGATAACATTCACTTAATCTCTGTGGACATTCTTTTTCAGAAAATGCTTCTTGCCTAAATTTTAGTGCAAAAGAAATATTTTTTTCGTTCTAAAATTATTGCCTTTAGAGGTGCAGCTTAAGATCTATAGCCAGATGTCTTTTATTTTACATATCTTTGCTTTATTTTTTGCGGAATGAATGTTTAAATTTAATTTCACATTTTATAGTTGTTAAACAATCAATGAATGCAGTTAATTATAAAGTCTGTGTATTATGGCGAAACAAACAAAAAAACACGAAATTTATCTGTGTGCGGGGGGGGGGGGTGACACCCTGAGTGGTCAGCACTGGGTGACACCCACCCTATAGTGACGCCACTGCACACACACATATATAGATAGATAAGATAAGATAATTGTATTGATCCAATCAAATGAAAATTCAGTTTGACTACAATTGACAACATCAACGTAACTACTGTACAATAACAGTATAGATGAAAAATTCGAACAACATTCACACACGAAACACATACACATTCACAACCAGCGCTTTATGAATTTGACTTCTATGTACTTCTCGATGACGACAGATGATCTTGTAACACTCTGACCGAAAATGGGATAAAGGAGTTTTTAAATCTTTCTGTTTTAGTCCTAATAGAAAGGAGACGACCACTTCGTTCAGATCTTATGTAACAGTGGTTTAATGGGTGCAGGTTGTCCTTAAGAATCGAGAGTGTTTTGGAAAGGTATCTTTCATGAAAAAGCTCTTCAAGAGATGGTAGATGATATAGATATATATACATAATTTCAATATCATAGGCTTAAGCTCCCTTTTCCTATATAAAACATAATTAATTTATTGCCATTAATTGATTTTTTTTTGGTTGATTCATGTATTGTCATTCTGCAAAAATTTCAACTTGATCCGATATGGGTAAGTGGGAGAAAGAAGGTGGTATCTAGGGAGAAAAAAAAGGGGGGGGGGGTAAATAGCATTTTTTTTTTTAAATTTTAAAAAGTTGTAAGATTTAATAGGAACTTAGGGCTCAAACCACTGTGCCATCAAAGTGCTTATGAAAATAGAAGGTATTAAGCGACATCCTAAACAATGGTGAGTTGATAACTTGATACAAGCTTTGTTTTTAAAAAAGGCAATAAGACGTCTTACTTAATACGAAGATCATCTTATACATCCATTATACATGTAGGCTACATGGGCCAGAGATGCTTCCTTCTTAATTCGACATGTGTATTAGCCATCTCTCATCCCTTTTTACTACCGATACAACCTTGAATTATTTTTACTTAAAGAAGACGTTTGTTGTAAACGCCAGGAGGATGAATTTCAAAAGCTCGGAACACAGGAAAAATGCATGGCTTTAAGGCATCGTCCCAGATCCCATGGGCTGTAGCATACATATATAGGCCTACATATGCTATCCACGTGTTGAGGCCGCAGTTACCTATTCAAGGCTTGGGGCTGTATCAGGGCCGGCCTTAGGCGCAAAGGCATCCAGTTAGTGGAGCCTCGCACAGGACTGAAAACATTGCAAAACTTGTATTAAATTTCAAATATAGCCTACTAGCCTAGATCTAAGCCCATACTATGACTCAGGGTTTATTGAATAATTTTTAAATCTACTTATTAGATTACGTATGTAGGCCTACTAGAAGACCCTTGTTGTTATTTAAGAATTGCGTAATTTTTTCGGTGCTTATTTTTATTTGCTATTTCATTTGGGGTCACCAAATATAATTAGCATATGGCCTCCAATTACCGTCTGTGTTGTTGGCAAGTCTTGCGGGTGTGACTTTCAAGACGAGGAACTTGACAATGATTGCTGAGACGATCAACGAGAATTACCGACTTGAAAAAGGCAGATGAAGAAAGAGAATAGTTCTGTTATGTGTCAAGCTTTTGTTCCTAATGTAGGCTACGTGACACGAGTACCTCAATGAGCCGTACAGATCAAGACAACATTGGGTCTGTGTCCAAGCCTGTTGCTGAGGACTTTAAAGACCTCTGTCTATGTGCTAATACCTACGAGGAAAAATTAATCGAATCTTGAGAACTGCATAGGCCTACTGACTTTTAACAAGAACTTTACGTGCGGCGCCTCAAATGAAGATACGTGGAAATGTATGGAAGAGGAGATACCAGTAAATGTTTGGCACGGAAGATATGCCTACCTAAAAACTGGTGGCAGAAGATCAAGATACCTGCAAACAGCGTGGCTGGGGAGAAACCTACAAAATGTATGGCAGAGTAGATACCAGCAAACTGAATGGTTGTTTTCTGTGACTACCAATACTTCCCAGACGTCCATCGAAAATGTCTGCTGACTTAGCGTCTTAGAACAACAGCGCTAGGACTACTAGCCTACCTACCTTTGTGTTGCGACTACATGAGGTCGGAGCAGTGATCACGACATGAAATAAAGATGAAAACGCTGCAAGGTGGTAAGCCTACTAATATGTTGTTAGTCAAAAGATTTTAAAATAAAAGCTTGACATTGATCGACTTTTTTTTAAAGCGGGACATTGACCTCCCGCCCGGACATTTTATGAAAAGCGTGACAGAAGGTTCAAAGCGGACTGTGACGCCTAAGTCGAGAAGTCTGGTCCAGAATGGCCCAGTTGGGTCCCACCCGGGTCACTGACTTCGTTGCTGCTGGCCCCCTGGTTATTGAACAAGAATGGCGTAGCCAGACTACTCTTTCAGCGGCCCTATTTTATAAACATTTTAAAATAATCAATAGTCATGGCATCAACCTGCATTACTCAGCAGTTTTTCTTATCCCGGAGTTTTCAAGAAAGTAGGGCATGCACCGCACGAATCGATGCACTCTTGTGGTAAACAGGATTTTCTTATTAACAGGATACACTAATTTTCAGATTTCATAATGATTCATCTTTTTTTTTTTTACTTTAAAAATACAGACGTATATTAGGTTTTGTAAAACTCAATCCTTTCTATAAACACTTCCATTCATTGTGCCTAGACTAGTAGCTAAAAAAAAATAATATTTAAATAAAATATAAAAAAACTGTCACAATCCTACTATAACCTCGACGAACTTTGACCTTATTTTTCCAAGTAACGGTTAGAAATACGACGCGTCATCGTTAGTTCCGCTTTCTACCGCTGCATAAATAGAGCTCTGCTGAATTGTTAAGTCTAGTCAAGGATTTTGTTGTTACTGTTGGTATTCAGCTGTACTGCATTCTCTAATTAATAGTAAATCTATTCACTGAGTATTCTTTTGTAGATCTAGTCTAGTCTAGCAGATATTTTATCTTAGATCTAGGTATATGATACAGTAACAGACGTTACTTCAAAAAATAGATCTTATTGCATAAGATAACAAACAGTATTTTGAGTATAATTGAGAGAGACTATTTGAGTATAACCTATAAATTATAATAAATATAAAAAAAACATTTGTACTGTAACTGTAGGCCTAATATAATATTATAGTATAGATCAACTGACTACTGAGTGTATCTAGTCTAGAATACTTTAGATTTAGATCTTGTACTCCACGGTAGACGTCTACTTTATTTATTTTTACCGGTATACTCTAAGTCTAGACTAAGCAGGCTCAGCAAGTTCGAACATAGTGAGTCACAATCAAATTCAAACTAAACTAAGTTTTTATTTTCAGTTTTACTACTGATAATAATGTGACTGTCTGTGACTCGTGTCTCTAGTCAGTCTAGTACTGTAGTCACTCTAGATCTGTGTAGATGTAATGGTCTAGATCTAGTCTAGTAGTAATTGTGATAGGGAAAGGACATATGTATATAGACTTCATTTAGAGTCTAGGTCTACAATAGTCTAGATCTATATTCTATATAATATAGTTTAGGTATAGCCTATACTAAAGGGTATCGGTATATAGAATAATATAGATTATAATTATATTGATCTAGATCTAGATTCATTTATTTCTTTTATTTCATTATGCAATTTACTTTATTGGAATAATAATTTTATTATTATGATTTGGTTGTTATAATTTAATATAATTATTTATTACTTAATTTCTTAAATTAAAACTTAAGTTTTAAATATATCTAGTTTAGATCTAGTCATAAAAAATGTAATCTTGATCTAGTCAACTAGTTAAATCTAGTAACTTGTAATTATGAGTGGCCAGTACGATTTACAATATCATGATGTGTCATGACTATATCTATGCACTGCCGCTGCACATAATGTGATAAATAAATTTATGATTCCTCATATCATTCTTTTAATCATTATCATCTAGCTAATATGCTTAACCATAGATAAACACCAAAACCTTAAGGACATAAATGAGCTTTTCATAGAAACTTTACACAACCTAAGTTTAGATCAAATCATTAAAAAGCCAACTAGATTAAACAACACATTAGATCTCTTCTTAACCAACAGACCTGGATTAGTAGTTGATTATGATATTATCCCTGGTCTATCAGACCATGAGATCATAAAAATACACAGTCAGATAAAAGCAGTAGCCAATACAAAAACCAAAAGAAAAATCTTACTCTGGAATAAATGTAACCTAACACAACTACACCAAGCTGCATTAAACTTTCAACAAACATTCTTATTAGAAAAAGACATTAACCAACCAGTCGATGACCTCTGGAATTTCATTAAAAACCATCTTAAAAGCATTATAGAAAATCATATACCAACTAAATACACATCAAACAAAATAAATAAATGCTGGTTTAATAATAGACTAAAGAAGCTTTGTAAACAGAAGGAAAACCTATATAGAAAATTTAAAGAAACCAAGGCAGAAAGAGTTTACAAAAAGTATATAAAAATTAAACACCTAACCCAAAAAGTAAGCAGACAGCTGCAGAGTGAATACATAAACAATGTAATATCTAAAGATAACAACAAAAACCTATGGTCATACATTAAGTCTAAGAAAATGGAAACAACAGGCATAGCGCCATTAAAAGATGAACATAACATAATGATAATGAAACTAAAGCAAACATCCTAAACAAATACTTTGCATCAGCATTCTCAGCCCCAGGAGACAAAGACATAATTCTTAATTTGAACCAAGTAGACAACATAGAAGATTTAGTAGTACAAGAAAATGGAATTAAAAAACTATTAGCCAACACCAAACCAAATAAAGCGTCTGGACCTGATGGTATTCCAGCTAGATTACTCAAAGAACTAAGCAATGAGCTAGCCCCAGTGTTCAAAATACTCTTTCAGGCATCGCTTAACCAGGGCAGAGTACCAAAGGACTGGAAAGAAGCTAATGTCACCCCCCTATTTAAAAAAGGAGAAAAATCTGATCCAGGAAACTACAGACCAGTATCACTTACCAGCATCACATGTAAAATAGTAGAACACATAATATGTAGCAACATCATAAACCACTTAGACAAACATAATGTCCTCACCCCATACCAACATGGCTTTAGGAAATATAGATCATGTGAAACACAACTAATAGGACTAATTGATGATTTCTCAAAAGGTTTAGATAATAGTGAACAAATAGATGCTATCTTACTAGATTTTTCCAAGGCTTTTGACAAAGTTCACCACCATAGTTTGCTTAAAAAATTAAAATATTTCGGCATTAACGGTCCACTGCATCAGTGGATTAAAGATTTTCTGATAGGGAGAGAACAAACTGTAATAATAAATGGCTCTAAATCGACACCAATAACAGTAAACTCAGGTGTACCTCAAGGAACAGTCTTGGGTCCACTACTATTTTTAATTTACATAAATGATTTACCAAATTGCATTAGTTCAGGAACAAAAGTCAGATTATTTGCAGACGATTGCATAATATATAGAACAATAAAAACAAAACAAGACACAGATATTTTACAAAGAGAATTAGATGAATTACAGAAATGGGAATCAAATTGGAGCATGTCTTTCCACCCAGAAAAATGTCAGTTGTTAAGAGTAACAAAAAAAATTAAACAAATTAATTCCACTTATCTTATTCATGGCAAACCAGTAACACAGACTAAAAATTCAAAATACCTAGGTGTTATAATAAATGAAAAACTGTCATGGAATCCACATATTGATGAAACTATAAAAAAATCCAACAAAGCATTAGGGTTTATTAAAAGAAATTTCTATAAATCAAATAAGAACATAAAACTAAAATGTTATTTAACCTTGGTTAGGCCAATAATAGAATATGCATCCACCGTGTGGGACCCCTCAACTCAAGAAAACATTAAGAAACTGGAACAAACACAAAATAGAGCAGTGAGATTCATAACAAACGAATATTCACATTTGACTAGGGTAACACCATTAGTAAAATCACTAAATTTAGAAAGCCTTCAGGACAGAAGACTCAAAAGTAAAGTAGCAATTATACATAAAACACTGAACCATAATCTTCAAATACAAAAACAAAATTTAATAAAATACTCTGAAAGACACAAAAATAAAGGCACATTCCTCGTCCCATATGCTAGGACAAATTTGTACAAATACTCCTTCTTCCCTAGTGCTATTAGAGCATGGAATGGGTTGCCTGAGCTAGCCAGAAAAACCAGTGACTTGGCAGAATTTAAGTCATTGGTTAATATGCATGACTAAATGCATGACGCGTAGGACGTAATCATCTTCTTTTTTGAAGTAACGTCTGTATTATATAAGATAAGATAAGATACCCAAGGTATAAGGGCTAAAGATATAAATTATAACTTTACCACATGCTAACTTTGTCTTTTAGTCCAGTGTGTCATCTTTGACAATGGAAGGTTGCAAGTTTGAATCCTTTTATTAATAGTTCATATATATGATGATTATATTTCATTTTTATTCTTGTCAAATGTATCTAGATTAGATTTTAGTTGTAAAGAATGTCTGTATAAATATTATTTAATTAATTGATTTTGTCATATTTTCAGCTCATATTGTTTCTGAGAAAAAATATAAACAAAAACGATGCCATCACAACTTGGATACTGGGCCATCAGAGGAGTAAGTTTTATCTATATTAAAATCTAAAAATTATTTGAAAAAAAAAGGGGGGGGGTATTTATTTAGACCCAATATTTTTTTTTTTTTTTTTTTAAATAAAGGTTTAGTAGCCAGATACTGAGTCTTTATAATTACAGGTCATCTTAATACAAAATATTGATTAATAATTCTGTTCTAGCTTGCTCAACCCATTCGTCTTCTGCTGAATTATGTTGGAGAAGAATTTAAAGATAATCGTTACATGCAGGGTGATGGTAAGTATATATTATAGCCTACATAAGTTTATTATAGAGATGCATTATGTTGTTAATGTTTTATATCTTAGGTCTTGAAAAAGAATTGTTATTCTATGCCACTTCAAACTCTTATCTGTACTGAAATTAAGGTAATATTTAGTTGTTTTTGTTTTTTTCTAGCCCCAGAATATTCAAGAGCTGAATGGGAAAAAGTGAAATATACTCTAGGCCTGGATTTTCCTAATGTAAGACACATTTATGATGTAGATGTTAAAAGTAGTGTCAACTAATACAATATTTTCCCTCAAGTTATTCACATTTTTTATGCTGCTTTTAATTTTACAGCTTCCATATTACATAGATGATAAGGTCAAGCTAACACAGTCAAATGCAATTTTGCGTTATTTGGCTCGCAAACACAATCTGTGTATGTATAATGTTCTACTTTTTTTTTTATCTAACACTTCAAAGTTACAGTTTCAATTTTAATTGAATTTTGATGTTTTTTGTTGATGTTTTCCTTAAGAAAAGAAGAAAATGCAAGTGCTTACCATTTTTAAAAAAATGTCCACATACTCTTCTTAATCAATATTCTGGAATCATTTTTTTCCATTTTGAAAATTTTAAAGTCAATGCTATCTATAGTAACTACCCTGTCCTTTTTTCTCTCTTTGCTCATTGTTTTATAAATGAAACCTCTAAGTAGACAAGATTTAATATTGGGCTCAATTAAAAAATTAGGTTCGCTATATCAAGAATAAGTTGAAGTAAAAGTGAAAAGTCATTAAAAAGATTGATTAATCCTAGCTCTAGATCACTTAAGTTTAATAGAAGCTAATGGAGAAAAATTATTTCAGTGCTATGTTGTTGTTTTTTTGCTTTAAAAGAAACTATTAAGAGAATAGTACTAGTGAAAAAAATAATTTAAATTTCATTAAATATTGTTATCTTTTAGATGTTAGGTTTGAATAGTGATTAATTATTGCAGATGGAAGTACAGCAGTTGAACAAGCACATGTTGATCTTCTTTTGGATGTCATAATGGATGTCCGCAATGGTTTTGTCAGAGTTTGTTATGGCCCTGACTTTGTAAGAATTGTTTAAATTTAACTATATCTTCAGATATAATAACAAGTAATTATCATAATTTTTTTATATTTAAAGCTGATGATCGCTTTACTAATATGGTATCAAATTACACACTTTAATGAGTTGATAATAAGCCTCTGATAAAATAAAACTCTACAATAATAATTTCTCACACCGCAGCAGCTAGTGTGTGGCTGTCAAACAAAGACTTCATTTAAAATCATTTTGAGACACTCTGCTAAAATGTTTGTACATGTTATTTCTACTGCCCCGGATCTCAGATCAAGAATCAATTTATAAGGTTAACGAATGAGTTAATTATTAAGTATTGGTAATTAATTATTTTGTTTGGCATTGAACAAGGGAAAGAAATCATACTTGACAGATGTGGTGGTACAAGTTGAATTAGTCCCCTTGATTCATGTTTTTCTTGTTAAAATACCAAGTTCTATTGCCAAGTATCCCACACATGACCTATTAAGTAAAGGTCATTGTGCCAACCCTAATTCATCTTAATGATTGGTCATAGAACCTGACCAGTGGACTCTATGCTAGACTGTAGAACCTGACCATTGGACAAAAAAAAAACTTCAACTATATGTATTTAAGTAATTTCTTTTGAAATACTTCTGTTTTACAGAGTGAACAAGTTCGTAGCCAGTACATCACACAAGCCAGACCTGCACTGGAATCTTTGGAAAAATATTTGGGTGACAAACAATTTTTTATTGGTGACAAGGTTTGTTGAAGTGTTTCTTGTTTTCTTTGCACATAGAAAACTCAAAGTTTTAACATTTGAAATCCTTACCGATTATTGAGCCTTTTCTTTTTAAACAAATTAATTTGCAATTCTGCCTTATTTGTTGATATGTCTCTTGTGTCATTTTAGATTACTGTGTGCGACTTCCACATTTTTGAAATGTTAGATGTGCACAAACTATTGGAGCCCAGTCTGTTGGAGGAGAGACCAAAACTGAAAGCATATCTGAACAGATTTGCATCTGTGCCTGCCATAGCAAAGTATTTAGTTTCTGATGAAAACATTGTCAGACCGATCAACAATAAATCAGCCAAATTTTTGTAAGATGTTTTGTTTTGACATAAAAAATTTGATGCATTTGGTACTGCCAATATTGTGTAGCTTTGAATTTCTTTATCTGGACAGATTAAAAGGGTAACTATATCTTGTCTGATCTTAGCAAAGTTTTGTGTATATATATATATATATCTTGCAAGTCACATTTCATGCCAGGTTTATAATTTTTCAAATACTTTTTTTTATATATATGAACATTTCATTGATATAGTTTTTATATTTAAAATAAAGTTGTTTTGTTAAAAAAAAAATTAATGTTGCTTTAGTTTCTAACACTATAAATGTTTGATTTGTTTGTATGCATTCCATATAAAAATTAAATGCTTGTTAAAAAAAATAGTACCGGTATTCTTTTCTTCCTAAACATGTTGGAAATTTCTGAAAATGCAGCCTAGTATGTATGTTTGTTTTTTTGTGTGTAAGTTAAGTAAACCGTCTGGCCAGGGCTAGTAGCTCTTTTGGACGCCTTCAGGCGAGAGTTTGGCAGAACAAATCACTGTCTACCAGGCGGTGTTCTCTAAACCCTTTTATATGGCTCTGAGACATGAACAAGATACAGAAAACAACTAAGACTTCTTGAGCGTTTTCACCAAAGATGCTTGCACTCCATCATGGACATGTGGCAAAACAGCACTACAAACAGCGATGTCCATGCGAACGCCGGTATGGACAGTATAGAGGTACTTCTTATGGTCCGACAGTTAAGCAGGGCACGAATGCAGTCTTTGGAGAGCTAAAAGGTGGTTGACAGAAACGCTTCAAAGACCAGCTTAGGCATCAACTTTCCTTATCCGACATAGAAGAGAGCACCTGGTTGCATGCGGCCTCCGAGACAGCTGGAGGTCACTCACGAAGGCCGCGGGATACATATTTGAGGCCAAAAGAAAATCCGCTGCCGAGGACAAACATAGACGGCGAAAATAAAATCTAAATCGACCACCTGCGGATAATGGTTATACTTGCCCTGGATGTGGCAAAATATGTGGGTCACAGCTGGGGCTGCGCAGCCACGGGAAATACTGCATTCCTCACTAATCTTCGGACTCGAAGAAAAGCCTTATTAGTAAAGTAGATGTGAAAGAAAATGCGTTCTTTGATGGCAATCTATTTCTGGCCAAAGTTAGCAAAGTTGTGTGTGTTATTCCGTTCAAATGTTTGTGTAATGTAAGAAGTATGCAAAAGATTCATTTCAAATTAGCCCCCCCCCCCCCCCAACAGTTGAAAAAAGTATGCTTGTTAATATATTTAGATTATTGTTGTAACTGAATCCACACATACACACACAATCTTGAAACTCTAGGCTACTTTTTTTCCCTTTACACGTAGGCCTACTTTCAATAGTGTTTGTCTGTGTCTAGTCCTACGTGACATTTAAATGCTGCATGGCCTCCCTTTGTCAAACAAGCATATTTATGTCTATGCAAACCAGTTAAAACTCATTTGTGTAGAATTTGTATAAGATGTAAAACTATATTTGCTTAGTGCTAGGTTATAGTCTAACTAAAATGTAGAGATTGTAGGTCATAGTTCAAACATAATTTCCTTTTAGCAGCTTTATCTAGACTATGTTCTTATCGATTAGATAGTGGAAAAACTGCAAAACTACTCCAAATCAGACCTAGGTTTTACATGCGGTTGGCCCTTATATGTAGACTATTTAAGGCTATAGTTTAAATTATTATCTCAGAGTTCCTTCTCATGTATTAACGAGTACGACTCATTATTCTTTCAACTTAGTTTCAGTTTTATTAGCTTCAATATTGATAAAAGTACATTGCACGTCGATAGGCCTGCACTATACGACCAGCCATTGAAAAAAAGCCTATTGCCCACCAGGGGCGGACTGGGTATCAAAATCGGCCCGGGCATTACCATATAAACCGGCCCACAAATGTCATGTCATGTATTTTCGGTGTGTGTGGGGGGGACTTTAAACCTCTCCGAAATTTATATATATATATTAGTGTGTGTCTATATGTAATTAATCTTCATTACATTCTTATCTTTCATTCTTTCAAACGTTTTTTCTACCCTAGAGTACTCTCTATAATTAGTGAAAGGCAGTATACACCGCCAAGTGACAGCTAAGGAGTCTGGGGGACCGCTGTAAGCTACCCTATTGGGGTCCGGGGGCTAAGCCCCGGATCCAAGCATTATTTTCGTTATTTTAAGCTTTAAAAAAATGCATATTTTGAGGTATCTACAGTGCAATTAGCCTGCTACTCTTCCACTAAAAAATCAAAAACTAAATCTTCTATTCAGTGGAGTCCAGGGACTGGTAGAAAAATGCTTTAGTTTTTGTATTGGAGGTGGGGGGGGGGGGGGAAGGAAACCACAAAACCCCTTTTGGTTACGCTCATGAAATTTGGTGACTGTAGTTGGCTGCACTGGGGAAGTAAGTAAAGTTTCCCTTTCAGACATTTATATCTGAGGCCAGTGATGGTTAGAATTCCTCTCTCTCGGCTTAGCCCATGTGTTTTATCATAGGTGTAAGCCTAATTCTATTCAAAATATATAAAGTTTGATAACGCATCGAAAACTGGATGTATGCTTTCGTAGGCTTACATAATGTATTCCATTTATACATGTATGTAGCCTGAAAACTATAAACTCTACAATAGCAGCCTAATGAGTTTCAAACTTTTTGGTATTACTTATAGATTACAGACGTTTCTTCAAAAAAAATAATAATAATAATTAGGTCCTACGCATTTCACGTGTCAATCTAGTCATGCATGTTGATCTGTGACTTAAAATATACTAAGTCATTGGTTTTCCTGGCTGACTCAGGCAACCCATTCATTTAAAGTGGTATCACCACAAATACAAAACTAGGGGTCTATCGAGCCGTCGGCCTTCCTACATTGCGCTATGACTCAGAAACATGGATAGTGTACAGAAAACATGCAAAGAAACTGAATCACTACCACGACATGTCTGTGAAAAATACTGAATGTCAAATGGCAAGACAAAATACCAAATACTGAAGTCCTTCAAAGAGAGAGTCTGCAAAGCATCCACACAATCCTGATGCAGTTCCAGCTGCGATGGGCAGGACACGTCTGCAGAATGGAAGACCACCGCATCCCTAAACGACTCTTGTAACTAAGCGAAGGAAAGCGCTCGCAAGGTGGTCAAAGGAAGCGCTTCAGGGACACGCTCAAAGCTTCTCTGAAGGCGTTCAGCATAGACCCAGGCACCTGGGAGACAGAGGCACATGGCAGGGCATCATGGCGTCGCGCTGTGAAAACTGGCGCACAGGTTGCTGAGGAAAAGAGAACCAAGCTGGCAGAAGAAAAACGCCAGAGAAGAAAAGCAAGGCCAACGACACTAGCTCCAGCTGGAATAACCTGCCTAGTGTGCGGCCGAACATTCCGGGCTCACATAGGTCTCACCAGCCACACGAGGAGACATAAAACCCTAGTGCAAAACCCTCAGCCCCCTGGATGACAAAGTGGTCATAATCGAACTACGATGGACGAACTATATATCTATATCTATCTATCTATCTATCTATCTATCTATATATATATATATATATATATATATATATATATATATATATATATATATATATATATATATATATATATATATATATATATATATATATATATATATATTCCTTTACCAGATAAGAGAAAGCAGAACGGTTAGAGAGGTACCTTTAAATGGGAAAAGATCTTGCTTCGTCCTAGTACATTCTCAAAAACGCGATTTGTATATGAATATATTATTAAAAATATAAATGATTCTAAATCTCCTTTCATTAAATATCAGATGTGGCAGCGCTATATAAATTATTGAAATTATTGTAATAATTTTCATTATTAATGACTTCTTACTAAGCATACGTTTGCCATTAATCATAACAGTAGGAATATTGATTTCGATCTAGATTTGTTTTAATTAATTATTTTTTTTTGTAAGCCCTAAGTGTAGTATTTTTGGATCTATGTTATTACAAATAAACAACAAGAAACTTACTTTTTTTCTTTTCAAATCGCAGAAACTAGAACTTTATACCGTTATACCCATATTGAGCTATGAATAAGTTAGGTGGTTTGCAATTTCGCGGCTGTGTGTATGTGTTTAAGTTTACTTCTATTAAGTTTTGTTAAAGAGCTAATTGTCTCCCCTTTTGTCACGTTATATCAATGGTTTCTAACTTAACCTCTCCCATCCCTCTTTTTCGTTAACTTTCAATGGAACCATCAAAAAACGGGTGAGGGAAGGAGCAAAACAAAAAATAGGAGTGCCATCAAAGGCCCATGCCGACCAGCAAAATGATCAGGCCAAACACAGTCTTGAAGACATCAAAGTAGTGTTGAAGGCAATGCCGCTCGTGCATAGCATAAAGTACGGTCTAACGTTTTACAAATGATAACACGTACAGTGTATAGTGTAATTCTTAAATTTTATTCTTGTTGAATTTCAAACAAAATTAATTGTAATAATAATTATAAAAAACAACAACAAGAAAACGCGATCAGACCGGCCCATTTGGTACCGGCCCACGGGGCATTTGCCCGTTTGCCCATATAGCCAGTTCGCCCCTGTTGCCCACATGTCCTCAAACAAGAGATTTGACCACAGAGCACTGAGCACATGTGAAAGATTTGTTACACAAAAAGTCCATATTTGCCTTCCTGTTCCATCCAAATGGAGATTTAGAACTTTTGAGTGGTGAATCGGTCTCACACCCGAACCCAATGATTCAAGTTTTATGTAGCAAGCCAAATGTAAACGCTGTTAGACTAGAACTCGGCACAGAAAAAGACTGATGCTCTCCTTGGTCTAACTGCAGAATTAGAGAGGAGGATAGGGCATACTAACAATGAAATCGATTCTACAGAAGGATTATAAGTATCACCCACATAGACCGCATCCGCATCATAAATCCAAAAACTAGATCATAATGGCGATGACCTTCTAGCCATTGTAGAAAAAACGCTAGCTAATACTTTAAATCCATAGGGCTCGCAAAGACCTTCAGGCAGGGATCAATACCAGGAAAAGAAAGAAGGGAAGACAAAAGAAACGACGTGAAGACAATATCAAAGAATGGACAGGTACTGACTACCAATGTGAGCACAACTAGTGTTGACACGCTGAATGACTGGACTTAAGTTTGTTGTTGCTAAGCAAGATTCGTGAAAATAGCTGGCTATTGGTATGATCTGGATGAGCTTTGTTGTTTAAAGACTTTGATAAAAAAAAGTAGTAGTAAGTAGATTCCGCAAGGCTGTCATTGCCGGAAGTGGTAAAGGATGTAAGCTTTCCACTAATGGCTTCCTAAAGGCATGCGTCTCAAATAGCCTCTGACAACTAGTTCAACTTCTGGCCTTCACGTGTGGCTCAGATATTGAGTCGGGCGGAACTGTTCTCATTAACAGGAGAAGGGACAAAGCCGAGTAACTGGCGCCTAAACCAGTAAGCTTCGGACAGGAGGGGCTCGTTAGCTATGGCTGGCTACCCACCTAGGAGAAGGGAAACTCTGAATTCAAACCTCTGCCATATCATGGGAAAGGCTTCGGGAGTCAACCCTGAGGAAAAATCAGGAGCTGGTGACCCTAAGGCAGTTTGCAGCACCCAGTGTTACACCCTGGCAGAACCTGCGATGCCGCTGACCCCAAACTGTATCGGCACTGCGTTCCTTTGGATACATCAGTTGCGTGGAAAGGGGGGGGGGGGGGAAACTGATGTGTGGGCGACATCGTTCCGACCACAGCTAATGCCTAGGCATTCATCCCATTCCATGAAATGATCCATAGTCGCTTTGCGACTGAAGGAGGCCATAGTAGTAAGTATCTGTACTACGAGTTCGTTTTATTCTTGAGTTGGTTAGTTAGCCTGACGATTGAATGATTGGATGATATATCATGGGCGTAGCCAGGATTTTTTTCGGGGCGGGGGATTTTTTTCTCCCCCCTACCCCCCCCTACCCTCCGACGAAAAAAAATTATATTTATTTCTGTGTGTGTGTGTACATCATCTTTATTACATTCTGACTCTTCATTCTTTCGGAAGACGTTTAATTTGCCCTAGGTTCGTCCTGGAGTTAGTGGAATAATTGTAGATTCCCCGCCATTGCAAGCAAGGGGGTCTGGGGAAGCGCTAGGAGCACCCCAATCGCGGGGCGGAGCCCCGCCGCCAAGCACTATTTCTGGTATTGAAAGCCAACAAAACACATATTCTGAGGTATCTACAGTGCATTTTCCTGCTACTAAAAGTTTTGTTTCAAAAACCTAATGTTCTTACTAACTTAGACCCTCCCGCACCATTCGGCGCATTTGCCGGCAAGCTGTTTCCATAAAAATCTGTCACTGGTAATGTCTGAAGCCTCTTCCCACCTGCTCTGAGGACCTCCATGAATGTGTGGCGCCAAGTTGTACTAGGATGCCATCGCAACTCTTCTTATGCGTAATTCGTTTTGTCGGAGAACATGCCCGCAAACCTCATGCGACGCTCTATCACAATCTTACTAAGGGGTCGACTCCCACTTCGGCATAGGATTTCCTTGATTTAGACCCGATCTCTATAACCGAGTCCTAAAATCTGTCTTAGCCATCTTTGTTGAGCCACATTTAGTGTTTTTCAATTTCGGCAGACGACTATTCACTGCACTTTATTAATGGAGCCCCGCCACTGGTAGAAATGTGTAACTGTAGTTTGTTTTAGAATAATGTTGAAGATAGAGGTTTTCCACCTCAAAACACTCTGTAGGGGAATTTTAAACTCAAAACTATCTGGAGTGGTTTTAAACTTTTAAAAAAAGCCATCTGTAGGAGAGGGGTTTAAACCTAAAAACCCCAATAAGATTGGCTACGCTCAAATAATTTTAGTGTGTAATTTGCTTTTTTTATATTGAAGAGGTATTTTTTTTAGCATCAAACCCCTCTGAAGGGGGGTTTAAACTCAAAACCCCTTTTGGCAACGCTCATAGCATTTTGAGTGCGTAATTTGCTTTTTTTCTTACACTGAAGATGTATTTCTTTTAGCTCCAAACCCCGCTGGCGGGGTGTTTAAACTCAAACCCCATTGGCTACGCTCATAGATTTTAGGGTGAGTAATTTGCTTTTTTTTTATATATATATTGAAGAGGTATTTTTTAGCTTCAAACTCCACTGGAGAGGAGTTTAAACTCAAAACCTCTTTGACTACATTCATAACGTTTTGAATGTATAATTTGCTTTGTTTTTATTATTAAAGAGGTATTATTTACCTTCAAACCCCGCTGAAGGGGGGTTTAAACTCAAAAACTGAGTCAAAACCCATTTAGCTACGCTCATAACATTTTGAGTGCATAATTAGCTTTTTTTTTTATATTGAAGAGGTATTTTTTAGCTTCAAACCGAAGAGAGGGAGGGGGGGGGGTAAACCCAAAAACCCTTTGGCTACGCTCATAGAATTTTGAGTGTGTAATTTGCTTTTTTTATATTGAAGAGGGGGTTTATCGTAAATTTTGGAGGGGGTTTTAAAATCAAAATCTTCCTTAACTGTGCTCTTGGAATTTGGGGATTGTTGTTTGCAATTTTTATTTGTTTTGTTTTATAGAAGAGGGGGATTTAACTGCAAATACCCCTAGTTGGGGGGTTTAAACTCAAAAAAACCCTGGTAGGGGGTTATAAACTTGACCCCCCCCCCCCTGGTAGGGGGTTTTAAACTCAAAATCCCCTTGGTTGTGACGGGGCAAGTGATGGTTTAGTATTAACTAAACTATTAACTATTTATTATTAAAGCTTCTACTCCCCACTCTAGCCCTCTGAGTTGGGGAGGGGGGCTATTTTATGGTGAAATCATAAGTTGTGAACAAAATTAGTCGAATATCTATAAAATATAAGGTACATATTGATGATTCAACCCATTTGTTTATTATGTTGCACACATAGTTTGATCTTAAATTTTATCATTAGTTAATATAAAATGAAAAAGGGTTGTACCAGGTGGGAGGGGCGATACATGCAATCGCCTTCCGCCCATCGGACAAACCAATACTTTTTCTTTTTGTATTTCAGTTAAGAAATTACAAAATTAAAAAACAAAGTTAATTATATAATTTATATATGCTATAACTTAAATTCTGCTATCGAGTCACCCAAATGCCAAATGCAATCATTAGCAGAAATTATAAAAAGGAGCGAGGATTAACGTTTTCACTCTACCGCCCTCTCCCCTTTCCAGACGAAAACATGACGTTTTAAAACAGAATAGTCAAATATTTTCTTAGTTATTTTAAGAAAGACCCTGTTTTGGAAAATTTAGAATTCATATGAAATTTTTCGTTATAAGAGTAACAATTGAGATAAGCTCTGAACCCAAATATTATTTTCCTAGTCACCTTTTTCCAACCTTTACTCAAACTGATATTTTTCTAGTGTATAAAAAATTTTGAGACTATAACTCACAATATACAACTGAATACTAAAAAAGTAAAAAATTAAGAGTAGATTCTAATTGGCCCACTTAATTTCTCCTCCCACTTTCAATTTTTTTTGTTTAGAGCTTTGAATTATAGTTTTGTAACCAAACATGCCTATTAAACATAATTTATCACTTACAAATGAGCTTTTTTTAAAAAAAAATATTTTTCGAATATGTTTTTTTGGCGGCGATTCTCAAAGTCTTAATCTAAATATGTGGGTATCTTATCTTCTCTAGGAATAAATTGGTTGTATTTGCATTGTGGTAAGGGCCTGTAAATTCATATTAGAATATTTTTTATGTAAAACATTTTCAAAAGGTACATTTTGAATAGGATGAATAGTGAGCTGTAGATGTCTGAAGAAGGGGTTTTAAATTAAAGTTTGCAAGAAAACGCTTTTGTCGCCCCGGACCCCAATAAGGCTGTTTTTTTTTTGTTTTGTTTTTTGTTTCTTTTCTTTTTTCGCCAAAGTTTGAGAAACACTGCTTTAAAAAAAATCCAAAAAATATATATATAATCTACATATATATGTAGGCCTTATTATATATGTTGAATTATTATATCGAGTCGCCTCCCATTTTTAAAAATCTTTAGCAAAAATTATAGAATGGAGACTGGACTCATATGATTAATCGTTTTCACTCTACCTCTTTTCCGACGAAAAAATGACTGTTAAAACAGAATCGTCAAAGAAAAGAGGCCCCATCGCCCGAGGATTCCTATGACGATAAAGCTAAAATTGAATAGTGCAAATTCTGAGGTTTCCTTTAAAAAAAAAGAAAGAAAGACTGTTTAAGAAAATTTGGAATTCATGAGAAACTGTTAATTATAATAGTTACAATTAAGATTAATTTCTGAACCCAAATAGTTTTGTCCGAGTCACCATTTTCCAATCAGTACTCAGTCTCAGATTTTTCTATTAGGGACTATAACTCACAATGTATATATTTTTCTATTAGTGACTATAACTCACAATGTATACTTGAATCTTAAACATACAAAAGATTTAGAGTAGACTCTAATTTGTCTACTTAATTTCTCCTCCCTCTTTCGAATTTTTGTTTTGTTCAAAGCTTTGAATTATAGTTTGTTTTTAGATTACAACGTGATATATAGTCTTGCCTTTATCTAACTGTGAGATTGGTGAATAGTATCATTCTTTGTTGAATAGAACGTCCACTGAAATTATGGCAACTAGCTGAAGTGAGCGAAGAAAGTAAAAGCTACTATTTTTTTAAGATGCTTCTAAAATGGTCTTTCATCTTAAATATAAAAGTTCTTTTTTTTTTCATATTTGAAATAAATGCCAATGGTATAATAAATTGAAATTGACTTCGTCCCAACTTCAAAAGCCTACCTGTTGACCATTCAAAAGTGATCTAAGAGTCATTTTGTCTGATCCTGATCTAATGATCTGACATTGATTATTGTGCATGCTAAAAGTTTTTGTTTAACATCTCTATCAACAAGTACCCATTTACATGTATTGAATGTGGCGAAACATCCCAGACCTGTTTATTTTGTTGTTTCCTTTACAAATATCATGAAATACGACAGTAGTTGGTGTAAGGATATCTAATAGTAGTTTCAGGTATTTTAACATAGATACTATAATAATTAAGTAGGCCTAACTATCGTTTCAACTTCTACAGAATAAAACAAATTCAGTGTAGGCTTACATTGTTTGTTTGGTTACAAAACAAAAATACAGGACGTAAGTACTTAAATTTAGTACATATATATGCTCTTCAATTATAAGCAACATTTGTTATAGATAGTAGGCTTAATTTCTAAAACAATATTTTAGCCTATTGCTTACTTAGACTTAGGTCCTCCAGCGCTATTCGTCGCATTGGTCGGCAAACTGTCTCCATAAGGATCTGTCACTGGCAACGTAAAAATTGGGGCAGTTTACCGCATTGGTTCTGGGGTTCTTTTGTTCCATGTACCAATTAGGGTTGGTTTCTTTGCATGCCATATATTGGGAATCAGACGTCATCCAACACCGTCATAGAGGGTTGACCGCCTTCGACGCATGTAAAATTTTGTTTATGTTTAAAGTTTGCCGTTTTTGTTGCAATGGAATCGATAGCCCCACTCACAACCCTTCTCTTTTCTCACTTAGCTTATTGCTAAAAATAATTTATTTATTTTAAAAAAATAATTGATATTTTGCACTCAAATACGCTCAACTAATGCGTTCTTTTCTCTGATGTCAGCTTACGGCTAGATCTTTATTGTTATTCCATCATTTACCTACAATGCTTATATTAACTCTGTCTGTCTCACACACCCTTTCCGGGGTCAAGTTGAAATTTTGCACAATTATTCATTAGTATAGACAAGACATGAATCCATAAAAAAAGAATAGGCCTAACCAATTAGTGATATAAGTCAATTAATTACTGGTAATTAATTATTTAGTTTTATATCAAGAGAAATGAATCATTCGGTATTCTCAGATACGGCTTAATATGTAGTGTTTCGTCCCAGTAGATACTTAAACACGATATTTCTTCGAAACCTATTCTCGGATCAAATTGAAACTATGCACAATTATTTATTGCAACTAGCAAAACAAGAATCAATTTTAAAAGTAACCAAGTAGTCCATTAATTATTAGTAATTAATTATTTTGTTTGATATCGAATAGGGAAATAACTTCTACATTCTTGAGTGATATAGTTGTAAGTGCGGAGTTTTTCCCTTAGATTAGGCTACATTTATTTTTAAATTGATTTTTTATATTTTGATCCTTTTCGATTTTGGATCCATTGCTTTTTTCCATGATCCATCTCGAACTAAAAACGACTCCATTCTACATGAACCAAAACAGTTTGATAAATCCTCTAATCTAGAACTGTATGCCTATAGAGAGAGACTACCATTAAGCCTCTCACTGTTGCAAAACAGCGTGTTAGAACAACGTGTCTTTATAAATAAGTTTAAAATTCATCTTTTAAATTTTCAGAATGATGAGATCTTTCATAGTAACACTAGTCTTTGCACTAACACAAACAAGTTCACAGACAGACGTCATACAGCCTATGACGTATTTCTACCACGCTAACAATATTCCATACAAGCTCTACTCTCGCTATTTGTGCTACATATTTAGAAAGCATGAGGGAAAAGGTAGCATTGTTGGTCAAAGAGAGAGACATTCCAATTACCAAGAATTAGAAGATCTGTTAACCTCATTTGCTGGGCAGTATGTTCCTGCATCAATGCGTCACCAGGATTACATCACAGCTTTCTTCCCTAGAAGCTCTAGTGAATCTTCAGATTTTATTAAAATGTCAGAATCTCTAAAAAATGCATTAACTTCAGAGCTAAATGTATTTCAACTTTACAAACTTCGATCAGCTCTTCAAACCAGTTTAACTCCGTGTGACCTGAAACTTTTGATCAAGTTAATTTACGGGACGCAAACAGATAAAGCACTGGAGGCTTTGTATTTAGTTCAACCATTTTTGATTCAAGACAATGTTTCAACGTTTGACAGGCAGAGACCTCTGGCTGAAATAATTGTTGCATTTAATGGTCTCCAGAAAAAGGTTCAAAGTAATCTCCACGAAATGTTGGCTGTTGAGGACATATTAAGAGTTGCCTTCAGTAACATGCTGCCACATGAACTGGAAAGAGAAGAAAGAGATGATGCTGAGATTGCCATGATTATCATGAGTAAATGGAAACTCACACGTCTGGACATTGAGAGTTTATTCAATAACTGTTCACAAGGTAATTTAGGATTTTGTATTAAAATAAAAAAAAACACAATCGTTTTTTCAAAATTTTCTCAAATTTATTTCATACATTGAGGTGACCCTGGCAAATTGTTATATGTTACTTAGATTTTGCTTTTAGCAATGAACTATGTATTATATATAATATTGTACAACTAGACCATTCAATATTAACTACTGAAGGCATAGGCGTAGTGAGAGGGGGCAAGGGGATTATGCTTTGTGCAGTCCAGTATTCGTTGCAATACATTTGCCATTGTTCTTAGTTTGAATTTTTTAAAATCGATTTAAACATAACCGTTAAACCAGCGGCGTAGCTAGGAATTAGCCATCATTTGGGCGACCTGGGGGACTTGACCTCTTTGGGGGTCCCTGCATTTTGTGCAATACTTTATACGTAATGTAAAAAAACACTCCTTTGCGGTCCCCCTCAAGTGTGAGCCCAGGGGATTTTCAAATTGTCCCTTTTTAGCAATACAAACAGTATAGTATTTTGCAGAAGCTAAGTGTAGTAATTATTCATAAAACGTGTATAAATTTCTGTTGGGTAATACATTCTTATGTTATTTGTAATATATTATTTATTATTAAATGAATTCTATATATAAGCCTATATTTATATAACTAAGTGACATTTTTTTAAAAGCGGGTGGGGGGGGGGGGGAAGGCCAAAAATGTACCTCGAGAGCCAGATATGCTCACTACGCCTCTGACTGAAAAAAACAACAACATTTCCTTAATCAAATTTGGAAATGTGGAAAACAGTGGATCTCTTTATCAACAGTTCCAAATTGGTACTCAAATTGCAACTTAATATAGGCCCATATTGTGTATGCTAGAATGTGGTTGCCAATTAATCGACCAAACGACGTGTTGAAACTATATTTGTTCATTCTTATTCTAAAGCTCATAAAGTTCACGTAGACAAATGTCGGAAATCAATGTAGATGTATACAATAAACTAGTTCTATTGATTGTTTAAGTCTAATTTATATCTTTGAAGCTTTAGTTTTACATTTAGCATTGCAATGTTTGATTGCACTATTCAAAGCTTATTTTCATTATTACTTCTTAGCAAACGTTGCTCATTTTTTAGCATTGTTTTATTATGTTTGTAAATATTTATTAATATTGCTGAAGCGATTACCAATAATCACACCTTAAACACTCAGTGGTCTTTGGACTGCAGCTTTTGTTCTTATCTTATATGATACAGACGTTACTTCTAAAAAAAGAAGATGATTACGTCCTACGCGTCATGCATTTAGTCATGCATATTAACCAATGATCTAAACTCCGCCAAGTCACTGGTTTTCCTGGCTAGCTCAGGCAACCCATTCCATGCTCTAATAGCGCTAAGGAAGTAGGAGCTTTTGTACAAATTTGTCCAGCATATGGAACGAGGAATGTTGTTGTATGCTATATGCTTTGATATTATACTACAACAGATCTGTTCAACCTTAAGAACAACTTGGTGTGCAAGGCAGTACACAGTTACTTTGACAGTCTCCAGAAATGTGGACTGCCAATATCAGCTCGGTAGGTCAACATTGTTTCGACAAGATGTGTTTAAAAGATTTACATTATTCAATATTTATAGATCTATTTGTTAAGATAAGATTCAACGGATCCAGTCACTTTAGTAGACGAATGTATAATGTCTGTATAAAAAAAATAATTTAAGATCCAAAACCATTTTACAATCCCCCTCTCTTCGTGGGCTAAAAAGTTGGATGGAAAAAAGTTCTTTAAAATGGCTCTAACGATTTTCCTTGCAGTAATGTTGAGTTTAAGTAGGTAATTCAAATAAAATGTGACTGCCGCTATCAACAGATATTGTTTAGTAAATAGAGATTAATTATTGAATCTGTGAAATACGAATAGATTGAAAGCTCAAGGAATTTTTTAAAATACATTTAAAGGTCATGGTGACTCTACACATAAACTAAAAGCTAATGGGAACTTTACAAATACATCAATAGCCAATGGGAACTTTAAATATGCAATTATCGAATTAAGAAATCTGACACGGCTTTAAAATCTAACTGTATAACTTTTTTTTATTTGTTCGAACATGAGCAAACATCTCTCTGCCCTTTCTCTCTTGCTCTGCCCTTTCTCTCATGTCTATCTTGTGCCCTGCTATGTTAGCTGTGTGTTGGCTCTAATGCCCCAAACAATCGTCTGCGTTTCAAATTACTGTTGCATGCATGAGGAACAACATGCATTTATGTCAAACTGCATTAGCAGGCTTTATATTACCAACTAGTTGACCGGCGGCGTAGCATGCGCCGCTATTTTGCAGGGCCGGATTTATGCTACTGCAACCTATGCGACCGCAGTGGGCCCCGCACTTTCATAGGACCCGCGCTAATTCAAGGTGTATAAATTATTAAATTAAACCATTTTATAACTTGAAAAAGATTCCCCGCGCTCTCCTATCGATTTCCCTGGTAGAAATCTCCCGAAATTGCAAAATATACGAAAGAGTCCTTAAAATATACGAAATAATTAGACAATAATTAGACAAAAATTGTCATTTTGGGGTGTCATTCAATATGAAAAACGCCATTCCTAGGCGCGATAAATAAAAATGGCATTATGCATTCGCCGTAATTGTGTAATCTGGTGAAAGAAGCTTCTCGCGCCTCAAACTAATGAAGAATTACTTAAGGTCAACAATTCTCGAAGATAGATTAAAACATTTGGTAATTCTTGCTATTGAGCGTGATCTACGTAGGAAACAGAATTATTATGATATACTGTATGACTTTGCTACACGCAAGGCTCGTAAAGTAATTATGTACGTAGTAAAGAATAAATAAAATGAATAGACGAATTCATTTTCTAATACAAACTCTTAAATTTCACTTATTATCCGCTTCCCTACCCAAACTTGGCCCGCAAAATCCGTTTCGCATAGGGCTCGACAATGCTTAAGTCAGGCCCTGCTATTTAGTGACGGGTGAATATACATGGAAAGATTACTTGTTCTCTTTCCATGACTTCTTGGTCACAATGGTTAAGTCCGGCGCTGCGATTTAGTGTTTATAAAATGTTTGTTTGTAAAATGTTTTACATGTTTCGGATGTTCCTTTAGAGTTGAAGGACAAAGGGTGATGGGAGAGGGCATGGTTTGATAAATCCAAACGACAGTCCAGCGCGCTAACCGCACGACCAGGCAGCCATCCCTAGTGACCGGTGAATACTTGTTCTCCTCCGCTCTTGTTTTTTCGTGGGGTGACTATCCGCAGAAATAAGAGAGTGATCTTTCCTTTACTTCTTCTTCTCGTCCAAACTCTTGAGCGACGAAGAGAATTATATATATATATATATAGATAACTTATTTTCTTAATTAAGTAAAACTAAGTTAAAGTCTTAGTGTTTCTATATGAAGTATTATTGCAATTACAGTATATTAAATCTATTCTTATGAAACTGATATAAAACATTTGGTTTATTGTAACACTCCTTTCAATGTATGATTTACTGACATTCTATTTTTAAAAAAATGTTTTTTATAAGTTTTAAGTTAATAGAAAAATAATTTATCCTTTCGTTTTTTTTTTCTATTAGAGTTCAGTACTTTAGCTTAAAGTGTAAAACTGAACACGGAATGACTTCTACTTCAATAGCACCAACGCCTAATAGTACTTCAAGACCTACATCAACTAAAAATACCGCTACAGCTTCTTCAACAAATGCAAATGTAACAGCAACTACAAGTAAAACAACACCTAATACATCATCAACAATTAAAACAACACCTAAATCATCAACAACTAAGACAACACCTAATACATCATCAACAACCAAGAATAAATATAATAAAACATCCCCTACAACTAAAGAAACAACTAATACATCCTTAACAACTAAGACAACACCCAATACAACACCTTCATCAACTACAGCTAAAGCAATATCTACTACAACATTATTAACAACTAAAACAACATTCACGCCTGCAAATACATCTACTAAAATGACAACATCAGCTACAAATACAACTTCAAAACTTACTAATACAACTGTAAGTACAACAACAGCCTCCACCTTTACATTAACTTCAAATAAAACAAGTATTACAACTACACCAACAACTACAACAATGACCACAACTACACCAGCATCAACTACAACAACACCTACTACATCATCATTTAAAACAACACCTACTACAACATCAACTAAAACAACACCTAATACAACATCAACTAAAACAACACCTACTACAACATCTACTACAACAACACCTACTACAACATCAAATACAACAACACCTACTACAACATCTACTACAACAACACCTACTACAACAACACCTACTACAACATCTACTACAACAACACCTACTACAACATCTACTACAACAACACCTACTACAACATCAAATACATCAACACCTACTACAACATCAACTAAAACAACTCCTACTACAACATCAACTACAACAACACCTACTACAACATCAACTACAACAACACCTACTACAACATCAACAACACCTACTACAACATCAACTACAACAACACCTACTACAACATCAACAACACCTACAACAACATCAAGTACAACACCTACTTCAACATCAACTATAACAACACCTACTACAACATCTACTACAACAACATCTACTACAACATCAAGTACAACAACACCTACTACAACATTAAATACAACAACACCTACTACAACATCAACTACAATAACACCTAAAACAAAATTAACTACAACAACACCTACTTTAACATCAACTACATCAACACCTACTACAAAATTAACTACAACAACACCTACTTTAACATCAACTACAACAACACCTACTACAATATCAAATACAACAACACCTACTACAACATCAACTAGTACAACACCTACTACAACCTCAACAACAACATCAACTAAAACAACACCTACTACAAAATTAACTACAACAACACCAACTACAACATCAACTACAACAACACCTACTACAAAATTAACTATAACAACACCTACTACAACATCAACTATAACAACACCTATTACAACAACACCTGCTACAACATCAGCTTCAACAACACCTGCTACAACATCAACTATAACAACACCTATTACAACAACACATGCTACAACAACACCTACTACAACATCAGCTACAACAACACCTACTACAACATCAACTACAACGACACCTACTACAACATCAACTTCAACAACACCTACTACAACATCAACTATAACGACACCTATTACAACAACACCTGCTACAACATCAGCTACAACAACACCAACTACAACATCAAGTACAACAACACCTACTACAACATCAACTTCAACAACACCTACTACAACATCAACTATAACAACACCTATTACAACAACACCTGCTACAACATCAGCTACAACAACACCTGCTACAACATCAACTATAACAACACCTATTACAACAACACATGCTACAACAACACCTACTACAACATCAGCTACAACAACACCTACTACAACATCAACTACAACGACACCTACTACAACATCAACTACAACAACACCTACTTTAACATCAACTACAACATCTACGACAACATCAACTATAACAACACCTATTACAACAACACCTGCTACAACATCAGCTACAACAACACCTACTACAACATCAGCTACAACAACATTTTCTACAACTTCTAATGTATCAACTAAAACAAGACTTAATACAACACCAACTACTGCAACGCCTACAACAACATCAACTACAGCAACATCGACTAGAACAACATCGAAGACAACATTAACTACAACAACACCTAATACAATATCAACTACAACACATATTACAACATCAAATGCAGCAACACCTACAACTACATCAAAAACACATACTGCTACCTCAACTACAACATCAAATACAACCACATCTAATACATCATCAACACACACTACAGCATCAAGAACAGCAACAACTACAACACTTACTACAAAAACAACTATAACATCTAACACAACATTAACTAGAGCAACAACTAATACAACACACAATACACCATCAACTGCAAAAACACCTACTACAACGACTCCATCTACAGCATCAACAACAACATCAACACTTGGTAACATTACAACATTTGATACAACTATATTATCTTCTACAGCACCTACATTAATAGCCACTACTACATTGACTAATACAGCAACAGATAATGTTCAGCCTGAATTTCAGTTTGGACTGAACTTTATAGCTGAATCTGAACCTGAACCTAGCTTTGAACCTCAGTCTGAAATAAATATGGAACCTGAATCTGAAATAGATCTGGAAATGAAATCTGAACATGATTCTAAAAAACATATGGATTCATCATTTGAATTTCAGCCAGATATGAATGTAGATAAAAAACCAGGATATGAAATTGAAGCTGAAGTAGATCAAGTATCCGGAAATCAAAAAGAGTCTGTAACAGATCAAGGATCAGGATATGTAAATGAGCTTGAAACAGATCAAGGATCAAGATATGAAATTGAGCTTGAAACAGATCAAGGATCAGGATATGAAATTGAATTCGAAAAATATCAACAACCCAAAAATCAAAGTGAGTCTGAAACAGACCAAGAATCAGGATATGAAACTGAATTTGAAAAATTTCAAGAACCCGGAAATCAAAGTGAGTCTGTAACAGATCAAGGATCAGGATATGTAAATGAGCTTGAAACAGATCAAGGATCAGGATATGAAATTGAATTTGAAAAATATCAAGAACACGGAAATCAAAGTGAGTCTGTAACAGATCAAGGATCAGCATATGAAATTGAGCTTGAAACAGATCAAGGATCAGGATATGAAATTGAATTCGAAAAATATCAACAACCCAAAAATCAAAGTGAGTCTGAAACAGACCAAGAATCAGGATATGAAACTAAATTTGAAAAATATCAAGAACCCGGAAATCAAAGTGAGTCTGTAACAGATCAAGGATCAGGATATGTAAATGAGCTTGAAACAAATCAAGAATCGGGATATGAAATTGACTTTGAAAAATATCAAGAACCCGGAAATCAAAGTGAGTCTGAAATATATCAAGAATCAGGATATGAAATTGATCTTGAAGTAAATCAAGAACCCAAAAATAAAAATGAGTCTGAAATAAATCAAGAATCAGGATATGAAAATGATCTTAAAATAGATCATGAGCCTGAATATCCGTCTGAGCTTGAAATAGATCAAGAATCAAAATATGAAACTGATCCTGAAATACAGCGAGAACCTGAATATGAGACTGAGTCTGAAATAGATCAAGAATCAGGATATGAAATTGATCCTGAAATAGATCAAGAATCAGGATATGAAATTGATTCTGAAATAGATCAAGAATCAGGATATGAAATTGATCCTGAAATAGATCAAGAATCAGGATATGAAATTGATTCTGAAATAGATCAAGAATCAGGATATGAAATTGATCCTGAAATAGATCAAGAATCAGGATTTGAAATTGATTCTGAAATAGATCAAGAATCAGGATATGAAATTGATCCTGAAATAGATCAAGAATCAGGATAGGAAAATGATCCTGAAATAGATGAAGAATCTATTTTTTTGGAATGCAATCTGCAATAAATAAATAAAAAATTCACTATAAAACTAAGCTAGCAATAAATCGATAACCAGGATATGAAACTGGGCCTTACCTAGATCATGAATCTAGATATTAAAATGAGGCCCAATTCAAGACCATTACTTCTGTGTGAAAAAGAGTATTGCCTTTTTTTTGCAGTAAATTTCTCTAAAATATTTGGTGATATTCTTGCTTATAGAAACATTTTTTTTTAAGTTATTGTTTTTATAATTAGACCATATGTTCAATAAGTATAGATGTAATTCTGCGATTTGAAAAAAAAATCACGAATGGGTGGAATGTTAATATTCTAACTGACAATAAAACATCCGGTCATGAATATGGTAAATTTATGGATCACTTTTTCCCCTTAATAAAAATTCTTCTGATCCTAGAAGTTTTAGTTTTTATTAATGTATATATATTAAAGGATACCATTGTTTACTACACTAGTCCTACATGCTTGCCTTAATATAAATCATATTCTGTAACACAGGGATGCCCTAAATACGACCCGCGCGACATCCGGCCCGCCAAAACGTTGGCACAAAATGTTGAAAAAAATCTATAGTTCCTAAGTTGGAGTTCTCAATTGTTCTTCGATAGACTGTATTCAATGGTGTACTAATACCTTTTTTTTTTCTCGTTAGTAAGTTTATGTTTTATGTAATATAAGTTAACATTAAATTTTAACGGTTCATAGGAAACTCGATATTCTCAACGATAGATGTTCAATATTATGATTACTGGGTAGAAACTTCTTTCCACAATTCATAGCTGGTCCTAAAACACAAATAAAATGTTTGGCGTCTTCTTGGGTTAGTGTGCCTTGTCTTACAAGGCGAGAATCATAAATACATTTTAAAGGAATAAAAAATGTCCAAAGACAGTATACACCATTAGTGAAATCACTAAACTTAGAGACACTTCAGGACAGAAGAATAAAAAGAAAAGTAAAGTAGCTATAATAAATACATAAAACACTAAACCATAATTTACTAATAGAAAAACAAAACCTAATGAAATACTCAGAAAGGCACAAAGATAGAGGCACATTACTTATTCCACACGCTAGAACAAAGTCATACAAGTGCTCCTTCTTCCTTATTGCCATTAGAGAATGGCATGGGTTGCCTGAATCAGCCAGGAAAATCAACGACTTAGCAGAGTTTAAGTCATTGATTAACATACATGACTAGATTGATGCATTATTGAAGTCACGTCTGTACTATATATGATAAGAAGACAGCAAATGTTTTACCTTTCATTTTGGTAGCGCTACCATACGTTAACCAAGTAAAGCCAATCAACTGGTCTGTTCTAAATGTTTGCTTGTCGGCAGCATATCTGAAATCTTGGTTGTGCTTGATTTAATTGATGGATAATATTGAAATAAATAAGATAGTGAAAGCAGGACATTTTCGTTCTCTAGACCAATGCTTGCTCAACCTAAAAAAGGAGGAGCCTATTCGAGTATAGATGTTGCAGACAAATGATTTAAATTTTCACAGCATAAATATCTTAACAGTTTAAAATACCGACCATCAAATGGCGTGGCCTTAATGCAACGTTACACTATTTAGCGAATTCTAGATATTGATATTATGGTGAAGATTTACATATGTCGTCACGTAATTGAAAAGCACATCAGTTAGTAATTAGAAACACGCCAAAGTTTTATAATCCATATTATTGAAGATAATATTTTCATTATGGAACAATCCATGATAATGTACCTCGGACCCAATAATGTTAAGAAAGAAAATGTAGGATTAATGATTCTTATCCTGTATGCTGAGGCGTAATGGGGGAGCAAGGGTGCACGACGCCTCGGGCGCCACCCTCAGGGGACGGCACACGCAGAGGGCGCAAAAAAAAAAAATTCTGAAAATTTTCAATTATTTAAAATTATTTTATATAACAAACATTTTCACATAGAAAAAAAATTATTTCATGACTTGATCTGTCTTATAAATTCTCGTTATGCTTGTTTTAATTCTACAAGAGACTTCCACTCGCGTTAAATCTGATGTATTCACTCTGTTAGATACAAGGCGCTGTGTTTTTCAATCGGCATCTACAAAAACAGAAGCGTTCTATCTATTAAAGAAGAAGATTCTAGCGAGTATGCTTACTTTCTTACGCGACACTTACGTCAGAACATTTAACATTTCTTCCGAGTGACGTTCCAACGTTCAGTTGACCCTTTTTAGGCAAACAATTAGGCACACCACTTTTCGATCAAGCCCATTACCAACTTGCATTTTCCAATACTTAGACTATATCTCACACTTCTGTACCAACCTGTCCCAAGCTTCACATTGACTTTCTAACCACTCTTCAGGCGTAACAGAGATACAAAGATCAACTCAGGCGCCATTTTGCCCTCACTGGCATAGACGAAAGTAGCTGGCAGCAGATGGTCTCTGTTGGAGAGCTCACGCGATGGCAGCGGGACACAATTTCCAGAAGAAGAAAAAAAGACATGTGCATAACACGTAAAGAAAACTTAAATAGCGAACAATTTTCAGGAAAATATGCAGGTCGCAACTGGGCCTGCGTAACCATGTGAGACGCTGCACTCATTATTAATCTTCTGAAACGAAGACTGACATTGTGACCGGAAATAATTTTTGTCTATAATTGAAGATGCATCTTTAGCGTGTATTTCGATAATTCCATAAAATGATTTCTTGCTTAAAACATTCTATTGGTAAAAGCAATATCTACATAGCTAAAGACTTTTGACATTTGCTTTCGATGAGAGATAACATAGGTCGATCCAAATAAAGAGCCTACTTTTTTTTCGTTTAGTGATTTTTTTTCATGTGGATTCCAGAAGATGAACAAACTCTAAATGAAATAGTTGTTATATGTATGATTAGTTCTTGGCTTTAGCATGACATTTAACAAATGATTTGATAGAAGTAACAAATTTAAATAACGATAAGGTTAATTATTTTTTAACATTTATAGGCCTACCAACTTGATGTTTTAGGTTGCTTTTTACATCCATGCAGGTTAATATTAGTTGCAGTACATATTTGCTACCAATTCATGATTGAATTTTAGACAAATCGATTTAAAAAATTCAGAAACACCAGGAGAGTATCCGTGTACTTTTTAGCACGTAAAACAGTAATGTATTTTGTAGAAGTACAACTATTCTAGAAATGTCTTATCTTATAGATTACAGTTATGTGTAAGTTGTCTATATTATTATTAAATACATTTTACTTATAAGCATATATTTCTATGTGATATTTATGAAAAATAGAGGGGGCGCCAATAAAGTACCTTGTCCACGGTGCGCGTTTTGCTCCCTACGGAGGTCCCGGGTTCGAATCCTGATAAAGGCCGAGATTTTTAGATTTCGGGATCTTTGGATGCCTTTGAGTCCACCCAGCTCTAATGGGTACCTGACATTAGTTGGGAAATGTAAAGGCGGTTGGTCTTTGTGTTGGCCACATGACACTCTAGTTAACCGTAGGCCACAGAAACAGATGACCTCTACATCATCTGCCCTATAGACCACAAGATCTGAAAGGGGAATAGTTGGGCTAAAGCAGGGATTGAGAAACCTCAGTACGTCATTTGTAACAAAGTTCTGTTAGTGGATATATGAGGGATATGGCTGCCTGGTCGTGTGGTATGCGCTCTGGACTGTCGATCGGTGGCCTTGATAGTCTTGGGTTAGAACCCTGCCTGATGCCCCCCCCTCCCTCGTCCTGCGAGAGAGTTGGGCTAGAATCTTCAAATTTGAATGAACATCCAAAACATATAAAACATTTTTTCAAACAGTCTACGCCGAACAAACTAAAACGTCATTTCTATAGCAAGCTTGCTAGTTTGGCCGACAACCCAGCATGTAAAGCTGACTATGCAATGAAGTTTATTGTTGCTCAGACTCGTATCTATGCTCTGCCATGATTTTAGAATTCTCACATGAATATGAAGCATGAATATGGTGAATACGCAATAGAAAAGTAATACAGCAATTCGTAAAGATACATTTTCGTTTATTTGTAATCTAGTTATACCCAGAAGTATATATTACATATTGTTTTGTGATTAAACATAAAACTTTGGCAATGTTTAACTTCTAAAATGAAAATATGAAGTGAATATCAGATATGACTAATAAAACCGGCCTATTAAGGCCTACATAATGATTACGATATTATAACATTACCAAAAGCACAATCAATTACTTAGGCTTATGAACGTTTGGACGTCGCCGCATAGTGGAGATTTGTAAAAAGATCTGCAAAAGGTTTGAAGCGGCTGTCCTAGCACAAGTATCACACAGGAAGGCGATGGTAGCGGGCAGGTTCAAGGCCATGGCGATGACAGTAGGAAGCTAAATAGGTAGAATCGCTATTAGAATTACATACATCTACGCCAGTTGATTTCTTCCCAAGTTATATAATGTTGTTGTTGTTTTTTTGCAGGATCCCCCCCCCCAAGCCTTTAAAAAAAAATCTTTTTCTTTTCACTTCCAATAAAATATAACAACCTTAAAGCCCGTCAATTTTTTTATATCTTGAAACAATCATTAGACGTAATTATTTTTTATAAAACAATATCCGGAACAATATATAGGCCTATAAAACAATATCAGGATCAACTCCATTGGTATTGAAATATAAGTGTCGTTGTTAACGGGACAGAATCAACAAGCTTACTCTTGAAATACGGAGTACCCCAAGGATCAGTTTTAGGCCCAGTACTGTTCACTATGTATACATACCCACTCAGCGGTGTCATACAGCCAACCGGCAATTTATACCACTTCTTTTCCGACGACACAGTTATACGATTCCTCAGTACCATCAGAGATGTCGCATCTGGCAGCGAAAATCAGTGGCACCGTTGCAAGGGTGAGCGATTGGATGGTTGAGAATAAGCTCAAGATGAACGAAGACAAGATAGAAATGATTAAGATTGGCAGTCGGAACAACATCTCAAAAGTCGAGAGCACAGATTCTCTTTTTATCACGAACTGCCAGGTTCCTTATGTCCATGTAGTGCGGAATCTTGGAGTTTTCTTAGACTCAACACTATCTTTCGACCCACACATAAGTCAGTTCTGCAAGGGTCTTTATCTGCAGCTGCGCAGATTAGGCCAGATCCGACCATATTTAACAACGGAGTCAACAAAAAAGAGCTGTGGCATTCATACTCTCCCGCCTTGACTACTGCAACGCCGTCCTAGCAGGTATACCTGATGACAAAATAGCCAAGCTCCAACGAATTCAGAGCAAAGCCGCACGAATAATCCTACGAAAAACAAGACGAGATTCTGCTACTAATCTCTTGCGTACGCTCCATTGGCTTTCTGTGAAATCGAAAATCGACTACAAGTTACAAGGTAGTCACACTTTGTCATCAGTGTATCTATAGTAAAGAAATGCTCTTGTACCTTAGCGAACTGATCATTTCATATGTCCCTCAGAGAGCCCTGTGCTCAGTGGACTCAACGCTTCCAGTAGTACCACGTTTCTCCCTCAAAAGCTTCGGTCTGCGGGCTTTTTCAGTGCACGGACCAAAGGTTTAATTTTTGTAAAGATTAGTTTGTCATTTTAGCCTTCGTGTTTATGTTTGTAATGTTATCACAGCGCCTTGAGCCTACATTTTGTTTGTTAACAGCGCCTTGAGCCTACATTTTGTTTGTTAACAGCGCCTTGAGCCTACATTTTGTTTGTTAACAGCGCCTGGAGCCTACATTTTGTTTGTTAACAGCGCCTTGAGCCTACATTTTGTTTGTTAACAGCGCCTTGGGCCTACATTTTGTTTGTTAACAGCGCCTTGAGCCTACATTTTGTTTGTTAACAGCGCTTTATAAATACAATTATTATTATTATTTTCATTTAGAGTTTATATACAATTTTTTTTTAAAATCCTGAACAACTTATTATTGATCATGAGTTTTTGCAACTTTTAATCACGGAAATTAAATGTAACATAAGTTAGAAGAGCAATACCAAACATTCGTTGGCATTGATTTGTTTTTCACAAAAACATCCTGAACAACCTTTTATAGATACTTAAAACTATTGCGACAGTGGCGTAGCAACCATGGCGCGAAGGGGTTCATTGCGCCCGGGCCCACGACCACTATAATAGGGACCCAAACGGGGTTAAGTAAGGAATGTGTTGACTATAAGAGTTTAAATGCATCACTTTATTCAAACTTTATTACATTATTTTAATTAAATCATGTTTTTATTTTATTACTGGAGTCCGAGCAAAATAACAATGCAATCTATTAAAGGAAGGTAACTCTTAAATTGTAAGTACAGCGTTTCATTTAAATCTAACGTGTTAGATTTTAATTTCATAATAATAATAATAATAATAATAACAATTTTATGGCTATTTAAACACATCTCGTAAGAGAGACTATATCAAATCTTATTTAAATATTGTTTAAAGTAACAAACATTTGTGCATGGAAAGCGAGCTTGAAATCACAATGGACTTTCTACTCACTAGGTTGAACATTAATTTCTTTACAAAGTTGCTTTGAAAAACCATCGACTGCTAACTAGACGAAACTGATGTAAATCAGGACAATTGCGCAAAGGGTAGTAGTAGAATTACACACCTCTGACGACCAATACACATTCAGAATATCTGAAGATTCAGCATGTCACTCGAAGTCCCGAAATGTTACATGGTTGATCAATGACATTGGCCCTTTCAATGATCTGTAGTGACCTAGCTTAGCGGTAAAAGTAGTGAGGCATTCAGACAGACGAATGACGTTGCAGAACAGGGGTACATGATAAGAGACGAATATGACCAGGGCTTGTAGAAAGATGTATAGTGAATAGACCACTAATTAAAACAACATCTGTAAATAAACATCAGTTGAAGAATTCACAAATTTTTATTAAGTATGTTATAAATATTTGTTGTGTCCCTTGGATGTGTTCGGACTCGCATTAGAATAAGTGAAGTAGCATTAGACAACACACACGATCCAAGACAGGACAGATCCAAGCTTGTAGAAATGGACCTCATTTGCCAATCGAAAACAAACAACATTTAGCCACGTGATTCTCTATCTCTTCTATACAAATTACGTAATACACAATGGCTATCACATGACAGTTTTTTAAAGGTGTTTTATCAATTGTCACGAACACAGTATCTATTTTTAGCTCGTCAAGTACCTCGGGTTTTTTCCCACGTGGAGATATGTTAATTAGTGTAACTTGGGCTGCATTTATTGGTTGGCACTGCAATGAGCTGCCTGGGAGACGTGACGTAGCTGGAGCCCGGGAAAAGTTCTGTTTTTTTAGTCAGTCATTGTATGGAACTTGGAAGTGGAAACATCTACTAATGTCTTGTATTAGAACTCAATTATATTATTGTGCAGATCTATCATTTTATTCAAGTACGTTTAATCATTGTAATTATTTGTGAATAGCTTTTTCAAGTTCTGAATTAAAGTAATTGTTTTAGACGAAGAGAAGTTTCTTCATTGAATATAGTATCATACTTAGATCGATTTAGCGAATGACAACTTCTAGATGATCAACTGGCAACATTTTGAATGATCGTATTATCAACTAGATCTGACTACTTCTATACGATCATCTTATTAAAAGAAGATTTCAAGATCCTCGGCAATCACGATCATCGTTAGTGTGATACAGGTCAAGATAATCTTCAACGTGACATCTATCATTGCATCTTCATAGATCTTGACATCTGACATCCATATTAATTGATGATCGTGACATCTGGCACCTCCGACATTCGATAAAGATCATCAAAAAGATCATCAAAAAAAATAAAAAAAAATTTCAAGATCTAAGGAAAAATTTTCAAAACTTCGTCAATTGCAAAACTTCGATTTTCTTCAACTTGAGAATAGTTCTACTGTGTTCAAAGGTCAGTTTGGTTATCGATATCTTATCTTATCATAGATATAGATCTACGATCGAGTTTTCACTATAACTCTCGAGATCTAATATTATTATTTTGTATTGGCATTGGCAATAAGACCAATATCATTTAACTGGCACGATACATAAGCCCAGTAATATTTAGCTGGCATAACATAAGCCCAGTATTATTAAACTGACACAGTAGATAAGCCCAGTATCATTTAACTGGCATTAGTATTATAGATAAGCCCAGTAGCAATTACCTGGCACTATAATCTATCAAGTAGACATTTCTACTATTTGATATCAAGTCAATCGTACACAACGACGACTTTAATACTACAAGTTCTACTAGATCTACAATCTCAAGAGAGAGAAAGTTCATAGCCTTGCACGGCTCAGCAATATTTCATTAACCTGATACGGTTGAATAAATCTACACTTCCTACAACGACTCCAGTAGTAGACATAATCCTACTGTTCAAGATTATTAGCCAGTGACGGCATAACTAACATTATTACATTCGAAAAGTACTATATTAATATATTCAAGTTCATATATTATAAAACACAAGAACTATACAATGGATTCAAAGCCTAGAGATAGAACACAAAGAATGTCAGAATATCTTGACAAAGGAAAAATATTGAAATTACTGCCACATGAATTAATGGCCTGGGCAAAAGAGCAAACAGATATAGACGAAGAAAAAGAAGCAAAACTACGTCAAGAAGATAAAGAAATTGAAGAAAAACGAAGACAAGAAGATAAAGAAATTGAAGAAAAACGAAGACAAGAAGAAGAAAAACGAAGACAAGAAGATAAAGAAATTGAAGAAAAACGAAGACAAGAAGAAGAAAAACGAAGACAAGAAGCAGAAAAACAAAGACAAGAAGCAGAAAGACAAAGAGAACATGAAAGAGCACAAATGGAATTTGAAAAATTGAAAATGCAACATGAAGAAAATAAACTAAAGTCAGACTCAAAATCAACAGAAGCCAACACTAATCAAGCAAGTTCCAATGTCTTTGATCGATATAAACTCATGTCAAAGATTCATTCATACAATGAGTCTACAGACAACATGGACTCATACCTTACTAGATTCGAGGAATTAGCAACAACGTCTGGTTTACCAGAAGACCAGTGGTCAAGTTCGGTCCTTAGTTTACTGACAGGAAAAGCAGTTGACATTTGTTCGCAGTTGTCGGTCAACGAGCGCAGTGATTATCATGATATCAAGGAAGCCTTATTACGCCAGTACAGTGCAACGTCAGACAACTATAGAAAGAAATTCTATAGCTCAAGACCAAAACAAGATGATGATCCTCAAATTTTCGTTTCCAACATGACCATGTGGTTCGACAGATGGATATCTCTTGCTAAAGTGGAAAACACTTATCAAGCTATCAGACAACATATTATCATTGACAATATCACGCATGCTCATTCAGAAGACATCCAATCTTATATAATTGAAAGAAGTCCTTCTGATATTCCAACGTTAACCAAAATCATCAGACAATAAAAAGCTGCTTATCCAAACAAGCCAGTCAAACTAGCAGCAGATGAAAACTTTGTCTGTTTTTCAGAAGACAAACGAAATTCTCAGTATACAAAATATGACAAAATAATTTGCAATAGATGCAACAACATAGGACATTTTGCTTCTCAATGCCGCACCAGGATTATTGAATGTTCATATTGTCATATGAAAGGTCATCAAGCCCATGAATGCAGAAGAAAGCAGTTCAGCACCAGCAATCCACACCATGGCAAACAAGCTACAAGAATTCAAAAATATGACATGGAGACTACAGCTTCATAAACTGAAAGACCTTTTCTTCAAGTTTAGAAAACGGACATGCACAACCATGACAGCAACTCAGAAGGGTTCCGAACTTCACACTTACATTATACATATGTACTGTAGCATATTTAGTGTCACTTGATCCATTATCATTCATACTCGTCAAGGAAGAACGATATTCAGTTGTACTTAATCAATTAATTAAGTTGTCTACTCATTTTTTCCACAGGTGTTCTATATCAGATTATGTTACATTTGTTTCAGCACCAAGCAACCCATTGAGCAAGGTCACTCATCCAAGATATATTTAATCAATTACTTTGTTTATTATGTTTCAGCACCTTTGCATATGACATACATTAATCATCTTAATTTTTATATCATGTGTATTTTATTTCAGGTATAATATTATTGCATATATCCTATTATAATGGTACAGATACATGACATATAATTGAAATTTTTCATTGCTTCACACAAATTGAGATTAGTATTACATTTAGTGTCATTATTCAGAAGATTGACATATACTATCACCATTATTTTTTTATTTCAATTTTTCATATGCAATATATTTTTCTATGTAAACATTTTCTAATTAGTACTAACCAAATGAGCTTTTATGTCATAATTATTTTTCATGTATTATTTTATATGCATTTCTATTATTATACAAATGCTTAAGAAAGCGGGGGGTAATATGTCACGTACACAGTATCTATTTTTAGCTCGTCAAGTACCTCGGGTTTTTTCCCACGTGGAGATATGTTAATTAGTGTAACTTGGGCTGCATTTATTGGTTGGCACTGCAATGAGCTGCCTGGGAGACGTGACGTAGCTGGAGCCCGGGAAAAGTTCTGTTTTTTTAGTCAGTCATTGTATGGAACTTGGAAGTGGAAACATCTACTAATGTCTTGTATTAGAACTCAATTATATTATTGTGCAGATCTATCATTTTATTCAAGTACGTTTAATCATTGTAATTATTTGTGAATAGCTTTTTCAAGTTCTGAATTAAAGTAATTGTTTTAGACGAAGAGAAGTTTCTTCATTGAATATAGTATCATACTTAGATCGATTTAGCGAATGACAACTTCTAGATGATCAACTGGCAACATTTTGAATGATCGTATTATCAACTAGATCTGACTACTTCTATACGATCATCTTATTAAAAGAAGATTTCAAGATCCTCGGCAATCACGATCATCGTTAGTGTGATACAGGTCAAGATAATCTTCAACGTGACATCTATCATTGCATCTTCATAGATCTTGACATCTGACATCCATATTAATTGATGATCGTGATATCAATATTATCACGTGGCTAAATGTTTATTTACGATTGATGAATGAGGTCCATTGTTCTCCTTTACCTTTTGAGGTACAGGTGTACCTTGTGTACTTTCTGGCGTAGAAGTTTGTTTTCATTGACATGTACTCTCTCACACTGGCGGATCCAGGGGGGGGGGGGGATTTTAGTGTAGAATTCACACAATTTGTATACGAATTTATTACTTAAGTTAATAATATATGCTAATTATTTATATTTCAACCTATTTTAAAATTATTTCGCTCCCCCTCTAGTATGTTGGCCGATTTGGTGGGGTCGGGAGGGGGCAATGGCATCAATCCCGCCCCCCCCCCAAAAAAAAATTTCGAGTGGGGGGCGGTCCAATTTATTTGTAGAAATTACAGTTTGCTAACAGAATCAATTAAATATCTATATTATTAAAACATGTAATTGATATTTTAACCACTGGCGGATCCGGGGGGGGGGGGGCGGTAGGGGCGTTGGCCGATTTGGTGTGGTCAGGAGGGTACGACGGCATCAATCCCCCCCCCCTATTAAATTAAATTAATAGGGGGGAGCGGTCCAAAATAGTTGTAGACATCACAGCTTACTAAGAGAATCTATTAAATATCTATATGATTAAAACTTGTTATTGGTTTTTCAACCTATCTAAATATTATGTCATTCCCCTATTTGCCGATTGGGGGGGGGGGGGCGAATATCTCTACTGCCCTTACCACCTAAATCCTTTGAGTGGGGGGGGGCGGTCCTACTTTTATGGAGAAAACATAGTTTGTGAACAAAATTAGTTTAATTAAAATATAATTCTTATATTATGTCGTGTGGGGTGGGGGTAGCGATTGCATCTACTGCCCTCCCCACTCTAGCCCTCTGAGTGGGGGAGGGCGGTCCTATTTTTATGTTTGTGAACAAAATTAGTTGAATATCTATATAATATAAGCTACGTATTGATATGTGAAACCATTTGTATATTATGTCGCATAACACTCTAATCTCAAATTTTATCATTTGTAAATATAAAATGAAAAAGGGTTGTTCCAGGTGGGAGGGGCGATACATGCAATCGCCTTCCGCCCATCGAGCAAACCAATACTTTTTTCTTTTTGTTTTATAGTTATTGCCAAATGCAATCATTAGCATAAATTATAAAAAAGGAGCGAAGATTAATCGTTTTCACTCTTTAAAACAGAATAGTCAATTATGGTGACAGTGTTTATGTAATTTCACATGATTTTATCATATTTTTTAAAAGAAAGACTTTACTTTAGAAAATTTAGAATTCATTTGAAATTTTTCAGTGTAAGAGTAACGATTGAGATGAGTTCTGAACCCAAATATTCTTTTTCTAGTAGCCTTTTCCCAACCTTTACTCAATCTGCTATTTTTCTAGTTAAATAAATTTGGGACTAAAACTCACAATTTATACTTGAATCCTAAAAATGCAAAACAAATTTAGAGCAGAATCTAATTGGTTCACTTAATTTCTCCTCCCACTTCCGAAATCCTTTGTTAAAGCTTTGATTTATAGTTCTGTAACAAAACAAATTTACAAAAAGGCCTATTGAACAAAATGTATCACTTACAAATGAGCTTTTTTAAACATTAATGAAAAAGTCATTTTTTATTGGATGAATAATGAACTGTAAATGTCAGGAGAATGCGTTTCTGCAGTGAAAAATGCAAGACAACGCTTTTGGCGTCGACTGATGTATAATGAACTGTAGATGTCAGGAGAATGCGTTTCTGCAGTGAAAAATGCAAGAAATCGCTTTTGGCGTCGGGGCTTCGACCCGAACCCCACTGATGATTAATGTGCTGTAGATGTCAGGAGAATGGGTTTCTGCAGTGAAAATGCAACAAAACGCTTTTGGCGTCGGGGGCTTATATATACAGTATATAAAAAAAAACTATATATACTGTACGCACGTTTATGCATAGGATTAGGGTTTGGAAAAAAATCGCCCCCCCCCCCCCCACTCCAAAGTTTCTGGATACGCTAGTGCTCTCTCATCAGATACCGTAGAGCCCAGCTTGGGTTCAGTCCCACTCAGCTGAAAGGAGGTTAAATCAGATTTTCAATAGTTTTTAGTTGTTTTTTTTCTAATCTAAATTTAAACCTTACAGAGAGACAGACCAACAGACAAAACGCACAAAAGTAAGCAGCTTTTATCCTGATGGGGGCACGAAACAAAAAAATAAATAAAATCTGATTATTTAAAACTTTTTGAGGGAGCCGATTTGACATTGTACGGTCGTGGCCATCACGATACTGCAAGAAAGTCAGTGCTTAAAAAGTCGATTAAAAAAGTTTTGCGTGATATTTAGGCCTACATACAAAGTGCATTATTAGCGTTTATAAACAAACTATTTTTTTCTTTTAATTTGAGTAGCTAGTTTACCAGAGAAAAAAACACAATTAACTAATATTTATATTTGTTGTGAACATTTCTTGTACTTTTTATAAATATATTTGATTAAGTGATACTCTAAATACAAAAAAAAAATTAACTTTCTTTGCAGCCTAACATATTGTAACATAATGTCCTTTACATCTATGTATTATTTTAGAATTGGTGTATTTTAATGAAATAACCGCTTGCATAATAAATTTTATAAGCACGAATATATAACCAAGGTTAAATAGCGTTTTAGTCTATTTCGAAAAAACAATTTGTCACCACATTTTTTGCTTGCGAAATCTGCAGAGATACTCCTTGCTACCCTGAGCTGACAAGATCTACTTCTATTTTCAATTAGAATCTTAGAATCTACTTTCTTTATACATAATCTACCATTTTAAAAAAATATGTAAACAATTAATTTAAAAAGCATCAAAGGGATTAAAAGAACGATTGTTAGATATATGTACTATTCGGCAAACAGGAGAAAATCTCCATTTGTCTTGCAAAGTTGAAAAGATCCGCAGGTTGAGAACCTCTGATCTAAATAGTAAATACTTAAAATACTATTCAGCAAACACAGGGAAAATCTCCATTTCCCCTGCAAAGATGAAGAAATTCGCTTTGTTGGTACTCTAAGCTGACCTAAATTCTACTCTCAAGTAAAATTTGAAATCTATTAAGTAGCAATTATACATAAAACACTGAACCATAATCTTCAAATACAAAAACAAAATTTAATAAAATACTCTGAAAGACACAAAAATAAAGGCACATTCCTCGTCCCATATGCTAGGACAAATTTGTACAAATACTCTTTCTTCCCTAGTGCTATTAGAGCATGGAATGGGTTGCCTGAGCTAGCCAGAAAAACCAGTGACTTGGCAGAATTTAAGTCATTGGTTAATATGCATGACTAAATGCATGACGCTTAGGACGTAATCATCTTCTTTTTTGAAGTAACGTCTGTATTATATAAGATAAGATAAGATAAGATATACTTCACATGCGTATCATAAATAAACAAATAGATACAAAGTAAAAGAACGATACTATTAAAATGTTCACACCACATTTTTAACTGCTTGTTGTTCGAGTCTAAATCTAGAGCATAAATCTAGATCTATCTATGCTCCAACACTTGTTTTTGTTGTTTCTCAGCTTTATCTATATCTAGATCTAGATCTACTTCTACTCTGTTATAGATGATGATAAGATCTGGATCATAGGAATCTTCCTGAGGGATGTATTGATGAATACCTGGATAAGTGGATTTTTTTTTGTGGTAATGGTGGTTCTTTAGGTCTAAAGTAGTTAATATTAGCTTAACCTTAGCCTTAACAATCATTCATAATAATTTCATACTGAAACTGAATCATTATTATCATACTCATACTGAGTCTGAGTAGTCATACATTACAATGTTATTACAATTGGAATGGATGATTGGTAAAGCTCGAGCTGCCTTCCATCAGCTGAAGAACACCAGGGGATCTAGATCATGATCTGTTATAGTTATAGGCCAGGGAAATAACTTAGCACCATCACCAAAATAAAGATAGGCTCTTCAACACCATTCATTATTTTGTTGCCATTCGCATAGGGCATTATTGATTACTATCAGTGAGTATCAATGAATTCAATGTTAATCATAATGTATCATTCATTGAAATTTGAATCATTATCATGATTATGATTCATTAACAATGTGGCCATGGGTTCTGATCTGCATCTCCATTGGAATCTATGGTTGTCTAGGTCTAGGATACTGCTGAGATAGGTGAAGCTTTCCACCTCTTCCAGCACCTCACCTTGGACAGTAATGGGTGTGTTGTTGGATGCTTTTATCTGTAAGGGCTTACTCTTCCCTCTGTTTATGGTAAGACCCATTCTAGCTGAATTGTCTGCATTGATGCTTGTGTCTTCTCCTGCATCTGCAAAGTCAAGATCATCTTGCTGTTTCTACAGACTACAGTGTCCACTGAATACCATTCCGCTTCTGGTCTGTTGCTGTCAATCTATGTATGGCTAGCTGAAACAAGAAGGGAAAGAGTAAGCAGCCTTCAAATGTGTCTGTCAGTTGTCTGCCATGCACTATTCTGCAATTTATCCCACCATATGATTTTTTGATGATATTTGTAATATTTTCAGACACTTTAGTGTCTCAGTAGTCTCTCTGTCCACATATTTTATAAAACTGAAATAGAGAGGGAAGTTTCATTCCACTGACTGTTCCAAAATGATGCAACATATCATTTCTTTCTGATCTGTGCATGATCTCTCCTTTCAAAAACCGGCTTGTTGATCATGGATATTTCCTGGAATAGACAGAAGTGTTGTCCCTCAGTAGTAGTAGTAGTAGTTTGATGAGGTAGCCCTCCTTCCACTCTGCAAGAGAGGTAAGCATAACTTCACACTTGTATCAATGGCTGTCTTTAGCACTTCAACTGGCATGCTGTTAGGCTCTACAGATTTGTCATTTTTTAATTGCTTGATTGCACTGCGGATGTCTTCCTTAGTGGGTGTATTGCACTTTATAGTCATGTCTCTTGCAGCTGGCAGTATCTCTGGTGGGTTTGCAGGAGTATGTCTTAATCCATCTCTTGTTTTGTCTTTCATCTGCTATCACTTCACCCTTTAGTTGTCGCTCAGACTTGGCAAAGTTTCCTGATATTAGATAGATCTAGAATTAGATATTCTATCAATTGTTTCGATTAGGTCTAAATCTATGTATGTATTAGTATCATGTAATCATGAGTGTCGGTAGAATTTTTAGATTATAATTATAGTTCTAGACATAGATGATTTAATAAGCATTCTAGAATACAAATCTAATATTTCTATCTCTACACTACTCACTAGCCTCTAGTAGGCAGTATTTACATGCTAAATTCCACAATGACAATACACAAATAAAATCTACATATTTACAAAGAGCATGAAAAAAGATTTCAGCCACTTAATTATTGAAAGACAAATTTAAATATTATTGGGATATGTCTAATATTGCTTTTCTGTTCAATTAGTGATTAGTAAACTAATATTAATTTCCTCTTATACTTATGGTATGGAAGTCACATATTTGGATAACAAGTCATAATAGAATTTTGTAAAAAGGGGCATCTTTTATAAACACTTGCACCCTTAACTCCATGCAACCAGACTTAATGCGCCAAAGTGTCTTTTGAAATTGCCTACCAAATATTAATTACCAAAGTCTCAGGCTTATCAATTTTGTTACTACATTATTATTAGTTATTATTCATATATTTTTTTTTTAAATGTTTTCTTTAATTTTTGTTTTTTATGTATTAGATTTCTTGGATTCAAAGATTAGCATGATAAAATGTGCAATGATAAAATGCTTCAGCAGATGAGAAAAGTCAAATTTGTCATCATCAGAAATAATTTTCAAGAAAATCTGAAATCAGTGTGTGCTGTCACTACTTTCTCCTTTCATTTTGTTAAAAAAGAAAACTTACAGATTCAAATTATCAGCAAAAGAAAGAAATCAACAAAAACAGATCTGAACATAATGGCCAGCACTTCTGAAAAATCAAGTGTCCTAGATAGAGGCATTAAACCACTAAATTCTAAAAACTCCAAAAACTTTGAGTGTGACAACAACCCAAGAATTTTTGGTAAAATCTATCCCAGCAAACTTTTAAGTGTATTAATACATAGAACAGTCCTTAACTTAAAAGAAAACTTAATTTTACCACAAGAGGAAAATTCTGTTCAGAAAAGGCAATGTGATTCTAGTTTAGTTAAAAAAAATGTGATTCATCAGAGTACACTATCTCAAAAACAACATTTTCATCTTAAGTTTTTGATGAAATATCAACATCCTCTGGATAAAGAAGGTAATTATATATTTATCAATACATATAGTATTGATTAAAACTTTATTTATATATATTTATAGCTTTTATATAGCGCTACTTTCATGCTTATAGCATGCTCAGAGCGCTATGGTCCAATCTCATTTGTGGACCAGTGGGGGGGGGGGGGGGGGAGGGGGTATCTAGGAGTTGGTCTTCCGTGCTGCCTTTAGGCGCTCAGTAAACACAACTCTGCCCAAGTCGGGTGTGGAACCTCGAGCCCCCTTCTAGGTAGTCAAGCCAAGTTCAAGTGCACTTAGCCTCTCGACCACGCTTCCCACAATTTATAATGTATGTGCTTTTATATGTAACTACAATGTATAAAACATAATTTACTTTTAAATGCAGCTTTGAAGCTCTTGGGCGAGTTCCCTAACCCTGTGAAGCTTTTCATTGATGTTGTAAAGCCATTGGTGGAAGGTGATCCCACTCTGCAACCATCTCTCATTGTAACAAGCTGCTTAAAAAGTACATATTGGAAGGCTCAGTTGATTTTCAATTTTGAAAATAAAATTACTGTGACAGGCATTCATCATTCTAAAACTCAGGCTATAAAGAGAGCATTTTTACTCATGTGTTCATGGTTGAAGGTACCAGTATGATATTTGTATAGTGCAGTTCTTAATTAGAGGTATGAATAGAGCATTTTAATTAATGTTTCTGTGGTTCAGTGTTAGTTATATGTTCTCTAATTAAAGATATAAATGGAGATTTTAAATTGATGTTTCTATGGTTTAGTGTTAGCCATATATAAAGATATAAATAGAGCATTTTAAATTGATGTTTCTATGGTTCAGTGTTAGCCATATATAAAGATATAAAAAGAGCATTTTAAATTGGTGTTTCTATGGTTCAGTGTTAGCCATATGTTCTCCAATTAAAGATATAAATAGAGCATTGTAAATTGATGCTTCTATGGTTCAGGGTATCTGCTAAATTTAGTTTTTCTATCAAGCTTCTGATTTTTTTTCTTTTAATATTACATTAGGTTTTGCACATTTGAATTTAGTTTTCATTGACCTTGCAAAACATATATGTTCCCAAAAATAATTTGCATTTATTACTATATTTCTTTAAGGAATTAGGATTGATTTATAAAACTGATACAAACCAGTGGTGTCCAGTGTCCTGCAGCAAAGTCGTGCTCATGCTGGAAACATTATCAGAATATGGATCTGCGTGCTTAGGGAAGTCTAAAGGCCATGGTTTCAAGATAATACTGGAACAAATCAAAACAAAAGGAGAGAACACTGAATCATTTCAAAGTGCTGACATTAACTTCAGTCAAGAGACAGACTGCAATGTTGTTTCTGAAGATTCTAAATCTTTAAGAAAACCATTTTGTGCTAGTTTTTCAGATCATTCATCAGGATTAATTTTAAGTCGTGATATTTGCAACTTTCTGCAATGTATTGATGAGGATAGAAATGAAAAAAGTGACTTTCTAATTGAAGTAGTGAAGAGTTTACTTAAAGCAGATAGGACATATTGGGCACAAGGCACTGATTGGAAATTGCAAAATAGAGCATTCTGGACTTGTTCAGTGCATGTAGGCTGGCCTTTTCCATTTACTGTTGTAGCTTCAGCCTTGTCTTTGCCTACTTCCCAGTTAATGGGCTATATGTTGACTTGTATGAAACTCAAGGTAAGAATTGTTTGGCAATCATAAATAAAAAGTTGAAGCGAATGTGAGAGCATGAATAGTTTTTTAATAATCTTTTTTTATTTTAATTTAAAATTAGTAGCACAGAGACTAAAAAAACATTAATAGTTTGTCTTCACAGGTTTTGGGTCTGGATTCAAATTGACTTGCTTGCCAAAGACTTGTGCCCCATTTCTTCTCCCATTGCCCTATTTGGAATACTAATATTTTGTTCATTTTAATTTAGTATCATTTTTTATTATTAGGCTTAAACTTTCTTATTGACTATTAAATAATTTTGCTCTCTATGCACTTATCACTAAGTAAGACTATGTAACAATGCTACATTCTGTAAATCTAGTGATGGGCAAAAGTTAACTAAAAAGTTAGAAACTTTTAGTTTAACTAAAAAAAAATTGTTAAGGCCATTGTTTAACTAGAAAAAAAAGTTTAGTTAAAATTGTAGTTTAATTATTTTTTTTAGTTACTAACTAAAATTAAAATTTGTACAACTTTTCAGCATGTGGTCATTGTTGAAACACACTCCCTTTTTTCTATTTTTTAAACTGCAGAACATCAAGTACACTCTTTTATAGTCTTAAGACTTATTATTGAGATCTATTAAGTCTAAATCAACAGCTAGGCCTATATAGATCTAAAAGCATTAAGGTAACCAACTCTAGAAAAAAAATCTTAAACCACACCCTCTCTGACCATAAAGTAAATAGACTGTGTCCAACTGATTTTAACAACCTGGTCAGCTTGACATACACATGACCACATGTAGGCCTGGTGGACTGTACGTGTGTAGTTGATAATACTGTAAGACTACCCTGCATTAAGCGTTATGCAATAGTGTTTGCTTAATGTGGAGAGGTCAGACAAGAAAATAACACACTGGTGTGGCTAGTCAAGTATGTTCGTAGATATATCTTTACACTAAAATAGTTATACACCCTCCCTGCCCAGAAAGTAAATAGACTGATTTTAACAACCTGGCCAGATAGACTACACATGTTTTTTTTTCCCTTGCACGTTTAACGGTTATGCAATAGTGTTCGTTGTATTTTTAGTGGTCAGACAAGAAAATAGCACATCTGCATGGTTAGTCAAGCATGTATTTTACACTATAAAATAGTTATACAGGTCAAATGTTTTAAAAACTCCAACAATTTCGTTTCTATTTCTTTGGATACTAGATCTAAATTTGAAATTCTAAATCTATGTTATTTAATGAGATTTTAAACTTTACCAGTATAAGTAAGATTTTCCGTTATATAATAAGTTAATATAATTTTTAAAAAAAAGAGTACCATTATTTTCTAAAGGTTTTAATTCAAGGCAAAACTACAAGCACACATATTTATTTAGACATTTTATTTTATTGTGCATTAACGTTTATGTAAGAAACATATTCCTTAATACTGATTTTATTATAGATAAATATTACTAGAATGTTAAAAGAATAAGATCGAACCGTAGGCATACTGTCAGATGATTATATCTATATAGGTCTAGTTCAACCCCGCCCCTTAAAAAGTTTGTTATAGTTTAATTAACTTTCTTTAGTTAAGTTTAACTATCTTTTGAAATTCATGATAAACTAATAGTTTAACTACTTTATTTTAGTTGAAAGCTAGTTTTAGTTTAACTTTTAAAAGTTAGTTTAGTTCCCATCACTATGTAAATCTAAAAACAAGACTAAAAGTCATATCTACAAAAAAATATTTTTCAGCTTCCATTTTGTGCAGAGTTGTCTTTCTTTCATTGTTTCTTTAAAAGACATATATTGTCCAAATCAGAGTCAAGTGAATCTTTTTATGTATTTTGATATTTCTTTTTTTTATATTTTCCCGCTTAAGTAACATTAGGTTCTTATTAAGGAAATTGAATAAAGTATTTTGCTTTACTAATAATTTTTCTAAATTATCTCTAGTAACAAAGGAATGTACCAGTTTGATTTGAACTTAAATAGCAAGAGTGAACTTCCCTGCATAAACAATGCTTTGTGAACATAGTAAAGTTTCTATCACTAATGGTGGAGGAGAGTGTTATGGTGCCAGCACAATGGTCTACTATCATGAGACCCCACCCAAAAAACTATCTAAGCATTAAGTGTAATTTTGAGATCTTTAATTCACCAGTTAAAATCATGGCACATTAGAATTAGTCACAACTTCAATAGAAAATATTTTGTACTAAACTTTGATTTGTCTGTGTAGAAAATGCGACTACTGACACCAGACAACCATGGTGTAAATAAGGAAGGCATTGGAGGCTTAGTGATCAGAGACACACAGATGCAATGGATTTTGCAAACCTCCAATGTCCAGAACCAAGATGTGATGACAAAGTTCAATGCTGATATTACCTTGTATTGTGATGCATCTAGAAATGGCTTTGGTGCGTACTTGATCAGAGGCAGTGGCAAACATGTAAGTGCAATACAATGTATCATATGTATCTTTAACCTTCTGGGTGTCAATGTTTCTTCAAAGGACATATTGTCCAAATCAGAGTCAAGTGAACCTTTATATGTATTTTGCTATTTCTTTTTTTTCCCCTGCTTAAATTAGCTTCTTCTTAAGGAAATTGAACAATGTACATTTTGTTATATTGATATTTTTATTGAGAATTCTGAATTCATCTCCATTGAGAAAATGCTTTGTGAAATAAAGCCTTATATTAAGAATATTATGCACAAAATAGAAACTATTCATACGAAATAATAGAAATAGAAAATCAAGCCAGTCACAGTAAACATTCAAAAGACATCCATTTCAGCAATAAAATTCAGAAACAGGCTCAAAGATGCTATATATTGAAAGATTGTGGTTGCCAACTAAATAATTAAAATTTTAAGCTAATCTTTAATTTTAGGTTCGAACAATATTTCTTGTGATTTCAACAGTCTGCATAAATTAGGCTTGGATCTAGGGTTTATATTTGCAAAAGCATTTTATTCTATAATAATGCATGCTGTTTCTTTTACAGCAATTATTTCTACTTAGAAAAACACATATAAACATTATGATTGAACCAGTTAATTGGACCATATCTTGCCATGATCAATATCCAGCTGTTCTATTTAACGGGATTCATCAATAAGCTTTCTGTTTTCTTTTATTGGATTTTTGATCTATTTAATTTTCAGGGTTGGGTTGCTAGCTTCCATGCCCGGCTCTCCTCATTTATCCTGACTTGGGACAGGCATAGTGGTCGTTATGTTTACCATCTAGACAATGTGCAGTCGAGCTTGACACACAACACAGATTTTTGCAACTATATCTACACCACTCAGACAGCCATGGTTCCCCGACAAAATAGAAAGGAAAAAATATTTTTGCAAGAAATACTTAATATATCGTAAAATATTAATAAAGCCAATTTTTGTTCAGTTTTAATGTTATCATTATTTTTCAGTCATTTTACAGGAAACACTTTAGATACCGGTGTCTTAAAATATGATTATGCAAGCATTAAAATAAGCTTTAATGAATAATTTATAATTATAGCATTTATTTATATTCCAAAAGTGCACTTCAAAAACACGACAAGATACTTCTTTACTTGTCAGATTTACACACACACACAAAACTTTCGCAAAGTTAAAATGTATGCAATGTTGCATAGAAACTCATATTCCATAATGGTATCAAAGATGTTGGAGTCACTCTGCTGTTTCATCTCATTGGTGAAAAAGGAGAATGAGATAAAATTTTAAAGTACTCTCTTTCACCAAATATGGCATAATTTTAGATCTAATAATATTGAAAAAGACAGAGGCCTCACCGAAAAATGCTGCCCAGGAATTTCACTTACTAAAATCTGGTACTTTTATACACATCATGTAATAGTTAGCGCTATTTTGTCTTGCGTTATTTTGTCTGGTCACCGACATCCATCCATTTTCAAATTATGTGCAGATATCCGAAAATTTAAAAAAATATCCTGTGCTTATATATTGTGATTCATGTCAATTACATATTTCAATTGTGTTAATAAAGTATGCATGTAGGATTAGCACTTTGAAAGGAAGCATTCCTACAAAAATGACTGCATTGATGTTGCTTGTAGAAAGTGTGTTTTATCTGTACATTATTGCTGTATGTCTACTTTGGAAATGAATATTAATACCGGTATGCCGATGTCATAGCTAAATCTTGTTTGGTTTAGTGAAAATCTGTTTTTAAACTCTACTGTTCTATTATTTTGTGCGTACTGTAATCTATTTTGATTTTGTAAAACCTCTGCTGATCTCTACAGGTGAACTGGTTAAGTGAAAAATGGTTTCACTATTCAACTGAGAAGAAATTTGAAATGCCAGAGTGTTCCTTTGCATTATCTACAACACTAGGAGAACTGTACTGTGTGGTTGTAGCCATTTGTTCATGGAAAAGGAAGTTGAGGGGAAGAAGGATATTGTGTTATTGTGACAATAAGGTGCCTTTTGATTTTTTACTCCCATCAAACTGTTCAAGTTATGATAGATATGCCAACTATTGACATTTAGCTTCAACAAATGCAACATACTTTTATTTCTTTATTATTTTTTTTATTTCAGACTGTGGTTTGTTTTGTTAACACTCTAGCCACTAATCTGACTGTGGTCCCTGAGTATACATCATCATCCTCATCATTTGATCAACTTTTTCAAATTTTACAACAGACATGCATCAATCATAACATTAAATTACAAATGAGCTGGATTAATAGGGAAGACAACTGGCTAGCGGATAAATTGTCCCGTCAAGACTTTGAGTCATTTCTTGCTCATGTTCCACAGGCTGCTCCAAACAAGTCCAAAAGTATTAAGATCCAAATCAAAGATCAAATTTTGTTGTGGGAAGCTAAAGATCAATACAATTCATGAGGTGTTTATTATAAGAATTATTCATACAAAATAAAAATTGTCAAATTTTTCATTTCTGATTTTGTGCTTGCTTTTTCTAAAAGAACTACAGAATGTCTAAATTTATCACAGTATGCACCCATTTCTCATGATTATTAATATTTTTTAAAATATATTTTCACCCAGCATTTAAAAAACAAAATAAAACAAGATTACAGAGACAGTTTGTTTGGAAACTAACTCAAAATCAGCCCCGAAGTGGTCCACACAAGCAGGTTTCAATATTTTCAGACAGAACATCAGAAACTATGAACTACAAACTATCAACTAAAACACTTTATCTCCGTCTATACAAAAAGAAGAGATGTGCATGTCGAAAGTTTTGTTAGTCTGACTATGACTTGATACCACAGGATTTAGAGAGTTATTAATGTTATTATTGATACCACAGGATTTAGAGAGTTATTGTTATTATTACATTTTAATATTCATATGTATTCAATAAACTCATAGTTATGAAGATATCTTATCTTATCTTATATAATACAGACGTTACTTCAAAAAAGAAGATGATTACGTCCTACGCGTCATGCATTTAGTCATGCATATTAACCAATGACTTAAATTCTGTCAAGTCACTGGTTTTTCTGGCTAGCTCAGGCAACCCATTCCATGCTCTAATAGCACTAGGGAAGAAGGAGTATTTGTACAAATTTGTCCTAGCATATGGGACGAGGAATGTGCCTTTATTTTTGTGTCTTTCAGAGTATTTTATTAAATTTTGTTTTTGTATTTGAAGATTATGGTTCAGTGTTTTATGTATAATTGCTACTTTACTTTTGAGTCTTCTGTCCTGAAGGCTTTCTAAATTTAGTGATTTTACTAATGGTGTTACCCTAGTCAAATGTGAATATTCGTTTGTTATGAATCTCACTGCTCTATTTTGTGTTTGTTCCAGTTTCTTAATGTTTTCTTGAGTTGAGGGGTCCCACACGGTGGATGCATATTCTATTATTGGCCTAACCAAGGTTAAATAACATTTTAGTTTTATGTTCTTATTTGATTTATAGAAATTTCTTTTAATAAACCCTAATGCTTTGTTGGATTTTTTTATAGTTTCATCAATATGTGGATTCCATGACAGTTTTTCATTTATTATAACACCTAGGTATTTTGAGTTTTTAGTCTGTGTTACTGGTTTGCCATGAATAAGATAAGTGGAATTAATTTGTTTAATTTTTTTGTTACTCTTAACAACTGACATTTTTCTGGGTGGAAAGACATGCTCCAATTTGATTCCCATTTCTGTAATTCATCTAATTCTCTTTGTAAAATATCTGTGTCTTGTTTTGTTTTTATTGTTCTATATATTATGCAATCGTCTGCAAATAATCTGACTTTTGTTCCTGAACTAATGCAATTTGGTAAATCATTTATGTAAATTAAAAATAGTAGTGGACCCAAGACTGTTCCTTGAGGTACACCTGAGTTTACTGTTATTGGTGTTGATTTAGAGCCATTTATTATTACAGTTTGTTCTCTCCCTATCAGAAAATCTTTAATCCACTGATGCAGTGGACCGTTAATGCCGAAATATTTTAATTTTTTAAGCAAACTATGGTGGTGAACTTTGTCAAAAGCCTTGGAAAAATCTAGTAAGATAGCATCTATTTGTTCACTATTATCTAAACCTTTTGAGAAATCATCAATTAGTCCTATTAGTTGTGTTTCACATGATCTATATTTCCTAAAGCCATGTTGGTATGGGGTGAGGACATTATGTTTGTCTAAGTGGTTTATGATGTTGCTACATATTATGTGTTCTAGTATTTTACATGTGATGCTGGTAAGTGATACTGGTCTGTAGTTTCCTGGATCAGATTTTTCTCCTTTTTTAAATAGGGGGGTGACATTAGCTTCTTTCCAGTCCTTTGGTACTCTGCCCTGGTTAAGCGATGCCTGAAAGAGTATTTTGAACACTGGGGCTAGCTCATTGCTTAGTTCTTTGAGTAATCTAGCTGGAATACCATCAGGTCCAGACGCTTTATTTGGTTTGGTGTTGGCTAATAGTTTTTTAATTCCATTTTTCCATAGTTCAATGTGAACCTGGCCTTACCAATGTTGTTGAATGATTATCTAATTTCTTTCATTGTTTTGTAAAGGGCAAATATCTCATTCAAGGCCTCAACAAAGAAACTTTTCCTTTTATATAAGATAATTTTTTATTGGTCCAATCAAATGGAAATTCAGTTTGAACACAATTTGACCACTCAGTGTAACTACCGGTACTGTAATAATAACAATATAGATGCAAAAATTAACCAACATTTAGACATGAAACACATACACACTCACAACCAGCGCTTTGTGAATTAGACTTCTATGTACTTCTCGATGATGACAGATGACCTTGTAACACTCTGACCGTAAGTGGGATAAAAGTTTTTAAATCTTTCTGTTTTGTTCCTAATAGAAAGGAGACGACCACTTCGTTCAGATCTGATGTAACAGTGGTTTAATGGGTGCAGGTTGTCCTTAAGAATCGTGAGTGTTTTGGAAAGGCATCTTTTATGAAAAAGTTCTTCAAGAGATAGTAGCTATGCTTTTTTAATTAGTCTATGTCTTTGTGCCAATGAAGTGTTATCATACCAGCAGGTCATGGCAAAGTTGATTAGATTGCTGATGGTTGCTGTATAAAAAAGTTTAATTATTGTTTTGTCGATTTTAAATTTTCTTAGCTTTCTAAGAAGAGTTGTTGGTGAATTTCATTGTAATGGTTTTGACAGTGTTAACTCCATTTCAGTTTGTTGATGGTTGTACCTAGGCATTTATATTCTTGCACTTAGTCTACGGTTTGTTTGTTTATCTGAATTTCTGCCTTAACATTTCCTAAAATCTATTATCATTTCTTAAGTTTTCTGAACATTTAAAATTAGAAAGTTGTCTATACACTATTGGTAAAAAGTATTAATTGTTGAATGGTACAGATTTTCATTATCTGCAATAAGGTAGATGATTTCTTTGTCATCGGCTAATTTCATGATATGAGTGAGTATCAGCTGTTTGGCTCCATATGTCATTGGTGTATATGGTATTCAACACTGGTGATAGAACACATGCCCGTTCAATTTTACATATTTTGGGCGTTTTTAGTTAAATTATGAGTGTGGTCATTTGCATTGCACTTCTGGAGAAGATGAAATCCATTACCAGTTCCTCAAGCACCTTCCCGAACCCGCATTGGCAGTTAACTGTGTGTGGCAAACAGGCGCTTTCCCAAACAGCTGGAGGAAAGCCACAGTTATACCGATACCTAAACCTGGAAGAGACGGCTCTGACCCAGCTAACTATCGACCAATAGCACTAATAAGCTGCATCTGCAAAACCATGGAAAGAATGATTAACAGTAGGCTGGTCTGGTACCTGGAGAGGAATAAAGTGATCTCAAACTACCAGTGCGGATTCCGGCAAGGGCGGACAACAACTGACCACCTGGTAAAGCTGGAAGCTTATATTAGAAATGCATTACTCAGAAGAGAACATCTAGTAGCTGTATTCTTCGATATAGAAAAGGCCTATGACACAACCTGGAAACATGGCATTCTACGTGACCTGGGGCTTAAGGGACAACTTCCCCGTTTTGTGGGGGAATTCCTGAAAGACCGAAAATTTCAGGTTCGAGTGGGCAACTCCGCTTCTGACACTCATGACCAGGAAATGGGTGTACCCCAGGGCAGCATTCTGTCAGTCACCCTGTTCAACATAAAAATAAATAGCATCATAAATGCTCTGTCCCCTGGCATAGAGTGCTCTTTGTATGTTGATGACTTTGTCATTTTTACTTATGGGAAAAACGTGAACACCTTAGAAAGAAAATTACAGTTATGTTTAAACAAAATTCAAAATTGGGCAAACGATAATGCTTTTAAATTTTCGGACTCCAAAACAGTTAGTATGCATATTTGTAATTTAAGGGGACTCCACCCAGACTCTGAACTATTTATACACAAAAAGAAGATTCCTGTCGTGAAAACTACAAAATTTTTAGGCCTCACTCTAGATTCCAAATTTAAATTCTCCCCCACATTAAGGAACTTAAGAGGAAATGCCAAAAGTCATTAAACATACTTAGAGTGCTCAGCCATACGGACTGGGGAGCTGACAGAGATACTTTGCTGCTGCTATATCGGAGTCTAATTCGATCCAAGCTAGACTACGGATCC
>JAZGLO010001777.1:0-56178 GCA_036873155.1 Biomphalaria sudanica | reverse complement strand
AGCACGTGAAACAGAGAACATGGAAGCAGACGAAACGGATTATTGGAGCACGTGAAACAGAGAACATGGAAGCAGACGAAACGGATCATTGGAGCACGTGAAACAGAGAACATGGAAGCAGACGAAACGGATCATTGGAGCACGTGAAAAAGAGAACATGGAAGCAGACGAAACGGATCATTGCAGCACGTGAAACAGAGAACATGGAAGCAGACGAAACGGATCATTGGAGCACGTGAAACAGAGAACTTGGAAGCAGACGAAACGGATCATTGGAGCACGTGAAACAGAGAACATGGAAGCAGACGAAACGGATCATTGGAGCACGTGAAACAGAGAACATGGAAGCAGACGAAAACGTTGATGAAATGAAAAGTGGATCGTTGAAGAGAGCTGATTCAATAGAACAGTTAAGTATAGGAAAAGTAGATCAAATTTAGTTGAAAGAACAGTGGATCGTATGAACAAGTGGATCAAAGAGAACAGTGGATCGTATAAACAAGTGGATCAAAGAGAACAGTGGATCGTATGAACAAGTGGATCAAAGAGAACAGTGACTCGTTTAAACAAGTGGATCAAAGAGAACAGTGGATCGTATGAACAAGTGGATCAAAGAGAATCGTGGATCGTATGAACAAGTGGATCAAAGAGAACAGTGGATCGTATGAACAAAAGGATCAAAGAGAACAGTGGATCGTATGAACAAGTGGATCAAAGAGAACAGTGGATCGTATGAACAAAAGGATCAAAGAGAACAGTGGATCGTATGAACAAGTGGATCAAAGAGAACAGTGGATCGTATGAACAAGTGGATCAAAGAGAACAGTGACTCGTATGAACAAGTGGATCAAAGAGAACAGTGAATCGTATGAACAAGTGGATCAAAGAGAACAGTGGATCGTATGAACAAGTGGATCAAAGAGAACAGTGGATCGTATGAACAAGTGGATCAAAGAGAACAGTGGATCGTATAAACAAGTGGATCAAAGAGAACAGTGGATCGTATGAACAAGTGGATCAAAGAGAACAGTGGATCGTATGAACAAGTGGATCAAAGAGAACAGTGGATCGTATGAACAAGTGGATCAAATAGAACAGTGGATCGTATGAACAAGTATATCAAAGAGAACAGTGGATCGTATAAACAAGTGGATCAAAGAGAACAGTGGATCGTATAAACAAGTAGATCAAAGAGAACAGTGGATCGTATAAACAAGTGGATCAAAGAGAACAGTGAATCGTATGAACAAGTGGATCAAAGAGAACAGTGGATCGTATGAACAAGTGGATCAAAGAGAACAGTGGATCGTATGAACAAGTGGATCAAAGAGAACAGTGGATCGTATATACAAGTGGATCAAAGAGAACAGTGGATCGTATGAACAAGTGGATCAAAGAGAACAGTGGATCGTATGAACAAGTGGATCAAAGAGAACAGTGGATCGTATGAACAAGTGGATCAAAGAGAACAGTGGATCGTATGAACAAGTGGATCAAAGAGAACAGTGGATCGTATGAACAAGTGGATCAAAGAGAACAGTGGATCGTATGAACAAGTGGATCAAAGAGAACAGTGAATCGTATGAACAAGTGGATCAAAGAGAACAGTGGATCGTATGAACAAGTGGATCAAAGAGAACAGTGGATCGTATGAACAAGTGGATCAAAGAGAACAGTGGATCGTATAAACAAGTGGATCAAAGAGAACAGTGGATCGTATGAACAAGTGGATCAAAGAGAACAGTGGATCGTATGAACAAGTGGATCAAAGAGAACAGTGGATCGTATGAACAAGTGGATCAAAGAGAACAGTGGATCGTATGAACAAGTGGATCAAAGAGAACAGTGGATCGTATGAACAAGTGGATCAAAGAGAACAGTGGATCGTATAAACAAGTGGATCAAAGAGAACAGTGGATCGTATGAACAAGTGGATCAAAGAGAACAGTGGATCGTATAAACAAGTGGATCAAAGAGAACAGTGGATCGTATAAACAAGTGGATCAAAGAGAACAGTGGATCGTATAAACAAGTGGATCAAAGAGAATAGTGGATCGTATAAACAAGTGGATCAAAGAGAACAGTGGATCGTATGAACAAGTGGATCAAAGAGAACAGTGGATCGTATGAACAAGTGGATCAAAGAGAACAGTGGATCGTATGAACAAGTGGATCAAAGAGAACAGTGGATCGTATGAACAAGTGGATCAAAGAGAACAGTGGATCGTATGAACAAGTGGATCAAAGAGAACAGTGGATCGTATGAACAAGTGGATCAAAGAGAACAGTGGATCGTATAAACAAGTGGATCAAAGAGAACAGTGGATTGGATGAACAAGTGGATCAAAGAGAACAGTGGATCATTGGTCAAAATATGTTTAAAAGAGCAGAGAATCATTTGAAAAGAAATATAAATGAAAGAGTGATTCGTTTTCCTTCTGTTTGTCTCAGACTTGCCTAATTTCGATTCAATAGATAATGCAAACCTCCTGATCATGGCAAGGGATTTTTTAAAGGTAAAATCAAAGACTCATATTACAATGACGGTGCTTTGTCATACTAAGGCCTTGATGTGCTTGATCTTTCGCAGCCCAACATCGATTAAGACTTGTCTGTTTGTTTCTATAAATTTTGAAAGCTTCTTCAGAAATGACAATCACTTTGTTCTAGTTCAAATGGGTAATGGCTGCTGGTAGGTTTTTTACATTTTTTAATCTTGAAAGAAATTTAGAATGTTTTTTCCACATGTACTCGTGATTTGCTGTTTTTTTTTTATTTTGTTAATTCCGAATATCAATACAGTAAATAATATTTGTTTAATAAAGTATTATAAAACATAAAAAATTCATTATTTTATAAGACATGAAATATTGTTAATATTTGGTGATGTTCACACACAAAAAATTTATCACAGTCATCAGCTCTTTAATTATCTTTTTGATTTTTAAGATCATGTTTACCTCTTTTAAGTAATAAAAAAATGATAGATAAAACAAGGTTACAAAGACAGTTTGTGTGTTTGAGTACGTAAACTCAAAATCGGCCCCCCCCCCCGAAGTGGTGCACCCAGGCAGGTAAAAAGGCAGGTATCAATATTTTCGGAAAGAACATCAGAATTAAATTCTATCGAAGACAAATGGCAGAGAAAAATGGAGAAAGAAGGTTGACAGATCTTGTGTCCAACAGACCAAAGGATAGATGAAAGTGAATGTGGAGTTAAATGCGAACTTGGCCTAACTGATAACTGAATATCTGATTGATCTAATTGTTTTGTAAAGGGTCAATCTCTTATTCAAATCCTCAAAAAAAGAAAAAAAACATTTTCGTAAAAAATGTCCTTTAGTTTAGTATACATATGTGGCCCGTGATGCTGCTGTTGATGCGATAATAAGAAAACCTATTTAATAATTATTGTTTTAAACTATGTCCAACTTATTTGCATACTAAATAGATTTTTTCTCTGTAATAAAGTAAACATTATTTTGTGGTAAATTTAGTAGTTAGTAGGACAGAACTTACATAACGTAGCAATAAAAATGTAAAAAAATTTTTTTTTTAACAAAATGTCTAAAACCATTTGCATAAATGTGTTATAAATATGGTAAATAGTTCACTCCCCTACTGAAGAGACTTCCGTATTTGTTACTATTAATAGTGAATAGTTGTAAAAGTGGTTCTTTTTTTTTTTTTGAAAAAACTGCTTGCTTAGGTTATTAAAAAAAATTAGATTTTAGAAAAGAAAAAAGTGGCCGTTGCATCAGAACTTCGGATGGACTAAAATATTATGATGTCGGATTTTCACTATCTTTTCTAGTTTACGAGATCTAAACGGGACGGACGAACGGACAGACATTTCACACAATACTAATAGCGTCTCTAATAACGTCTTTTTCCCTTTCGGGGGCCACTAAAAAAACAAAAAGGCCTTGCAGAGACATTTGGAACAGATAAAACAGATTAAACAATGTCAAGAACGCCATATTGAAAGATCACACTTGCCAACTACATATTTCAAAAACACTTCGTGTTACAAACGAAAGAGCTTATCAATTTAACTTTGTTTCAGAATACTGAAATTAGTCAAACAAATAAAATATAGGGTTTATTCAAATGCAACGCTCATCAATAATTCATTATTCAATTAATGCCAAATACACGAAATAAAAAAAGTATTGCTAATTCGGACTTTTCCCCCCTCCGTCTATTAGAAATCTCCAATAAAAGAGCTAACTAATGTCTATGTCTTGAATAAATCAAATGATCTAACTGAGATAGTAATATTCGTATTCTAGCGTGTACACACCGCTGTAATAAAAGTAACACCATCACTCCACGCTGTCCGCCTTTGATGCATGCCATGCCAATGGATGCTGATACCACTGGACAGCAGCTTGTTAGTGACATGTACCGCGATCGTCTGACCTTCATACACCTACAGAATACATGAGACAAGTTGTCAAAGAAATATTTTATACTTTTATTATAATTGTTCATACAACTTCAGCAAGTGTTTTTTTTTTTTAATGAAAGCTAAAAAATAAAAACATATTTTTATCATTCATTTTATTAAGGGTAATTAAGAATTTATGGAAATATATAGGTCTGTTATGCAACCTTTCTTTTCTATGATATATATTTCAATGCTATAAATTTCTATTCTATAATATTGAACTAACTTAAGAGAAACATTTCAACTAGAAACATGTTTATCCACAAGAGGACATCACAAAGAAACGGTGTCTCTTTATAAGCTCTAGACTTGGTCGGTGCACATCACAGAGTTACAAATCTGAGTTACAACAATATTATTTTCTATTATATGGTATTGTAATAATGAAAATGGATCATTAGTATGTCTTTGCATTTTCAGAAACTATGTCTGATGACCCAGACTTCACTAAAACAATGATGACCCAGACTTCACTAAAACAATGATGACCCAGACTTCACTAAAACAATGATGACCCAGACTTCACTAAAACAATGATGACCCAGACTTCACTAAAACAATGATGACCCAGACTTCACTGTGTTTCTGGAGGTATTTTGGTTTGGTGAAAATATAATAAAAATCTTCTTTACGACAAAAATGAATTTAATCCACAAGTTGAAATCATATAAAGATTGAATACTCTCTTTAACACAGACAAGATATATTTTTAATTCATTATTATTGATTCACATAAGTAGACTTACTATGAACTATGAAACTATTTGTACTGACCACACTTATTATCTTTCCCATGTCTTTATACTCTCCCTAAAGGTAACTTCTCCAGCATCGTAACTAGAAACCTATTTTTAACATTCTTGGCTATTTTAGCACTATGGGACATGTGACATTTCTTCTCAAAACTAATGTGAAGTAAATTTCTTATTATACATCCTCTGAGACCTTGACCTGTACATTACGTGTCAGGTACCTTATTGTAAAGTTTCTCACTTTCCAGGTTCTCTGCAAACTTCTCCACACGACACCACCAACTGAAAGAACTTGACAACTCAGAGCTCCAAAAGACGTAACAGGTTAATGTCAACTAAATCAAAGCCAATACTGTACAATTGGCAACACGTAACACAGGCTGTACAAATATCTCTCCGTTGACAAACGTACCACCGTATCAACTCTTGCACTGGCCTCTCCGACTCGTCCCGGACTTGCACTGGGTTTAACAGTTCAGGACCGACTTCACACCTAGACTGGTTCTTTGACTTCGACTTCGACTCGTACTTGTGATGTTGCGAGGTAACGTGAAGCGACATGACTCTGACACATTCGCTTTTATAGGGTTCCTTCTGGCCCTCTAGAACCGGACGTAACATCGTTAGACCATTCTGGTTGATCAAATGATTACAGCCCTCGAGACGCTCCTGAGCTCTACACAACACAGATCCTTCCCGAACTGTCACGGCTGACAGCTGGTTTAGCACTGGCCTGTTGCGATTTGCGTTGGCTGTCTACACACACCATTACCCAATCTGTGTCACCACCAGGTTTATTACATTATATATTAAAATACTGATATGTATCTTTGTTTCTAATATATTTTATTTTCTATGGTATATGTTTCATATAACATATATTTCTATTTTGTAAAAGAATTGCAGTTAACAGATTCACCTCCCTTGTCATTACACTTTCTCGAAAGGGGAAACATCAATAATGAAATCGACTTTCGAATCGCTAAGGCCAGTGCATCCTACGACAGAATTAGGCATTACCACAAATACAACGCTTGGGGTCTATCGAGAGGCTATCCTCCCCGCTTTGCTTTATTCCTCAGAAACATGGACAATATACAGAATACATGCAAAAAAACAACAACTGAACCACTTCTACATGATTTGTCTCAGAAAAATATTGAAAGTTCAAAGGCAAGACAAAATACATGACACCGATGTCCAACGAAGAGCTGACCTGCAAAGCCTGCACACAATTCTGATGCAGTCTCAGCTGCAATGCGCAGACGTTGTCTGCAGAATGGAAGACAGCCGCATCTCTAAAAGATTCCTTTACAGCCAATTAAGGGAAGGAAAGTGAGCTCAAGGGGAAGAAAAACTTTCTAGGACTCTCTCAAGGCATCTCTAAAAGCCTTTAACATGGCCCCTTTCTTCGCCACCTAGGAGACAGAAGCACAAGATATAGCATCATGGCGACTCTCTGGTGAAACTGGCCAACAATCTTCAGATGACAAAATAACAGTGTCGGCAGAAGAAAAGCGTCATAAAAAAATCAAGGCACTTATACTCTAGCTGGGATAACCTGCCCAGTGTTCAGTCGAACGTTCCGGGCTCACATAGGTGTCAACAGCCACTCAGAAGGCACTAAATCCCAATGCACAAGCCCTCAGCACTCTGGATGTCAAAGTGGTCATGATCGAACCAAGATGGACGAACTATATATTTAATTATAAGTCATGATCTTTTTTTTTTAAATTTTAAAATGTAATGATCTTGTGTGTGTGTCTACAAGCGTTACTGCAGACCGTTAAAACACCTTTGCTATGCAAAGGTCAAAGGATAATTTAAAATATAATAATTTAAGCCCTTTAGGACCAAAACAGATAAAAATTGAAACCGTGCCGCTTATAAAAGAGAACTATTGTTACTTTATCATATCACAGTGTTCTTTAGTGTAGAGCCCTATGACTCATGTACCCGTGTTATTTGTCTGGACCTTATATCAAATGAAACTAGACCAGAATGTTAAGTATGTCGACAGCCACACAGGTAACTGTAATAGGTTACTAACTTGTGACATAAAGCAGTTATTTTGACCTTGACCTCGTTATCTTTGTTCCCCACTCCCAAGTACCCCCCCCCTCCCTTGCCCTTGTTTTGATGCGCTAACTGACGAGATACTTGTTGTTATGAAGCATGTGATTTGAGGCACTAGTGAAAGACTTCCCACCCATCTACTCTTTACAACTTATCCCCACTCAACTGTTTCCGTTACTTATGAGTAATTTTGTTACAGTAACTCGATTTAAGTGTCAGGCTTTGTTAGGGACAAAACCTTGTTGATTGTGTGTGTACGTTTGTTTGATTAGCGGACGCGTGGCTATAAAACAAAAAAACACACAAATTAACTCATTATGAAATTTGAGGGAGATTAATGTAGGTTTCATTTTATAGAGACCCACCATCAAAATTTAACAAGAGTATCAAAGTCAGACTATCACAGTTGGTGGCGTAGTGACTATCATCCTGACAGATTATTTGTATTAGCGATCATTAAAACAAACAAAGAAAGACGTTAAAATTGATTGGGTGTACGAATTGAAATGTATTTAATTGACATCAAGTATTAATTGCTAGAAGTCTTAACTGAATGGATTTTAACCTAGTAGTTGCAAAAGATAGTGTCTCTATAGGACTACAGTTTAGTTCATGTAATAAGAACATAAAGGATGACTTGATTTGGTGTGTACTACGTGCATAGGGGCAGGGGAAGCGTCATATTCCTGTAGTCGGGCCTTCAGGTACCATGTTACGCTACTGGTCACAGACCCAATATAACTCCTTACCCTTCTTCCACAACTTTGTTATAGACACATTTGATCAGAAGTAAGTTTCATATAACTCTACTGATAGTCTTCAATTTTCTAAATAAATAAAAGGTCCAGTTTTTTTTTTATTGAATGTAATGACTAGTCTTTCTATTACCTTGATAGAAGGTCCAGGTATTGTTTTATTAACAGCAATGACCAGTCTTTGATTCTCTTACCTCAATAGAAGGTCCAGGTATTGTTTTATTGACAGCAATGACCAGTCTTTGATTCTCTTACCTCAATAGAAGGTCCAGGTATTGTTTTATTAACAGCAATGACCAGTCTTTGATTCTCTTACCTCGATAGAAGGTCGAGGTATTGTTTTATTGACAGCAATGACCAGTCTTTGATTTTCCCAGCCGTTTGCTGTGATCACTTTGCTATCACCTATGGGCGTGACCAATTGCGGATTCTCCACGTCGAAGTGATAAAGTTTTCCTCCAGATGCGTAAACTCCCCTTCTTGTAGTCCATCATGGTCAGCTTATACTCTACCTCCAGCCAATACCCGCAGAAGTCCTTCGTCATCAGGCATGTTGACTCAACGACTCAAATGTACAACATCACTGCCATTACAGCTAAAAGACTAATTATAAAGACATTGAAGTAACAATAACTTGACTAACAAATTATATCTATATAGGCTCTATCTAGGAGAATGTAACTGTCACAGAACTCGACAACTAAGAAAGTCTCTATATTAAAAAAAAAATTAATTCGACTAATTGATAAAATAATTGGTCGATTATTTATGAATTCGTGTGCTGTTGATCCGAGAATAGGAAGTAGGAGAAATAACACGTGCCAAATGTGTACCAGAGTTGATCTAAGCTTTGTAACAAGCAAATAACAAACAAGCACAAGAAAAAAAGATTAATTAATTTTGAAAAACGCATCTAAGGGAAAGAACCGCTAATTACCATCATTTATCTGAAAATAACAGTGATTAGCTCCCTTTTGGCCATATAAAACAAAATTTAATTACTTGAACTATTTAATTAACTATTTGGTTAGTTTTGGATTGATTCGTGTTCTGTCATTGATTATGAATAATTATAAAAAGTACATTTGATCCGAGAATGAGAAGAAAAAACTTGTCAGACTTAAAAAAGGGATTAAATCCATATATACATCCACATCTCTCATTAAGTAGCAGTTATTCCCTTTATTTCGATATAAATTAAATAATTAATAACCAAAATTGAATGGGTAATTGGTTAATTTTTTTATTGATTAATGTCTTGTCAGGAACAATGAATAATTGTGCAAAGTTTAAACTTGATCCGAGATCAGGAAATGGGAGAAAAAATATGTTCAAAATGTATACCAGACAGACAGATAGAAAGACAGAGTGAGTTGATATAAGCTTTGTAAAAATACTTTTTTTAAAAAAAAAAGCTTACTAAAAGAAAGAACTCAACACTTCCAGCCACATAGTTTAATTCTGTAAGATTTATGTCACTTTTTATATAAAACAAAATTAATTAATTACTTTTATTTAATAGACTCGTTGTTGTTTTTTTATAGACTTGTTAGGAACAATGAATAATTGTGCTAGGTTTCAACTTGATCTGAGAATTGAGAGTTGGACAACTGAAGTTCTTAAAATGTGTACGAGACAGACAGAGTGATGTTAGACACTTAATTAGTATAGAGACTCACTCTAGGGGACGGACTTTGAACTCCATAATTCTTTTTCTTTTCTGAAATAGCAACTGCATTTCTAAACTGCCCATAGTCAAGGTCAATAGTGGTATTTCAGTTACACAGTGACATTCAGGGTGTGTGTGTGTGTGGGTGTGGGTGTGTGGTTTATTTGATCAAAGTATTACGTCTATTGCTGCTCTTTGAACCAGCCAAGAAAAGCTAACTCCATACATAACAGTGGGGTTCGGAAATGGCAAATAGTAATCTTAGAATTATTGTCTAGACAATAGTTGCACTAGGCATGGAAAGTGAATCAGAGTTTCTCTTTTAGAAACTTCGGCATAAAGCAATAATTTGTTTTTAAATGAAATTAATACTTCTAACATCGAAAAATGTGTTTCCATTTCCTTGAAACTTACAATGAAACTCATTTAGCTTAGAAGAAGCCTCCTCCATGAAATAAATTCCTATGCAAACAGGTCACTCGTTAGCGCTACATAGTGTGAACTCTTCTCAAAAAGAAATACTTTTCTTTCAGTTATCAGTGAAGAGAAACGTTTCAACAATGTCTCCTTGAAAATGTTTCCTCTCGATATCCAATGAACTTTGTTATGAGGGGCAGATTGACAGCAATGACCAGTGTACTCTCTACTTCAATTAGAAATACCTTAAATTGGCAATGGAAAAAAATTTTAGCAACAATGGAGTGGGTAATCTTAACCACTAATTTCATTATTGTGTAAATTTTTTTAAGAAATGCACATTGGGTATTATTATGTGAATAATGCAATGATTGTTTAGTATCTATATCTAGTGATTAATTTTGTTTTAATATTGACCAATACATTTTGCATGTCCTACTTTTATTTGTCTGTTTGTTTTCTTATGGAACTTCATGTTGTTCCAAGCACGACTCCATTACATCGATTGTTGTATCTACCCATCACGTTTATCCTAGTAGTGGCAATACTTACAAAATGGACCCTTCTTTAGGGCCTTTAGTGGAGATAACTAACGCAAGAATTGTTTGCGTCTCTCCCGAGTGGTCGTTTCCTGGTCACACGAGCGAAGGAATAATAGTACAACAATAAATTCCGTTTATAAAGTGTACTTAATGTACATCAGCTTTGTTTGTCCATTTGTTGACCTAACGACTAGTCGCACTGTTGTTCCTTTCTAGAAATGTAACTTTTTTCTGTATGCTTGAGTTTGTTAAATATTTACTGGTCTCTGACAATGCTAATAAAGAATATTTCGTGCCTGCATTAAACATTTAGTGAAATAGCCATAGTCAAGCAGTCAAAGAGACCCATGCGGCTCGAAAACCACATGTTGCTACCACTACCCTAGGATATTTCACTGATGATGTCCTTGCAAGCAAATCTATTGTTGAATGTTGAACTTATTGTAAGCCTCTATTTAAAAATCGAGTTCTCTTTTTCTTTTTCAAAGTTTTCTTGGCACTCTGAAGAATTAGACATATTTATATGTCGAGTTCAATTCTGCAATAATATTACATACCTGATTTATATTTAATTATCAAGCCCAACAAATCGAGACTAAAAGACATAAATATGTCATCACAGATGTTCCTAACCATTTTATTTAAATATGAATTTCTGATTGTTTCAGCTAATCATAGCTATATTTGTTTTGATTGGCTAGAAATTAGAAATTAGTTTATGTGTCTTAGTTTTTAAAGTTGTACGTATTGGGATAGAATAATGTGGCGGAGTACAAAGAAGTTGAAGTACCTACCATTGGGTGTAAGTTGAAGTACCTACCATTGGGTGTAAGTTGAAGTACCTACCATTGGGCGTAAGTTGAAGTACCTACCATTGGGTGTAAATTGAAGTACCTACCATTGGGTGTAAGTTGAAGTACCTACCATTGGGTGTAAGTTGAAGTACCTACCATTGGGTGTAAGTTGAAGTACCTACCATTGAGTGTAAGTTGAAGTACCTACCATTGAGTGTAAGTTGAAGTACCTACCATTGGGTGTAAGTTGAAGTACCTACCATTGAGTGTAAGTTGTAGTACCTACCATTGAGTGTAAGTTGAAGTACCTACCATTGGGTGTAAGTTGAAGTACCTACCATTGGGTGTAAGTTGAAGTACCTACCATTGGGTGTAAGTTGAAGTACCTACCATTGGGTGTAAGTTGAAGTACCTACCATTGGGTGTAAGTTGAAGTACCTACCATTGGGTATAAGTTGAAGTACCTACCATTGGGTGTAAGTTGAAGTACCTACCACTGGGTGTAAGTTGAAGTACCTACCATTGGGTGTAAGTTGAAGTACCTACCACTGGGTGTAAGTTGAAGTACCTACCATTGGGTGTAAGTTGAAGTACCTACCATTGGGTGTAAGTTGAAGTACCTACCACTGGGTGTAAGTTGAAGTACCTACCATTGGGTGTAAGTTGAAGTACCTACCATTGGGTGTAAGTTGAACTACCTACCACTGGGTGTAAGTTGAAGTACCTACCATTGGGTGTAAGTTGAACTACCTACCACTGGGTGTAAGTTGAAGTATCTACCATTGGGTGTAAGTTGAAGTACCTACCACTGGGTGTAAGTTGAAGTATCTACCATTGGGTGTAAGTTGAAGTACCTACCACTGGGTGTAAGTTGAAGTACCTACCATTGGGTGTAAGTTGAAGTACCTACCACTGGGTGTAAGTTGAAGTACCTACCATTGAGTGTAAGTTGTAGTACCTACCATTGAGTGTAAGTTGAAGTACCTACCATTGGGTGTAAGTTGAAGTACCTACCATTGGGTGTAAGTTGAAGTACCTACCATTGGGTGTAAGTTGAAGTACCTACCATTGGGTGTAAGTTGAAGTACCTACCATTGGGTGTAAGTAGAAGTACCTACCATTGGGTGTAAGTTGAAATACCTACCACTGGGTGTAAGTTGAAGTACCTACCATTGGGTATAAGTTGAAGTACCTACCATTGGGTGTAAGTTGAAGTACCTACCACTGGGTGTAAGTTGAAGTACCTACCATTGGGTGTAAGTTGAAGTACCTACTATTGGGTGTAAGTTGAAGTACCTACCACTGGGTGTAAGTTGAAGTACCTACCATTGGGTGTAAGTTGAAGTACCTACCACTGGGTGTACGTTGAAGTACCTACCATTGGGTGTAAGTTGAAGTACGTACCATTGGGTGTAAGTTGAACTACCTACCACTGGGTGTAAGTTGAAGTACCTACCATTGGGTGTAAGTTGAACTACCTACCACTGGGTGTAAGTTGAAGTACCTACCATTGGGTGTAAGTTGAAGTACCTACCACTGGGTGTAAGTTGAAGTATCTACCATTGGGTGTAAGTTGAAGTACCTACCATTGGGTGTAAGTTGAAGTACCTACCATTGGGTGTAAGTTGAACTACCTACCACTGGGTGTAAGTTGAAGTACCTACCACTGGGTGTAAGTTGAAGTACCTACCACTGGGTGTAAGTTGAAGTACCTACCATTGAGTGTAAGTTGAAGTACCTACCACTGGGTGTAAGTTGAAGTACCTACCATTGGGTGTAAGTTGAAGTACCTACCACTGGGTGTAAGTTGAAGTACCTACCATTGGGTGTAAGTTGAAGTACCTACCACTGGGTGTAAGTTGAAGTACCTACCATTGGGTGTAAGTTGAAGTACCTACCACTGGGTGTAAGTTAAAGTACCTACCATTGGGTGTAAGTTGAAGTACCTACCATTGGGTGTAAGTTGAAGTACCTACCATTGGGTGTAAGTTGAAGTACCTACCATTGGGTGTAAGTTGAAGTACCTACCATTGGGTGTAAGTTGAAGTACCTACCATTGGGTGTAAGTTGAAGTACCTACCATTGGGTGTAAGTTGAACTACCTACCATTGGGTGTAAGTTGAAGTACCTACCATTGGGTGTAAGTTGAACTACCTACCACTGGGTGTAAGTTGAAGTACCAATCCTTCTATCCATCATTCTTGTCTTTCTCGCCTGCTTTTTATACATTTCACTAGTTCTGGTTACAAATGTAAACAATACAAGTTTGAAATGTATTATCTTATACATGTTACTTTTAAAAAAATCATTTTGTCAAATAATTTCTGACTTTATGTTTTATTGGGATCATGTCTCATCTTCTCATCTCTGACTGTGGTCTCTTAATGAGCTAACAACCATCTTTCTGCAGACGTCTCAGTTCGAGAGAGTCTCTCCAACTGTCCCCACACAAAATGATACGACTATATTAAGCATTGAAAGGCGAGGTGGCTGAGTGGTAAAGCGCTTGGCTTCTGAATAGATGGGTCCCGGGTTCAACATTAGTTAGGGAAAGTAAAAGGGTTGGTCATAGTGCTGGCCACATGACAATCTCATCAACCGTGGGCCACAGAAACAGATGACCTTTACATCATCTGCCCTATAAATCACTAGGTCTGAAAGCGGAACTTTTACTTTTTTTTATATTAAGTATTGGAAAGAAAATACTGTAAAATACATCAGAATACACGAGTACATATTTCTCCACTTACCTGTTACTGCTGGCACTGGTCTTATGGAACTACGTCGATTACATACACTAAAAAAAATATAATTTTTAGAAGAACAAATCTTTCCAAATGAGTTGTGAATACATAGGGCTATCCATTTATATACACCATCCAATCACCTTGCTTTATCCTTTCAAGAAAATCCACCAATATTGACGTGGTCTTATTTGCATGTCACGACCCCAACAAGACAACAGAAAACAAAGGAAAGAAAAAAACATTTTTTCGGGAAATCGTCAGTTAAAGTCCTTAACGGATGTCGTTCTCAAGTAATAAAAGGGACATATTAGAGCCGAACAAAGAGACAGATAAGTGTTCTAAAACAAAAGGCAATATTTTTACTCAGAAGACTTAAGAAATGTAATGCGTGGATAGGAGCTGACGTGACCGTAACCTGAAGACCAAGCCGCTCTTTACATAATTGCGTTCTGTTCGTTACTCTTTTGTTCTTTTTTTTTTGTCTCTGAGCGCATTAAAGATATTGACATGGTAGGGAGACGTAGAGAATTATATGTACAGAGAGCTTACTGGTTCTCCACACACACCCCTTTTTTTTTCTGAGCCGCGCTCTCTGTTGCCACGAAAGTTACGTTGGGGAACTAGTCCACAAATAAAACAGTTATCTTTCCATAACGTTTTCACTATGGGGTTAGAGAGTCGAAGCGCGTGCGTATCCCGTATGGTTGAGAATTATATATACAGACGGATGTTTGATATTTTGTTTGTTTTTATAGTTAGCTAGTAACACGTGATCTCTCGATACATGCTCACAACCCGGTTTGTTTATATTCATGGTACGGCTAAGTTTAAAGTTTTACTTTACATCGGGTATTGAGAGGTTGACCATGACTAGCACGAGATGATAAGATCCTGGTCAACAGGTCCACGTGATTGTGTGTAAGGGTATGTGAGATGTGTAACATTTGAAGTTCGTTGGGAGAGCGGCTACTGGCGACTGGTAACTGATAGAGTTAGGGTCGGAGACTGGAGATTGAGAGAGTTAGGGTGGGAGACTGGAGATTGAGAGAGTTAGGGGGGAGACTGGAGATTGAGAGAATAAGGGTCGGAGACTGGAGATTGAGAGAGTTAGGGTCGGAGACTGGAGATTGAGAGAGTTAGGGTCGGAGACTGGAGATTGAGAGAGTTAGGGTCGGAGACTGGAGATTGAGAGAGTTAGGGTCGGAGACTGGAGATTGAGAGAATTAGGGTCGGAGACTGGAGATTGAGAGAGTTAGGGTCGGAGACTGGAGATTGAGAGAGTTAGGGTCGGAGACTGGAGATTGAGAGAGTTAGGGTGGGAGACTGGAGATTGAGAGAGTTAGGGTGGGAGACTGGAGATTGAGAGAGTTTGGGTCGGAGACTGGAGATTGAGAGAGTTAGGGTCGGAGACTGGAGATTGAGAGAGTTAGGGTCGGAGACTGGAGATTGAGAGAGTTAGGGTCGGAGACTGGAGATTGAGAGAGTTAGGGTCGGAGACTGGAGATTGAGAGAATTAGGGTCGGAGACTGGAGATTGAGAGAGTTAGGGTCGGAGACTGGAGATTGAGAGAGTTAGGGGGGAGACTGGAGATTGAGAGAATAAGGGTCGGAGACTGGAGATTGAGAGAGTTAGGGTCGGAGACTGGAGATTGAGAGAGTTAGGGTCGGAGACTGGAGATTGAGAGAGTTAGGGTCGGAGACTGGAGATTGAGAGAGTTAGGGTCGGAGACTGGAGATTGAGAGAATTAGGGTCGGAGACTGGAGATTGAGAGAGTTAGGGTCGGAGACTGGAGATTGAGAGAGTTAGGGTCGGAGACTGGAGATTGAGAGAGTTAGGGTGGGAGACTGGAGATTGAGAGTGTTAGGGTGGGAGACTGGAGATTGAGAGAGTTTGGGTCGGAGACTGGAGATTGAGAGAGTTAGGGTCGGAGACTGGAGATTGAGAGAGTTAGGGTGGGAGACTGGAGATTGAGAGAGTTAGGGTCGGAGACTGGAGATTGAGAGAGTTAGGGTCGGAGACTGGAGATTGAGAGAGTTAGGGTCGGAGACTGGAGATTGAGAGAATTAGGGTCGGAGACTGGAGATTGAGAGAGTTAGGGTCGGAGACTGGAGATTGAGAGAGTTAGGGTCGGAGACTGGAGATTAAGAGAGGGTCGGAGACTGGAGATTGAGAGAGTTAGGGTCGGAGACTGGAGATTGAGAGAGTTAGGGTCGGAGACTGGAGATTGAGAGAGTTAGGGTGGGAGACTGGAGATTGAGAGAGTTAGGGTCTGAGACTTCAGATTGAGAGAGTTAGGGTCGGAGACTGGAGATTGAGAGAGTTAGGGTCGGAGACTGGAGATTGAGAGAGTTAGGGTCGGAGACTGGAGATGTAGAGAGTTAGGGTCGGAGACTGGAGATTGAGAGAGTTAGGGTCGGAGACTGGAGATTGAGAGAGTTAGGGTCGGAGACTGGAGATTGAGAGAGTTAGGGTCGGAGACTGGAGATTGAGAGAGTTAGGGTCGGGGACTGGAGATTGAGAGAGTTAGGGTCGGAGACTGGAGATTGAGAGAGGGTCGGAGACTGGAGATGGAGAGAGTTAGGGTCGGAGACTGGAGATGGAGAGAGCTATTTGAGAGTTGTGAGAGTAGGAAAGTTTGTCCTCTCGAAGATAGTCCTTGTTGGACAATGTACGTAAATATTTTTTTTTAATTGATATGATGACTTACGGAGATACTACTTGTAAATCTATATTATAAAGTAGAAAGTAAGGCGTATGTATGTATGTATGTATGTATGTATGTATGTATGTATGTATGTATGTATGTATGTATGTATGTATGTATGTATGTATGTATGTATGTATGCAGGGCCGGTCCTAGCTGTTGCGGGGCCCTATGCGAAACTGGTTGCGCGGGACCTAGTCTGGGTAGGAATAAGGATAATAAGTGAAGTGAAAGGTTTTTAAAAGAAAATAAATTCGTCTTTGCATTTCATTCATTCTTTACTTACTTACGAGCCTTGCGTGAAGTGAAGTCATACAATAGATCTTCAAAATTCTGTTTCCTACATAGATCACGCTCAAGTCTTACAATAGATCTTCAAAATTATGTTTCCTACATAGATCACGCTCAAGTCATACAATAGATCTTCAAAATTCTGTTTCCTACATAGATCACGCTCAAGTCATACAATAGATCTTCAAAATTCTGTTTCCTACATAGATCACGCTCAAGTCATACAATAGATCTTCAAAATTCTGTTTCCTACATAGATCACGCTCAAGTCATACATTAGATCTTCACAATTCTGTTTCCTACATAGATCACGCTCAAGTCATACATTAGATCTTCAAAATTCTGTTTCCTACATAGATCACGCTCAAGTCATACAATAGATCTTCAAAATTCTGTTTCCTACATAGATCACGCTCAAGTCATACAATAGATCTTCAAAATTCTGTTTCCTACATAGATCACGCTCAAGTCATACAATAGATCTTCAAAATTCTGTTTCCTACATAGATCACGCTCAAGTCATACAATAGATCTTCAAAATTCTGTTTCCTACATAGATCACGCTCAAGTCATACAATAGATCTTCAAAATTCTGTTTCCTACATAGATCACGCTCAAGTCATACAATAGATCTTCAAAATTCTGTTTCCTACATAGATCACGCTCAAGTCATACAATAGATCTTCAAAATTCTGTTTCCTACATAGATCACGCTCAAGTCATACAATAGATCTTCAAAATTCTGTTTCCTACATAGATCACGCTCAAGTCATACAATAGATCTTCAAAATTCTGTTTCCTACATAGATCACGCTCAAGTCATACAATAGATCTTCAAAATTCTGTTTCCTACATAGATCACGCTCAAGTCATACAATAGATCTTCAAAATTCTGTTTCCTACATAGATCACGCTCAAGTCATACAATAGATCTTCAAAATTCTGTTTCGTACATAGATCACGCTCAAGTCATACAATAGATCTTCAAAATTCTGTTTCCTACATAGATCACGCTCAAGTCATACAATAGATCTTCAAAATTCTGTTTCCTACATAGATCACGCTCAAGTCATACATTAGATCTTCACAATTCTGTTTCCTACATAGATCACGCTCAAGTCATACAATAGATCTTCAAAATTCTGTTTCCTACATAGATCACGCTCAAGTCATAAATAGATCTTCAAAATTCTGTTTCCTACATAGATCACGCTCAAGTCATACAATAGATCTTCAAAATTCTGTTTCCTACATAGATCACGCTCAAGTCATACAATAGATCTTCAAAATTCTGTTTCCTACATAGATCACGCTCAAGTCATACAATAGATCTTCAAAATTCTGTTTCCTACATAGATCACGCTCAAGTCATACAATAGATCTTCAAAATTCTGTTTCCTACATAGATCACGCTCAAGTCATACAATAGATCTTCAAAATTCTGTTTCCTACATAGATCACGCTCAAGTCATACAATAGATCTTCAAAATTCTGTTTCCTACATAGATCACGCTCAAGTCATACAATAGATCTTCAAAATTCTGTTTCCTACATAGATCACGCTCAAGTCATACAATAGATCTTCAAAATTCTGTTTCCTACATAGATCACGCTCAAGTCATACATTAGATCTTCACAATTCTGTTTCCTACATAGATCACGCTCAAGTCATACAATAGATCTTCAAAATTCTGTTTCCTACATAGATCACGCTCAAGTCATACAATAGATCTTCAAAATTCTGTTTCCTACATAGATCACGCTCAAGTCATACAATAGATCTTCAAAATTCTGTTTCCTACATAGATCACGCTCAAGTCATACAATAGATCTTCAAAATTCTGTTTCCTACATAGATCACGCTCAAGTCATACAATAGATCTTCAAAATTCTGTTTCCTACATAGATCACGCTCAAGTCATACAATAGATCTTCAAAATTCTGTTTCCTACATAGATCACGCTCAAGTCATACAATAGATCTTCAAAATTCTGTTTCCTACATAGATCACGCTCAAGTCATACAATAGATCTTCAAAATTCTGTTTCCTACATAGATCACGCTCAAGTCATACAATAGATCTTCAAAATTCTGTTTCCTACATAGATCACGCTCAAGTCATACAATAGATCTTCAAAATTCTGTTTCCTACATAGATCACGCTCAAGTCATACAATAGATCTTCAAAATTCTGTTTCCTACATAGATCACGCTCAAGTCATACAATAGATCTTCAAAATTCTGTTTCCTACATAGATCACGCTCAAGTCATACAATAGATCTTCAAAATTCTGTTTCCTACATAGATCACGCTCAAGTCATACAATAGATCTTCAAAATTCTGTTTCCTACATAGATCACGCTCAAGTCATACAATAGATCTTCAAAATTCTGTTTCCTACATAGATCACGCTCAAGTCATACAATAGATCTTCAAAATTCTGTTTCCTACATAGATCACGCTCAAGTCATACAATAGATCTTCAAAATTCTGTTTCCTACATAGATCACGCTCAAGTCATACAATAGATCTTCAAAATTCTGTTTCCTACATAGATCACGCTCAAGTCATACAATAGATCTTCAAAATTCTGTTTCCTACATAGATCACGCTCAAGTCATACAATAGATCTTCAAAATCTGTTTCCTACATAGATCACGCTCAAGTCATACAATAGATCTTCAAATCTGTTTCCTACATAGATCACGCTCAAGTCATACAATAGATCTTCAAAATTCTGTTTCCTACATAGATCACGCTCAAGTCATACAATAGATCTTCAAAATTCTGTTTCCTCTCTGTTTCCTACATAGATCACGCTCAAGTCATACAATAGATCTTCAAAATTCTGTTTCCTACATAGATCACGCTCAAGTCATACAATAGATCTTCAAAATTCTGTTTCCTACATAGATCACGCTCAAGTCATACAATAGATCTTCAAAATTCTGTTTCCTACATAGATCACGCTCAAGTCATACAATAGATCTTCAAAATTCTGTTTCCTACATAGATCACGCTCAAGTCATACAATAGATCTTCAAAATTCTGTTTCCTACATAGATCACGCTCAAGTCATACAATAGATCTTCAAAATTCTGTTTCCTACATAGATCACGCTCAAGTCATACAATAAATCTTCAAAATTCTGTTTCCTACATAGATCACGCTCAAGTCATACAATAGATCTTCAAAATTCTGTTTCCTACATAGATCACGCTCAAGTCATACAATAGATCTTCAAAACTCTGTTTCCTACATAGATCACGCTCAAGTCATACAATAGATCTTCAAAATTCTGTTTCCTACATAGATCACGCTCAAGTCATACAATAGATCTTCAAAATTCTGTTTCGTACATAGATCACGCTCAAGTCATACAATAGATCTTCAAAATTCTGTTTCCTACATAGATCACGCTCAAGTCATACAATAGATCTTCAAAATTCTGTTTCCTACATAGATCACGCTCAAGTCATACAATAGATCTTCAAAATTCTGTTTCCTACATAGATCACGCTCAAGTCATACAATAGATCTTCAAAATTCTGTTTCCTACATAGATCACGCTCAAGTCATACAATAGATCTTCAAAATTCTGTTTCCTACATAGATCACGCTCAAGTCATACAATAGATCTTCAAAATTCTGTTTCCTACATAGATCACGCTCAAGTCATACAATAGATCTTCAAAATTCTGTTTCCTACATAGATCACGCTCAAGTCATACAATAGATCTTCAAAATTCTGTTTCCTACATAGATCACGCTCAAGTCATACAATAGATCTTCAAAATTCTGTTTCCTACATAGATCACGCTCAAGTCATACAATAGATCTTCAAAATTCTGTTTCCTACATAGATCACGCTCAAGTCATACAATAGATCTTCAAAATTCTGTTTCCTACATAGATCACGCTCAAGTCATACAATAGATCTTCAAAATTCTGTTTCCTACATAGATCACGCTCAAGTCATACAATAGATCTTCAAAATTCTGTTTCCTACATAGATCACGCTCAAGTCATACAATAGATCTTCAAAATTCTGTTTCCTACATAGATCACGCTCAAGTCATACAATAGATCTTCAAAATTCTGTTTCCTACATAGATCACGCTCAAGTCATACAATAGATCTTCAAAATTCTGTTTCCTACATAGATCACGCTCAAGTCATACAATAGATCTTTAAAATTCTGTTTCCTACATAGATCACGCTCAAGTCATACAATAGATCTTCAAAATTCTGTTTCCTACATAGATCACGCTCAAGTCATACAATAGATCTTCAAAATTCTGTTTCCTACATAGATCACGCTCAAGTCATACAATAGATCTTCAAAATTCTGTTTCCTACATAGATCACGCTCAAGTCATACAATAGATCTTCAAAATTCTGTTTCCTACATAGATCACGCTCAAGTCATACAATAGATCTTCAAAACTCTGTTTCCTACATAGATCACGCTCAAGTCATACAATAGATCTTCAAAATTCTGTTTCCTACATAGATCACGCTCAAGTCATACAATATAGATCTTCAAAATTCTGTTTCCTACATAGATCACGCTCAAGTCATACAATAGATCTTCAAAATTCTGTTTCCTACATAGATCACGCTCAAGTCATACAATAGATCTTCAAAATTCTGTTTCCTACATAGATCACGCTCAAGTCATACAATAGATCTTCAAAATTCTGTTTCCTACATAGATCACGCTCAAGTCATACAATAGATCTTCAAAATTCTGTTTCCTACATAGATCACGCTCAAGTCATACAATAGATCTTCAAAATTCTGTTTCCTACATAGATCACGCTCAAGTCATACAATAGATCTTCAAAATTCTGTTTCCTACATAGATCACGCTCAAGTCATACAATAAATCTTCAAAATTCTGTTTCCTACATAGATCACGCTCAAGTCATACAATAGATCTTCAAAATTCTGTTTCCTACATAGATCACGCTCAAGTCATACAATAGATCTTCAAAACTCTGTTTCCTACATAGATCACGCTCAAGTCATACAATAGATCTTCAAAATTCTGTTTCCTACATAGATCACGCTCAAGTCATACAATAGATCTTCAAAATTCTGTTTCGTACATAGATCACGCTCAAGTCATACAATAGATCTTCAAAATTCTGTTTCCTACATAGATCACGCTCAAGTCATACAATAGTACTTCAAAATTCTGTTTCCTACATAGATCACGCTCAAGTCATACAATAGATCTTCAAAATTCTGTTTCCTACATAGATCACGCTCAAGTCATACAATAGATCTTCAAAATTCTGTTTCCTACATAGAGCCTCAATAGCAAGAATTGCCAACTTGGTTTGGTTTGGTTTGGTTTTTAGTTTTAGGCACATCGGCACAATTTTAGGCCATGTCGTGCCTGCATTCCCTTGTTCAATCTATCCTCGCGAATTGTTGACCTCAAGTAATTCTTGATTAGTTTGAGGCGCATGAAGCTTCTTTCACCAGATGCCACAGTTACGGGTATTGTTAAAAAAAATTCTAAGTGCAACAAAGTAGTTTGGGAAAGCAGTGTACCTTTCATTAGTGGACATATAAGCTAAAATTTCTACTGAGGTTTTGTTGGTATTTGGTAGAATATGCCTTAAAGATTCCATTTCATCTGCTAATTCTCGCCCACATAGATCTGCTGACTGGTCTGTTGATGACGTCAATGCTTGCTCGATGATCCCTGCAAACTTTCTAATGTCCTCAAGCTGCAGGCTCTTGAATCTGACAAGAATCTCAAATAGATTGTGGTTTGATTTCAGCTGTTTATATCTCAGCTGCTCGGATTGAATTGCAGTGTCCACAATTGTGTTGAAGCAATTTATCCTGTAGTCATCTTCATCATTTCCAGGTGTGAAGTTTTCCACAGATTTATCACACTGCCTTTTCCTTTGACGTTTGGCTGCAAAGATTGCAACAACATCCATGTTTTCAGCCAACTCCTTTGCTGTCACAAGAATCTAAACAAACCCACCAACTCTCAGTTTTCTTTAGCCTTAACTTCCTCGACGTTTTCGTATATTTTGCATCATTATGCAATTACACATTTAATTAGCGCGGGGCCTATGAAAGCGCGGGGCCCACTGCGACCGAATAGGCTGCATTGGCTTAAGACCGGCCCTGTAAGTATGTATGTTACGAATAGAAATCAAAACCGTTTGACCAATCTTGATAAAACTTGGCATAAATGTTCCTTGGGTACTAACTTAGACCGTAGTGTATGTATTGTAGCCCTAAAACAAACTTATGTTTACCATATTTACATGAAAAGATCGAAAGGATCTAGTTTTAGATCTAATTTTAGAAACAACACTTCGCGCAGATAGTTTTTTACTTTGACACATGAAGATACAAAATATAGTCTATTGATTTCATTATTTAATAAAATTAACCTTAAAATGTGTGTTTCAAATGCATTTTTACATAAATCCGTTTCTTATATCTGCGAATTTAGAATTCTTGACGAACATTCTTTCATTAGACATTACGCGAAATGCTACACATCTCTCTATTCCTAGGTCTAAAACTCTATTTCAACTCTAAGATGATATAACTTCTCTTCGCAAAGATAGTTTTATAATTAAACACATGAACATATTAATATTCATTTCATATTTTAATCAAATTAACATTCAAATTGGTTTTTCTAAAGCATTTAACATAGGTCTACATTCTTTCGCCAATGTTTTCATACAAAATTGAATTCAGGTCAATTAGCTATTTTTAGCTCCATTCATAATATTTTTTTTATTCGCTTTACTTTTAACATTATTATTTTCTTTAATGGTTTCTATGACTATATGACTATATCAACAATACCAAGTTAAGACCCGCGGGCAGTGGGTAATATCTGTCTAGTAAGTGATATAGTTTAATTTAATGTTTTATTAGCTTTTCATATGAGTTGTGTTGGAGAACGAGTCATTGCTTCATGGTGAGATGTTCATGTCGTCAAAAGACTGAAATAGGGCTTGGAGTTGCTTGCCAATGATCCAACCCCCAAGACAACAACCTTCACAACCACACAGAGCACCCCCTATAAGTAGTTCGTGACATAACATCCTTGACATTGAGTTTCTCAAGTTCTCACGTTTTTCTTAGGTTCTATTAGATCGCTCCTACATTCCTCTATTTCTCTTTGTTACTGAATTTTATTGTTTAAATAATGTAAACCAAATGTTATAAAATCGATACCAGAGAAAAAAGATTTATATCTTAAAATTTAGTGTGAAAATTCCCAATACTCTGTTTACTCTACGATAGTTGGTAGGCTAGTCTCGTGTCAAACCATACTTGCGCATGAGCGAACACTCTTGCAATGAAGAACTAAACACTGTGTTAAACAATGGGTCTGTTTTCTCTACCAAGATCATTTTAGTATTATTATTATTACATTTGTGAAGTGAAATATCTTTTTCAGACAAGTGAGTATTTAGGAGCAGCTCAAGTCAAACACTGTATTATAGAGAATGTTTGCCGGACAATGCCTCTTGAACGTTTTTTTAAGTTTTGTCTCAAAATCTCAACATAATGATGTTCAACATTACTGAACACTTGGACAACAATCACATGAGCAGAGACATTTTTAAAAGTCTTTTTTAGTCTATAACTTACACTATTTTATCTTTTTAAACTTTGACAATGCCAAATTTACAGGGTTAATAGATAAATAGACCTTTGTAAAATAATTTAAATGGTCTTCCCTCCTACTGTATATCAGTAATACCCAGGAGTCTTATAGCGGGCCTGTTCTGTTCACGCAAAAGGCGTCATAGTACTATTGTGGTACGTGACGTTTTGGCGCAGCTGTTTTAGCGCGAGACTTTTGGCGCGATATATAATTTGACGATAATTTAATAATCGCGTAGCTTTCATAAAAATGGTTATTTCACTCTGTATAATATTGTATGTATAGTATGAATTCTAACATCCTCCAACGAATTTTTAGCGGCCCCCGAAAGGGGAAAAGACGCTATTAGTTTGTGTGGCCTGTCTGTCCGTCCCCCCGTCCCGTTTAGATCTCAGAAACTAGAAGAGAAAATGAAAATCGGACATCATGATATTTTAGATCATTCAAAGTTCTGATGCAACGGCTACTTTTTTCTTTTTCGGAAGTGAACCATCTAATGTAAAAAATTATCTATGCAAGCAGACTTTTCAAAAAATTACACTACTTTTCAATGAAAAACTTCAGGGGAGGTAACTTTAGACTTCTTCATTAATAAATTTAGCTTCATTCATAGATTCGCGCATTGGTACAAAAAATTCGCATCTAAGGTTACAATGGCAAAAGTGTCAATGGATCATTATAAAATATAATTTCCATCTATTAACTAACTCGTTGAATGGAATACTGATTCAAATGTTGTTTTTTAAAAAGAATTTTGATACGAACTTCGTTTTGGTTATAAGTTTCAAAAATAACGAGCAACTTTTATAGCGCAGTTTTGACATATCCTCATTAAAGGGGTTATATATACTTGTATTCATATCATTATCATTATTCATAAATCAGTTCATTGTATAACTATCATTAGATCAAATTTATAATTTAATTTAAATCATCATACACATTGTTTATTAGTTTATGTATAACTGTGTGTGTATGGTGTGTCTGTCTGTCTGAACTTGGACCTAAAAATAATACAAGTTATAAAGTAATTATAACATATACACACGTTACAAATTAATATTATTTTTAATACGTAGACAAGTTAACAATTAGTAAATTAGATTTTAAGTCCCGATGTATAAATGTATATATGACAGGTACTACAACATGCTAAATAAGTCTTTAAAAAATATATTAAATATAACATAGAATTAATAACAGCATTCATTACACGTAATTATCAAGAGATAGTCTTATATTTTACAATCAAGAAATGTAAGAGAACATCGATTGTCTAGATCATATGATATAAAATACAGTCGTGACTTCAAAAAAGTAGATGCTTACGTCCTAGGCGTATCGCGGATCTATCAAGTCATGCATATTAATCAATGACTTAAACTCTGGCAAATCATTGATTTTTCTAGCTGACAGGCAACCCATTCCATGCTCTAATAGCATTAAGAAATTCACATTCAATCTATATTAATAGTAAAAATATATAAATTAAAGATATTGAAATGATGTTGTTTTTTGACAATTAACAAATTGTAATAATAATAATAGTAATATAGATAATGATAATAATTGTAATAATAATAATAATAGTATTAATAATAACAATAATAGTAATAATAATAATAATTTATCTTTATTATCCATGAGGAAATGTGTCTTATAATTGTGCATTAAAAGTTAAAACAGCTAAAATCAAAAGCTAATGAAAAACAAGAAAAAACATTTTCTAAAAACTTTAAAAAAAAAAAATTCTCAATGTCTCAATGCACTATGATCACTTGCCTGGACCAGTTGGGACAGAGAGGGGGGAGCGGTAGTAAGGTTTCCGTGATCACTCTTTAAATGCATTTTAAAAAGTTGTACGACTTAAATTCGGACTCGAGGGATTAGATTTCCTCAAAGGGACTAACTCAACCACATCTGTCAAGTACAATTTATTTTCTTTACTTGATATCAAAATAATTAATTACCAGTACTTAATTAGCTAAATGGTTAATTTTTTTAGCGGCCCCCGTAAGGGAAAAAGCCGCTTTTAGGTTTGTGCAAAATGTCCGTCTGTCCGTCTGTAACACTCAGATCTCGAAAACTAGAAGAGAAAGGAAAAATATTATTTCACCATGCGATGCGGCTCGAAAAGTTTAGGTGCAACTGCTACTTTTGGTTTTCTAAAATCAAACCGTCTAGTTTAGTGATGCCCAAACTACGGCCAGCGGTTCAGATCCTGCCCGCGACGTGTTTCCATCCGGCCCGCCGAAATATTGGAACAAAGTGTAGAAGATAAAAAAAAAAGTTGATAATTGTTTCTCTACGTTAGGATTGGAACTTTGATAGATTTCATTTAAATGTAGTGTTTATTTTTATTTATTTTTTTGGCGACAAAAGTTGACAGTTAGTTTTGGTTCTTAGACTATTTCGCTACTTTCTTGAGCTGGCCTTATCCTTGACATTTTGTGTGTGCAACACATGGCATCATTACTGCATCCTTTTGAAACCAATGCGAATGGTACCATACTATTTAATATTTGTGCTTTCATGAAATGGGAGAGCCGAAGGAACGAAAAGTAGACTTTGACTGTAGAAACTTCCAGAACTAGATAGATCTTTACTTCTTTTTTTTGTTTCGAACATGATAATAAGCCAATATTTTTTATTTGTAATGAAAACATGCCGATGGCTAGGAGGAAAGGAAGGGAGATAAGATGCACCCCTGTCTAGATGCTAGCAGTGATGAAAGAAATCTGTTCTGAAAAGAAGAATGCAGTTGAAACCGTCAGACTTTCTCGCATGACTATTGCAAGGCGAGTGGAAGATATGGTACAAATCTCCATTCAAAACTAAATGAAGCAGATTTGGAAATGTTTTCGATTGCAGTTGAGGAGTGCCCAGACAGTTCTGCAAATGAAACTGATTGACTTAAAAAGCTAGACATCCCTGCTTGAGAATTTCGAGCGATGCAGACCATTGTTTTCTATGCCCTGTGGCCTGCAGTAACGTTTGTGATAGCCGAAAACCAACGTTTTCAAAGCACTTCATTGAGCAGGGCTACACACACATTGTTAGTAATAAAACAGGTCAATCCTTATTTGGTAATCGCTTTACGGGTGTAAGTAGAGCCACGGGTTGGTAATAAACTATTTTCAATGGTTTATTATCTTTTTCATTGTTTTCTTCTTTTCATTGCTGTGTTAGAAATTAAATTGCCCGCAGACCAAATAAGGTTGGGCAACACAGGTCTAGTTTATAAAATTAATTATGCAAGCGATTTTTTTTAATAAAAATACACCAATTCTAAAACAAATACGTAAATGTAAGGAAGGCAATGTTACAATATGTTAGCAAAAATGGCATTGCGATTTTTTTATTTTTAGTATCATTAAGTCTAATATATTTATAAAATGTATTACAAATGTTCAAAACAAATATAAATATTATTTGAAATGTGTGGGCTTTTTTTAGTCAACTAGCTGCTAAAATTATAAGAAAACATTATTTTTGTTTATAAAGGCTAAGAATGCACTTTGTATGTAAATATCACGCACATTTTTTTTAATGGACTTTTTATGCAGAGACTTTCGAGCAGTAGCGTGACAAGGATTTGCATCATAAGGTGCTATCATTTCCCTGAAAATTTGTAACATACACAATACTAACTGTAAAATTAACTGTAAAAATGTTCCGGATATTGTTTTATAAAAAATGAAATATGTCAAATGATTGTTTGAAATCGCATAATTTACTGATATTACACTTATATTCTTTAACAATACGTCACTATAGTTTAATTATCGATATCAAATTGTTCCGTATTTTCATCTTTAAACAAATTTCAAAAATATCGACAATAGCTTGTTCAGGATTTTTAAAAAAAGAAAGTAATTTACTAGAAACGATTATTGAAAATCACTTTTTTCACTTATTTTACATTTAATTTTCTTGCTGAAACATAAAAAAAGTTTTTTAAGCGATAAAGAATGTTCCGGATTTTTATTTTGAAAAGAAATCGACCTACGTTCTTACAAATCGTCGCGAAAAATTTCCGAATTTTATATGAAAAATTAACTAACGCAAAATAACTGTTTGAAATCCCTCTTCTAATTTATAAAAAAAATAGTCTTCGCATTTACAAAAAAATGTTGTTCCGTATTTTTTATGAAAAATATTACAACTCTATTTTTATGTAAAAAAAATCTCACTTCCCTCTTATAGTACATTTAATTTTCTAGCTAAAACGTTACAAAATCTATTTATCGTTAATATTATGTTTCGATTTTTAAGGAAAACAACTTCCTAACACCAAAGTATGGAATGAAAATCTCTCCACAAGGCTGTGGTACCCCTAATGTTTATACAAGACCATCCCAAAAACTTAATTAACGGTATTACATTTATCTGGAATTCTCTTTTTCTCTTACTATTTATACAAACATCCATAACAATCTATTATATATACTTAAATCTATTGCGTTCATACTTAAAACCATTGCGATGTTTCGAAACGAAAATTAAAGGTTAATCAAATTGTCAATAGCGTTTAGTTTTTTTTTATATATGTGGGACAGACAGACTGACAGACAAAACGGACAAAAATGCGGATTTAATCCTCTTTCAATAAATCCTATTAGAACTCTGTGCACCAATGTCGTTAAATATCTCGTGTTAATAAAGACATTTTCTTGGGTACTAGACCATTGTGACGTAATATGAATGGATTATTTAAATGTAATGCTAAAAAACTCGGTGCACCAATGTCTATGAACACTCGGTAACTGGCTCGTATTGATGAAGGCAATTTTTAGTCTAACTAGGCCGTGTGACGTAGTGGATTTTTTTTCCTTTGACTTCATTTGGAATTAATTATTTTAATGAAATGCTAAATCAACTCGGTTTAGTAATGTTTATTAAACCTCGTTATCTGACTCGTATTTTAAAAAGACATAATAACTAGATTAAGATCTTATCTAAATTTTTAAAACTCAAACTAGATTTTTTACAGTAAATATAGATTTTTAAAATTAGATCTATATTTATAATCTAATTAAAATCATTCTATGTCTAGTTTAGACTGATATAGACTAGATCAAGATATAGAATTTCAATTTCTAGGCTTAAAGTGTAGATTTTGATTTCCAAACGTCTAAATCAATATTGCAATGCTATAGCTTAATATACGAAAACTAATCTACTATTTTTAAATTTAATGTTGCATTCAATCTATTGATAGATTATCTAGGCTTTTTATTTTCACAAATCTAATTCATCTAAATTATTGTACACTTATATTTAAATCTAGTAGTTATAGATCTTAAGAGTGCTAAATCTGAAGTTTAGTTTAGGTAGATCTACATCCTCATTCTAGTTCTATTTAAATGAAAATGCCGATAGCTCTGTTGTTAACTGTGCTGAGACATCGATGTATGCCTGCAAACAAGATGTGCTGAGACATCGATGTAGGCCTACAAACAAGATGTGCTGAGACATCGATGTATGCCTACAAACAAGATGTGCTGAGACATCGATGTAGGCCTACAAACAAGATGTGCTGAGACATCGATGTAGGCCTACAAACAAGATGTGCTGAGACATCGAAGTAGGCCTACAAGCAAGATGTGCTGAGACATCGATGTAGGCCTACGAACAAGATGTGCTGAGACATCGATGTATGCCTGCAAACAAGATGTGCTGAGACATCGATGTAGGCCTACAAACAAGATGTGCTGAGACATCGATGTATGCCTACAAACAAGATGTGCTGAGACATCGATGTAGGCCTACAAACAAGATGTGCTGAGACATCGATGTAGGCCTACAAACAAGATGTGCTGAGACATCGAAGTAGGCCTACAAGCAAGATGTGCTGAGACATCGATGTAGGCCTACGAACAAGATGTGCTGAGACATCGATGTATGCCTACAAACAAGATGTGCTGAGACATCGATGTAGGCCTACAAACAAGATGTGCTGAGACATCGATGTAGGCCTACAAACAAGATGTGCTGAGACATCGAAGTAGGCCTACAAGCAAGATGTGCTGAGACATCGATGTAGGCCTACAAACAAGATGTGCTGAGACATCGATGTAGGCCTACAAACAAGATGTGCTGAGACATCGATGTAGGCCTACAAACAAGATGTGCTGAGACATCGATGTAGGCCTACAAGCAAGATGTGTTGAGACATCGATGTAGGCCTACAAACAAGATGTGCTGAGACATCGATGTAGGCCTACAAGCAAGATATCTATTCTTTTCTTCTTTTTTTTTTTTTAATGACAAATCAATGCTTAAAGATGATCTAAAATCGCTCGTCTGACATATTGTACATATCCGGTAAATGTCATGCCGTAATGTGTAATATATCTCTTTATCAATAATTAATAGACTATTAGTTTGTAACCAATTTGTTATTAAGTTAACAGCAATGCCTGGTGGTGCGGTTAGCGTGCTCGACTGATTATCTCGACGGTAACGGGTTCATACCCAGCTCGCTGCCATCCTCCGTCGTCCAGCGGGAGGTTTGGACAAGGAAGTTAATTATCTTTAATTTTGAAAGAACATCCAAAACATGTAAGACAGAAAAACAAATTTTACAACGGCAAATAAATATTTGAAACATTATTACTTTTGACAATCAAAATAAAATCACGTCTTGAATATTTCTTGCGAATAGGAGGATCCGACAGAGATCCGACGGGGGCCGCCTCTGAGTTTGTGTGATAACACAAGCTCTCTTTGTAATCTTGTTTCTTGTTTAGTCAGATAAAAGAAATTATTGTGCACAATTTCAATTTGATCCGAGATTGTGTGTGGGAGACATAACGTGTACAAACTTTTTTACCAGACAGACGGACAGAGTTGATATAAGCTTTGTAAAAAGTTCTTACCAGTTTTCCTCAAACATCATAAAGTTGGATTGGATTCAATGATTTCATTGTCAAGGAAGCAAAAGAGTTCTTGTCTCCTTGCTCTGGTTGTCATTATCTTGTAGTTTCTTATTTCTTTCTACGCTCTCTATGTTCTCTTGTGTCTATTCAAACCACAGACGTACTTTGTGCGCCCTCTAACTCTAGTCTCTATGTTCTCTCGTGTCTATTCAAACCACAGACGTACTTTGTGCGCCCTCTAACTCTAGTCTCTATGTTCTCTCGTGTCTATTCAAACCACAGACGTACTTTGTGCGCCCTCTAACTCTAGTCTGTATTTTCTCATATAAATTGCTGAGAAAAGAATCACTAGCTTGTTGGGAAACTCCAGAATGTAAGGCATTATTGATTCAAGAGATTAATAAAGAAAAGTTTAAGAAAATTAGCGAATTGTCTTTTAAGTCTAGATGAAAAGGTCTATCAATGGAATATTATAAACTCTGGTAGATTCTTTCTCGGCAGAAGGGAGGAGGGGTGGAGTAAATAAATGTTTTATTGTTTTTTAATCAAACATTAATTAATTATTTAGAGACAAACAATCGCTCTATAAGTTGTACAAAGGCGGTATTGTCTTTAAAAAAAAGTATTTTCATTTTTACTTGTTTTTAATTAGGTTAAAGTTAAAGTACAAAACACAAGATCTAGATTACGTATCGGAATAAGGATTAATTATCTACATGTTCACTTTAATATAATTAGATGATGTGTTTTGAAGATCCATTTTAGCTGAAGTATTGAAATAGTAGGACTATACCAAGTAAGCAGGTCATAACAGTTGATTTAGAGTCTTGTTTGTCTGTAGGGGAATAAGAAACAAAATTATGACCTACTATACAAGTGATTATTGTGGTATATAGAAGATCTAATACATAGAGGATGTAATATATAGAAAATGTAATATATAGAAGATGTAATATATAGAAGATGTAATATATAGAAGATGTAATATATAGAAGATGTAATATATAAAAGATGTAATATATAGAAGATGTAATATATAGAAGATGTAATATATAGAAGATGTAATATATAGAAGATCTAATACATAGAGGATGTAATACATAGAGGATGTAATATATAGAAGATGTAATATATAGAAGATGTAATATATAGAAGATTTAAATAGAAGTCATAGTTTTAAAAACAAACAGAAAGTTCTTGTGGTAAACAAAAAAAAATTGTCACTAGAATAGTAGTTCCAGACTGGTATCTTCCTATTTCATTATTTCCAGACTGGTATCTTCCTATTTCATTATTTCCAGACTGGTATCTACCTATTTCATTATTTCCAGACTGGTATCTTCCTATTTCATTATTTCCAGACTGGTATCTACCTATTTCATTATTTCCAGACTGGTATCTTCCTATTTCATTATTTCCAGACTGGTATCTACCTATTTCATTATTTCCAGACTGGTATCTACCTATTTCATTATTTCCAGACTGGTATCTTCCTATTTCATTATTTCCAGACTGGTATCTACCTATTTCATTATTTCCAGACTGGTATCTTCCTATTTCATTATTTCCAGACTGGTATCTACCTATTTCATTATTTCCAGACTGGTATCTTCCTATTTCATTATTTCCAGACTGGTATCTACCTATTTCATTATTTCCAGACTGGTATCTTCCTATTTCATTATTTCCAGACTGGTATCTACCTATTTCATTATTTCCAGACTGGTATCTTCCTATTTCATTATTTCCAGACTGGTATCTACCTATTTCATTATTTCCAGACTGGTATCTTCCTATTTCATTATTTCCAGACTGGTATCTACCTATTTCATTATTTCCAGACTGGTATCTTCCTATTTCATTATTTCCAGACTGGTATCTACCTATCTGATTAGTCCCAGAATGGTATCTTCCTATTTCATTTGTTCCAGATTGGGATCTTCCTATTTCATTTGTTCCAGGCTGGGATCTTCCTATTTCCTTATTTACAGGATGGGATCTTCCTATTTCCTTATTTCCAGGCTGGGATCTTCCTATTTCATTATTTCCAGGCTGGGATCTTCCTATTTCCTTATTTACAGGATGGGATCTTCCTATTTCATTATTTCCAGGCTGGGATATTCCTCTTTCATTAGTTTCTGAATGTGATCTTCCTATTTCATTTGTTCCAGCCTGGGATCTTCCCATTTCATTTGTTCCAGATTGGGATCTTCCTATTTCATAAGTTCCAGCCTGGGATCTTCCTATTTCATTATTTCCAGGCTGGGATCTTCCTATTTCATTTCTTCCAGATTGTGATTTTCTATTTCATTAGTTCCAGCATGGGATCTTCCTATTTCATTTGTTCCAGACGGCTCTTCCAATTTCATAAACCTTAATTTTTTAGCCCAACAGAAATCTATTGAAATAATAAGTTTCGCATCCTGGTTTTGGCGGCCTAAGTAGTAGGATTCAGACAAATTCAAACATCCTGTCATCATGGCGGGCGGTCATTTCATCTTTGGTCGTTTCATCCCCGGTCATTTCATCCCCGGTCATTTCATCTTTGGTCATTTCATCCCCGGTCATTTCATCTTTGGTCATTTTATCCCCAATTAAATATTTTTTTCTTAGCCATTCTGTAATTGTAAGAGTGCGGTGGCTGAATGTTTATGCGCTTGGCTTTGGCGCGCCTCTGAGTCCACCCAACTCTAATGGGTACCTGGCTTTAGTTATGTAAAGTAAAAGCGGTTGGTTGTTGTACTGGCCACATGACACCCTGCTCCTTGACCTTTGGCCAAAGAAACAGATGACCTTAGCATGATCTGCCCTGTAGATCGTAAGGTCTGAAAGGGGAAATTTACATAATGTAATTGTGTTATTAAGGTTTTGACTTTAAGAACTCATTTCATCTAACACAAATATATTTATTTCGAATGCTTTTCGATATTATTATTTGTCGGATAAAAAGATCAGAAGCTGTAATGATCTGGGAATGAATTGACGGGGATGAATTGACCAGTAATGAAGTGACCGGGAATGTAATGACCATGGGATGAAGTTACCAAAGATGAAATAAACGGGGATGAAGTGCCCAGGGATGAAGTGCCCGGGATGAAGTGACTGGGGATGAAGTGACTGGGGATGAAGTGACTGGGGATGAAGTGACTGGGGATGTAATGACCATGGGATGAAGTTACCAAAGATGAAATAAACGGGGATGAAGTGCCCAGGGATGAAGTGCCCGGGGATGAAGTGACTGGGGATGAAGTGACTGGGGATGAAGTGCCCAGGGATGAAGTGCCCGGGGATGAAGTGACTGGGGATGAAGTGACTGGGGATGAAGTGACTGGTGATGAAGTGACTGGGAATAAAGTGACTGGGGATGAAGTGACTGGGGATGAAATGACTGGGGATGAAGTGACTGGGAATGTAATGACCATGGGATGAAGTTACCAAAGATGAAATAAATGGGGATGAAGTGCCCAGGGATGAAGTGCCCGGGATGAAGTGCCCAGGGATGAAGTGCCCGGGATGAAGTGACTGGGGATGAAGTGACTGGGGATGAAGTGACTGGGGATGAAGTGACTGGGGATGAAGTGACTGGGGATGAAGTGACTGGTGATGAAGTGACTGGGGATGAAGTGACTGGTGATGAAGTGACTGGGGATAAAGTGACTGGGGATGAAGTGACTGGGGATGAAATGACTGGGGATGAAATGACTGGGGATGAAGTGACTGGGAATGTAATGACCATGGGATGAAGTTATCAAAGATGAAATAAACGGGGATGAAGTGCCCAGGGATGAAGTGCCCGGGATGAAGTGACTGGGGATGAAGTGACTGGGGATGAAGTGACTGGGGATGAAGTGACTGGGGATGAAGTGACTGGGGATGAAGTGACTGGGGATGTAATGACCATGGGATGAAGTTACCAAAGATGAAATAAACGGGGATGAAGTGCCCAGGGATGAAGTGCCCGGGGATGAAGTGACTGGGGATGAAGTGACTGGGGATGAAATGACTGGGGATGAAGTGACTGGGGATGAAGTGACTGGGGATGAAGTGCCAGGGGATGAAGTGACTGGGGATGAAGTGACTGGGGATGAAGTGACTGGGGATAAAATGACCGGAGACCGCCATCCTCTGCTCAGCCGACTTGTATTTCTCCACCTTTAACATTTGTTTACAACATCGAGTTTTAAAGATGTTTTCATAATAATGACTCCTGATAACTCTGTCCTGTGTTGGTGTGTGACTTTTGAATGTAATTAATGTACAAGTTTTCATACATCAATAAAGACGGTGTTACTTCCACGTGACATTGCCAGATTTCTTGAAATCTTTGCCCAGTTTGGTAAATAAACAAAACAATGACACTGAGGGATGAAAAAAAGAAGGCCAACTTAAGATGGCAAGATACTCCATTACGTGAATCAAACAAAATACCATTATTTATCAGATAAGTGTGTGCAGTTATATAATTTATATCTGGGCCAAAGAGAAGTAGTAAAAAAAACAAAAAAGGTTTTATCACTAATCGTGTGTCAGAGTCTATTGAGTCTAAGGACTTCGTTTTATCCAACGTGCCGTCATGTTCTGGTCACACCTTGTGTCCTGCCAAAGCGTAGTAATCAAGTTTAAGATGTAAGCTTAGTCTAAGCATGTAGCATATGATCCCAACACTACGCCAATGCAATCATCGCTCCACATTGCTCTAAACTGAAACAATTTCGCATGATATGTCTCAGAAAAATACTGATTGTTAAAGAAAATAAAACCAGGTACTGAAATCCTTCCAAGAGTAGGCCTGAAAAACATCCACAAAATCTTGATGCAGTCTTAGCTTCTCTGAAAGCCTATAACATTGACTTTGCTAGCTAAAATACGGGTGCATATGATAGAGCATCAGGGCGTCGCGCTGTGAAAACTGCGCACAAATTACAGAAGACAAGAGAATAGTGCAGGCAGATATAAAAACAAACCCAATGACACAAGCTTCTTTTTGAAAAAGACGAAGTCAATGCAAACCACAGTCTTAACATGTAGCACGTGATCCCATCAGTAGGTCAATGTTTGAAATAGTCCTATTTTAGAATGAACAAAATTGTGACTTGTACATTTGTTTGCTCCAGGATCTCGACTAACAAATACTATGTGGCTTCTCTCCCCTTTATTCTCCTCTTGTGTTTGAAATGTAGTTTATACATTTCATTTCGGTATGGTCTAAATACATCAATTAATTATTATTTTACAGATCTAATGTTTATATCATCTCTACCTCCTCTACTTTTAGTCCCTTGCACTGGAGCAGTGTAAATAAAATCTCCACATTTGGGTAAATTAGCAGGAGCTTTAGGATAGAGTTCTTTAGCTACATTAAACAATAAAGCCATGCCATCAGCACTGTGTAACTCTATGTGACAGTGTAATATCCACAGGCCAGGGTTATCGGTCTTGAATCGAACTACAACGTATCTGAAATCATAAAATTTCTTGTCAATTTAGATCGCAAAAACTAATGCCGAGAATGGGAAAATATATTATCATGGAGTTATTACGTTTGAATTAATGTAACAGTAATGAAAACTTATATTTTTCTTTTAATTAAGCTTTCATATCTATTCATATACATTTAAAGCATGTTTCAAACAAAGCTGAAATAGGCAGGTCTAACCATCTGTATATATATAATTCATTAATTCCACACATCAGTAATGCTCAAAGCACGGCCGCGGGCCAGATCCGGCCTGCAACGTGGTTTCATCCGGCCCCCCCCCCCGAAATGTCGACACCCACAAAGTGTAAACAACCCCATCGAAAAAAAAATGGCTTATGTGTCTTTACCTACGTAAGGGCCCTCAATTTTTTTTAAATTGATTGGTACCATGACACATTAGTGTGTGAATAAAATGAGAATCTACCAGAAAAAGAGAACGGATCTGAACATTTGTGTGTGGAGCTTGATAGTAAAGCCAATATATTTCATCTCTACAAGAAAGTGTCTGAACAATCTCTGGACGTCATTATGAAACAAATATGACGTCATTCTTGGTTTGAACCCCGAATACAAATATTGTTAAACTACGCCTAGACATTGGAGGATCGATGGGAATAGTTAGCAAAAAGCGACAAGAAAATGAGTCGGCGTCAAAGCTAGCTACAATGTTGCTCCTATTTTAAGTACAGAAATTAAGCCATTTTCTGATGCGTGAAAAAAATCACTTCAGATATCCAATTCCTTAATGTAAGTACTAGCTCCTCGGGTTTCTAATCTAATAGTTTCAAATTCAGGTCAATTTCATTTCGTTTTTTGTGTGTACATTTTCGTTCATGTGGCCCGCGACACGAGTGTCAGAAATTAAAATGGCCCGCAGGTCGAATTAGGCTGGGCATCATTGCTCTACAAAAAGCAGAACAGCACGCACGCATGCTGACTCTCTAACACTCGATGAAAAAGTCATGGAAAGATAACTCTTTTATTTCTGTAAGTCGGACTAGAGTTGTCCCACGTAACTTTCGCGGCGGCAGAGAGCGCGACTTAGAAAAAAAGAGGGGGGGGGGGAGAACAAGTAATCTTCTCTGTACATATAATTCTTTACGTCGCCCAACCATGCCCCCTCCCTCCCGCGCCATCGCTCGCTCTCCAGGCATGCGCAACAGTGTGTATCTCAGTCGCTCCTGACATGGACGATTGTATGTCTATCTCTCGCTCACTCTCTGTCTGACTGTCTGTCTCTCGCTCACTCTCTCTATCTGACTGTCTATCTCTCGCTCACTCTCTCTGTCTGACTGTCTATCTCTCGCTCACTCTCTCTGTCTGACTGTGTATTTCTCGCTCACTCTCTCTGTCTGACTGTCTATCTCTCGCTCACGCTCTCTGTCTGACTGTCTATCTCTCGCTCACTCTCTCTGTCTGACTGTCTTTCTCTCGCTCACTCTCTCTGTCTGACTGTCTCTCGCTAACTCTATCTGTCTGACTGTCTATCTCTCGCTCACATTCTCTGTCTGACTGTCTATCTCTCGCTCACTCTCTCTGTCTGTCTGTCTATCTCTCGCTCACTCTCTCTGTCTGACTGTCTATCTCTCGCTCACTCTCTCTGTCTGACTGTCTATCTCTCGCTCACTCTCTCTGTCTGACTGTCTATCTCTCGCTCACTCTCTGTCTGACTGTCTATCTCTCGCTAACTCTCTCTGTCTGACTGTCTATCTCTCGCTCACTCTCTCTGTCTGACTGTCTCTCGCTCACTCTCTGTCTGACTGTCTCTCGCTCACTCTCTCTGTCTGACTGTTTCTCGCTCACTCTCTCTGTCTGACTGTCTATCTCTCGCTCACTCTCTGTCTGACTGACTATCTCTCGCTAACTCTCTCTGTCTGACTGTCTATCTCTCGCTCTATCTGTCTGACTGTCTATCTCTCGCTCACATTCTCTGTCTGACTGTCTATCTCTCGCTCACTCTCTCTGTCTGTCTGTCTATCTCTCGCTCACTCTCTCTGTCTGACTGTCTATCTCTCGCTCACTCTCTCTGTCTGACTGTCTATCTCTCGCTCACTCTCTCTGTCTGACTGTCTATCTCTCGCTCTCTCTCTCTGTCTGACTGTCTATCTCTCGCTCACTCTCTGTCTGACTGTCTATCTCTCGCTAACTCTCTCTGTCTGACTGTCTATCTCTCGCTCACTCTCTCTGTCTGACTGTCTCTCGCTCACTCTCTGTCTGACTGTCTCTCGCTCACTCTCTCTGTCTGACTGTCTCTCGCTCACTCTCTCTGTCTGACTGTCCTTCTCTCGCTCACTCTCTGCCTGACTGTCTGTCTCTCGCTCACTCTCTCTGTCTGACTGTGTATCTCTCGCTCAATCTCTCTGTCTGACTGTCTGTCTCTCGCTCACTCTCTCTGTCTGACTGTCTATCTCTCGCTCACTCTCTCTGTCTGACTGTCTATCTCTCGCTCACTCTCTGTCTGACTGTCTATCTCTCGCTCACTCTCTCTGTCTGACTGTCTGTCTCTCGCTCACTCTCTCTGTCTGACTGTTGTTATGACATGATTAGGAATTAGTTATTTGTTTCGGGAATAAGGGGAAAGTTTTACTTGGCGACAAATGACGTGACAGATCTTTAAAAAACAAGAACGCTCTTAGTGACGCTAGAAAGAGGATGCTTTGTGTAGAGCAGTAGAATATAGATACGGATTTAGGGACATAGCTGACATAGGACGATTCCCTTCTTAATTATTAAATGGATTTGTAAACAGCATCAGCGTCGACTACATATTTTGTTTGTTTCGGCTTTTCGCCGGTGTTACTGAAGTAGTTTTGAGTTCGGTATTACCTCCCGTCAAACGTAGATCTACACTAGATCTATCTACAAGCATCAACACCGCGCGGAAGCCTGAACAACGTGGCGACCCCCGACTCGGAGCTTACTGGCAGCAACATCAAGAAGAATAGAAGCCCTCTGTTAGGAGGAGGCAGAAGTCAACGTCATCGGCCTAGTCTGCAGCTAGACCCTGATTATACGGCCACGTCGGCGAAGGAAAGCCAGTAAGATCCTGGACTCGTAGAACTAGGAGGTAACGAAATATAGATCTAGATCTACAGTTGTGATTCGTAAATGCCCATGCTTGTGGCATCGTATTGAAGCTTGTATCGAGAAGGCTACAGTTTGTGGAGGGAAGAAAACCGTCCTGTCGATTCCGTACTGAAGAGATATCGCCTGCCCGGCATAGTGAGAACGAACGTGAAGGTCACCTTCTGCAAGGCCAAGATCGACCGTTGGGGTCACGCCAGAGAACTTTTGACGTAGGAGACATCGTACTGCTTACGGCACTTAAGTACAGTGGTGCTAAGTTGATCTACAGCTCGGCTGAATTCTGTGCTACACGTTAGATAGCCAGATAGCCGGTAGTTTAGCACTGGACTTTGACTTTGTCGCTGTGTCAATAGTTGGACCGTTCCAGGTTCACTTTGGACAGACGACCACTTGGAACCACCGTACCTGCGTCGGAACCAGCAGCCGGAACCAGACTCTACGCCACCGACGAACCGGAGCCAGACGACAGATCACCGTGAACACCAGAACCAGACGCCGTACCACCGAAGAACCGGAGCCATTGCAGACCAGTACCGGAGGACCTTGGAGAGCCGAAACGTTCGTTGTTCTTGTCTCACCGCTAGGGAAGACATCGCCGTGAGCCTTGCCGCCGGGACAGACATTAGCGTAGGAAGAGTGGACCCGAGACTGACTGTGGAGTTATCACCGCTTCTTAGACAGATAAGTCAAGTGTTATTTAACTACTTTCTCCTTAGAATAATTAGAGTCTGTAGGGAAGTGACCACTCGCTAGATTATCACTACCAGGTTAAATCGTGGTGGATTGGGGATATCCTTAAAATTAGGTGTAATCTAGCAAGAGGTCCATATATATGTTTAGCTGTTAATGCGTCCTGTATGTGAGTGTGAATCATTTAGTTAAGCATTTGTTAGTAACGTCATGTATTAATTGTTTGCAATACTCCCGTCTTAAGTCTTACTGTCAGACGAAAGTCTCATTCATTAGAACTAGATCTATAGTTTGGTGTTTATCGTATTTAAGTTTATTTTCATAGTTTATTTGTATGAGGTGTAAGTTATATACACTCCTGGCTGTGAAAGCAGGTAAGAAGTAACTAACTAAGATCTAGCGTAATCTAGACTAGATCTGGGGAACAATCGAGGTGAAGCCTGATTGCCCAGTTGTAATTTTAGTATTTGTAAATAGACAGGTTGGTCTATTTACCGGCCACTAGTGTTGAGTAACACGTTGTCGGTTGAGGGTGCGTGTGTCGCACATCGTATTCAGTCGGGTCAAAGTGTAGCCTACACACTTGTACCAAGGATACTAAGTGTATCTTGAGAAAGGGTAGAAGTGGTTATCAGTCTAAGTTGGTAGTTAGACGCCAAGGGTTTTGTTTGTTGGTATAAGAGGTACCATAACGTAGGATAAAGTAACAATTAAGGAATATGGCAACTACTTCAGGTTACGACCTAGAAGAATTTAGAAAAAAGCTAATCCATGAAGCCAAGACAGAATTAGAACTGCGAGGCAAAGAACTAACTGCCTATGTGCAGCAGATGGTGGCGGCGGAAGCAGAGCGCTTGGAGAAGGAGAGAATTAGGGAAGCAGAGCGCTTGGAGAAGGAGAGAATTAGGGAAGCAGAGCGCTTGGAGAAGGAGAGAATTAGAGAAGCAGAACGCCTAGAGAGAGAGAAGGTTAGAGAAGCGGAAAAGGCCAGAGAAAAGGAAAAAGAAGAAGCAGATCGCAGAGAGCGGGAACGAGTCAGAGAAACTGAAAGAGCCAGAGAAAAAGAAAAAGAAGAGGCAGACCGTGTAGAACGGGAAAAAGTCAGAGAAGCGGAACGCATCGAGAGGGAGAAGAAAGAAGAGGCGGACAGAAAAGTGAGAATTCAAGTTGAGCAGATGAGGATAGAGGCTGGTGTAAGTGTGCCCATTGAAGGGAACAGCAACAATAGCGCCAATATAGAAAGCCATGGTAGCGCCGCATGGATGAAAAAGAAAATACAACCTTTTGCGGAAGACAAGGACGACATCGGCGACTATCTGAAACGCTTTGAAATTAAACTAGCAAAGTTTAATGTCCAAGAGAGGGAGTGGTCCGAAATCTTGTTGGACTTCGTGCATGGGAAAGCCCTCACGATTTGCCAGAACCACGATCACTCGATGCAAAACAGCTATCAGGTGCTAAAGAAGGAACTGTTAAACGCATACGGGCACAACGCGGCAACATTCCGAAAGAAGTATTACGAAAACACTCCATCCAGCCAAGTTGATCCACAAACAACTATCAACTCAGAGAAGGACTTCTTCACTAAATGGCTCGGATTCGAGAATGTGGAGAACACCTACGAGGGGTTGAAGAACTTTATTCTAATTGACAATTTTATCAATAAATGCGACCCTCAGCTACAGTCTTTTATAAAAGAAAGAAACCCTAAGGTAATTGAAGACTTGGTAGAAATTATTAGGATCTTTAAGAATGCTTATCCAAACAACCCACTTTCAGTTAGAGACCACAAAAAAGTTATTGACCTGGTAAATTATGTAAAGGGAAATGATAGCAATGATAGGGAGTATTGTAGAAGGAATGATGTTAGTGATAGGGACACCTATGGTAGGAGAAATGATAGGTCCAGGGAACGTGGGAACAATAGTCGGGATAGTTATGATGGCATAAAGGATAGATCCTGGGAAAATGAAAACAATGGCAGGAAAAGTTATGAGAGGAGAATAGATAGACCTAAAGCGGGTGATAGAAACCTTAGGGAGGTTACATGTTTTAACTGTCAGGAAAAGGGACACATGGCATACCAGTGTAGGAAACATAGAGGGAATGGAGCTGGCAATAGGAATACACAGGATAATAGTGGCACTAGTGATAGGAGAGGTAATCAAGGAAACCGTAGACAAGAGAGGGATAATCGGTCACCAGATAGGGTTAATTTTGTAAGGAGCATCCAAGACAGGGATCGTGATAGTAGGGATAGTGAACCAGATGAAGAAATTAACTACGTTGATTGTGGGGAAGATAGGTTTAAATTATATCCGGGCATGATAAATAATAAACAGATAAATGTGATCCGGGACACAGCTAGCAGTACACTCGCGATCAGAGGGGGATTAGTTAAGTTCAATGATTATTTAGGCTATACCAAAATCAGTCAGATTGGCAGACGGCGCAGTTAAGAGGTTCGAAGCATGCAAAGTGTTCCTTCGATCTCCATTGTATACAGGGTATTGTGAAGGGGTAGCCATGCCGAGGTTATCTAGAGATGTTTTACTTGGAAATGTAGCAGGTGTCAGAGCCGCTACTGACAAACAGGTTAGAAGTTGGAAAAACAGGTATGGCAACATGAGGCGAAACAAACTTAGAAAGGACATAATTTGTTTTAACTGCCATAAACATGGGCACATCGCTAAAGACTGTTGGAGTAGGGCAGAACAGTCTGAACAGAAGATTGCGAGTTCGGATAGGAGGCACAGGTCTGTATCCGACATTGATGATAGAAGCGATGACTGTGGTAGCGGTAAGCGCACGTCATACAGAGGAAGAAGGACACACGCGGGCTATAGTGGTGTAAGAAGAGATGTTAACTCCAGTTGGAGAGAACAAATGTATGGGTCGTGTAGATAGCCTGTGAAACATAACACTATACAACCGTAGTGTAAATAAGTTGGATTTTATTTAAATTGTTTATTCTTAATTAATTGATTTGGCTAGTAGTCATAATCACATGGGTATTATGTTTTTGTAGTATTAGTTAGTATTAGATTGACTCATGTTAGTTATTTATTATGTATGAATATTAATATGTATGAATTGTATGTATGGACGTATGAATAGATAGGGCATTTATAAGGCGACGAGGTATTGATATCAAGGGAAAGTAAGTTTTATAAGTTATTCCTTGTTGTTGATCATGATCATACATCAGTAAAGAGTTAGGTCGCGCTGGGACAAGTAAGTGGAGAGAGGAAATAAAATACACTTGTAAATGCCCGAACGAACGTTAGGTGTATAGTGGGAGAACGATTATTGATAAAGGTTAATTTGTCATATTAGGTAAAATGTCTGTCCTGACGTGTGAGGGAAAGTGGTGGAACCTCTGGAATAAGATGTGATAAAGTATGGATATACGGACTATGTCGGCGGTCACCTATGGCACATCACATTGGACAGTATCACTTTGTGACATTTGAGGGAAATAGGTGTTCAGATCAACTTGAGTTTGGGACAATGATGAAGAAGTTGAAACCGAAATCAAGACTCAAGTTGTGTTGTCTTTTATGTTTCCCTACATTTTGGCCCTTGCACAATGTAAGACTAAGACAGTAGATAAAAAATTGACTGGCAATTTTTTTTAGCGGGAGGGGGAGGAGTTGTTATCACATGATTAGGAATTAGTTATTTGTTTCGGGAATAAGGGGAAAGTTTTCCTTAGCGACAAATGACGTGACAGATCTTTAAAAAACAAGAACGCTCTTAGTGACGCTAGAAAGAGGATGCTTTGTGTAGAGCAGTAGAATATAGATACGGATTTAGGGACATAGCTGACATAGGACGATTCCCTTCTTAATTATTAAATGGATTTGTAAACAGCATCAGCGTCGACTACATATTTTGTTTGTTTCGGCTTTTCGCCGGTGTTACTGAAGTAGTTTTGAGTTCGGTATTACCTCCCGTCAAACGTAGATCTACACTAGATCTATCTACAAGCATCAACACCGCGCGGAAGCCTGAACACTGTCTATCTCTCGCTCACTCTCTCTGTCTGACTGTGTATCTCTCGCTCACTCTCTCTGTCTGACTGTGTATCTCTCGCTCACTCTCTCTGTCTGACTGTCTATCTCTCGCTCACGCTCTCTGTCTGACTGTCTATCTCTCGCTCACTCTCTCTGTCTGACTGTCTATCTCTCGCTCACTCTCTGTCTGACTGTCTCTCGCTAACTCTCTCTGTCTGACTGTCTATCTCTCGCTAACTCTCTCTGTCTGACTGTCTATCTCTCGCTCACTCTCTCTGTCTTACTGTCTTTCGTTAACTCTCTCCATCTGACTGTCTATCTCTCGCTCACTCTCTCTGTCTGACTGTCTATCTCTCGCTAACTCTATCTGTCTGACTGTCTATCTCTCGCTCACTTTCTCTGTCTGACTGTCTATCTCTCGCTCACTCTCTCTGTCTGTCTGTCTATCTCTCGCTCACTCTCTCTGTCTGACTGTCTATCTCTCGCTCACTCTCTCTGTCTGACTGTCTATCTCTCGCTCACTCTCTCTGTCTGACTGTCTATCTCTCGCTCACTCTCTGTCTGACTGTGTATCTCTCGCTCACTCTCTCTGTCTGACTGTCTATCTCTCGCTCACTCTCTCTGTCTGACTGTCTCTCGCTCACACTCTGTCTGACTGTCTCTCGCTCACTCTCTCTGTCTGACTGTTTCTCGCTCACTCTCTCTGTCTGACTGTCTATCTCTCGCTCACTCTCTGTCTGACTGTCTATCTCTCGCTAACTCTCTCTGTCTGACTGTCTATCTCTCGCTCACTCTCTCTGTCTGACTGTCTATCTCTCGCTCACTCTCTCTGTCTGACTGTCTTTCGCTCACTCTCTGTCTGACTGTCTCTCGCTAACTCTCTCTGTCTGACTTTCTATCTCTCGCTCACTCTCTCTGTCTGACTGTCTATCTCTCGCTCACTCTCTCTGTCTGACTGTCTATCTCTCGCTAACTCTCTGTCTGACTGTCTCTCGCTCACTCTCTCTGTCTAACTGTCTATCTCTCGCTAACTCTCTCTGTCTGACTGTCTATCTCTCGCTCATTCTCTCTGTCTGTCTGTCTCTCGCTAACTCTATCTGTCTGACTGTCTATCTCTCGCTCACTCTCTCTGTCTGACTGTCTATCTCTCGCTCACTCTCTCTGTCTGACTGTCTATCTCTCGCTCACTCTCTGTCTGACTGTCTATCTCTCGCTAACTCTCTCTGTCTGACTGTCTATCTCTCGCTCACTCTCTCTGTCTGACTGTCTCTCGCTCACTCTCTGTCTGACTGTCTCTCGCACACTCTCTCTGTCTGACTGTCTCTCGCTCACTCTCTCTGTCTGACTGTCCTTCTCTCGCTCACTCTCTGCCTGACTGTCTGTCTCTCGCTCACTCTCTCTGTCTGACTGTCTGTCTCTCGCTCACTCTCTCTGTCTGACTGTGTATCTCTCGCTAACTCTCTCTGTCTGACTGTCTGTCTCTCGCTCACTAACTCTGTCTGACTGTCTATCTCTCGCTCACTCTCTCTGTCTGACTGTCTATCTCTCGCTCACTCTCTCTGTCTGACTGTCTATCTCTCGCTCACTCTCTCTGTCTGACTGTCCTTCTCTCGCTCACTCTCTGCCTGACTGTCTGTCTCTCGCTCACTCTCTCTGTCTGACTGTCTGTCTCTCGCTCACTCTCTCTGTCTGACTGTGTATCTCTCGCTAACTCTCTCTGTCTGACTGTCTGTCTCTCGCTCACTAACTCTGTCTGACTGTCTATCTCTCGCTCACTCTCTCTGTCTGACTGTCTATCTCTCGCTCACTCTCTCTGTCTGACTGTCTATCTCTCGCTCACTCTCTCTGTCTGACTGTCTATCTCTCGCTCACTCTCTCTGTCTGACTGTGTATCTCTCGCTCACTCTCTCTGTCTGACTGTCTATCTCTCGCTCACGCTCTCTGTCTGACTGTCTATCTCTCGCTCACTCTCTCTGTCTGACTGTCTATCTCTCGCTCACTCTCTCTGTCTGACTGTCTCTCGCTAACTCTCTCTGTCTGACTGTCTATCTCTCGCTCACTCTCTCTGTCTGACTGTCTATCTCTCGCTCACTCTCTCTGTCTGTCTGTCTCTCGCTAACTCTATCTGTCTGACTGTCTATCTCTCGCTCACTCTCTCTGTCTTACTGTCTTTCGTTAACTCTCTCTGTCTGACTGTCTATCTCTCGCTCACTCTCTCTGTCTGACTGTCTATCTCTCGCTCACTCTCTCTGTCTGACTGTCTTTCTCTCGCTCACTCTCTGTATGACTGTCTATCTCTCGCTAACTCTCTCTGTCTGACTGTCTATCTCTCGCTAACTCTCTCTGTCTGACTGTCTATCTCTTGCTCACTCTCTCTGTCTGTTGTTCTCTCGCTAACTCTATCTGTCTGACTGTCTATCTCTCGCTCACTTTCTCTGTCTGACTGTCTATCTCTCGCTCACTCTCTCTGTCTGTCTGTCTATCTCTCGCTCACTCTCTCTGCCTGACTGTCTATCTCTCGCTCACTCTCTCTGTCTGACTGTCTATCTCTCGCTCACTCTCTCTGTCTGACTGTCTATCTCTCGCTCACTCTCTCTGTCTGACTGTCTATCTCTCGCTCACTCTCTCTGTCTGACTGTCTATCTCTCGCTCACTCTCTCTGTCTGACTGTCTATCTCTCGCTCACTCTCTGTCTGACTGTGTATCTCTCGCTCACTCTCTCTGTCTGACTGTCTATCTCTCGCTCACTCTCTCTGTCTGACTGTCTCTCGCTCACTCTCTGTCTGACTGTCTCTCGCTCACTCTCTCTGTCTGACTGTTTCTCGCTAACTCTCTCTGTCTGACTGTCTATCTCTCGCTCACTCTCTGTCTGACTGACTATCTCTCGCTAACTCTCTCTGTCTGACTGTCTATCTCTCGCTCACTCTCTCTTTCTGTCTGTCTCTCGCTCACTCTCTCTGTCTGACTGTGTATCTCTCGCTCACTCTCTCTGTCTGACTGTCTATCTCTCGCTCACGCTCTCTGTCTGACTGTCTATCTCTCGCTCACTCTCTCTGTCTGACTGTCTATCTCTCGCTCACTCTCTCTGTCTGACTGTCTCTCGCTAACTCTCTCTGTCTGACTGTCTATCTCTCGCTAACTCTCTCTGTCTGACTGTCTATCTCTCGCTAACTCTCTCTGTCTGACTGTCTATCTCTTGCTCACTCTCTCTGTCTGTTGTTCTCTCGCTAACTCTATCTGTCTGACTGTCTATCTCTCGCTCACTTTCTCTGTCTGACTGTCTATCTCTCGCTCACTCTCTCTGTCTGTCTGTCTATCTCTCGCTCACTCTCTCTGTCTGACTGTCTATCTCTCGCTCACTCTCTCTGTCTGACTGTCTATCTCTCGCTCACTCTCTCTGTCTGACTGTCTATCTCTCGCTCACTCTCTGTCTGACTGTGTATCTCTCGCTCACTCTCTCTGTCTGACTGTCTATCTCTCGCTCACTCTCTCTGTCTGACTGTCTCTCGCTCACTCTCTGTCTGACTGTCTCTCGCTCACTCTCTCTGTCTGACTGTTTCTCGCTCACTCTCTCTGTCTGACTGTCTATCTCTCGCTCACTCTCTGTCTGACTGACTATCTCTCGCTAACTCTCTCTGTCTGACTGTCTATCTCTCGCTCACTCTCTCTTTCTGTCTATCTCTCGCTCACTCTCTCTGTCTGTCTGTCTATCTCTCGCTCACTCTCTCTGTCTGACTGTCTATCTCTCGCTCACTCTCTGTCTGACTGTCTCTCGCTCACTCTCTGTCTGACTGTCTATCTCTCGCTAACTCTCTCTGTCTGACTGTCTATCTCTCGCTCACTCTCTCTGTCTGACTGTCTCTCGCTCACTCTCTGTCTGACTGTCTATCTCTCGCTAACTCTCTCTGTCTGACTGTCTATCTCTCGCTCACTCTCTCTGTCTGACTGTCTCTCGCTCACTCTCTGTCTGACTTCTCTCGCTCACTCTCTCTGTCTGACTGTCCTTCTCTCGCTCACTCTCTGCCTGACTGTCTGTCTCTCGCTCACTCTCTCTGTCTGACTGTGTATCTCTCGCTCACTCTCTCTGTCTGACTGTCTGTCTCTCGCTCACTCTCTCTGTCTGACTGTCTATCTCTCGCTCACTCTCTCTGTCTGACTGTCTATCTCTCGCTCACTCTCTCTGTCTGACTGTCCATCTCTCGCTTACTCTCTCTGTCTGACTGTCTGTCTCTCGCTCACTCTCTCTGTCTGACTGTCTATCTCTCGCTCACTCTCTCTGTCTGTCTGTCTCTCGCTAACTCTATCTGTCTCACTGTCTATCTCTCGCTCACTCTCTCTGTCTTACTGTCTTTCGTTAACTCTCTCCATCTGACTGTCTATCTCTCGCTCACTCTCTCTGTCTGACTGTCTATCTCTCGCTCACTCTCTCTGTCTGATTGTCTTTCTCTCGCTCACTCTCTGTCTGACTGTCTATCTCTCGCTAACTCTCTCTGTCTGACTGTCTATCTCTCGCTAACTCTCTCTGTCTGACTGTCTATCTCTTGCTCACTCTCTCTGTCTGTCTCTCGCTAACTCTATCTGTATGACTGTCTATCTCTCGCTCACTTTCTCTGTCTGACTGTCTATCTCTCGCTCACTCTCTCTGTCTGTCTGTCTATCTCTCGCTCACTCTCTCTGTCTGACTGTCTATCTCTCGCTCACTCTCTCTGTCTGACTGTCTATCTCTCGCTCACTCTCTGTCTGACTGTCTATCTCTCGCTAACTCTCTCTGTCTGACTGTCTATCTCTCGCTCACTCTCTCTGTCTGACTGTCTATCTCTCGCTCACTCTCTCTGTCTGACTGTCTTTCGCTCACTCTCTGTCTGACTGTCTCTCGCTAACTCTCTCTGTCTGACTGTCTATCTCTCGCTCACTCTCTCTGTCTGACTGTCTATCTCTCGCTCACTCTCTCTGTCTGACTGTCTATCTCTCGCTCACTCTCTGTCTGACTGTCTCTCGCTCACTCTCTCTGTCTGACTGTCTATCTCTCGCTCACTCTTTCTGTCTGACTATCTCTCGCTCACTCTCTTTCTGACCGTCTGTTTTTCGCTCACTCTCTCTGTCTGACTGTCTATCTCTCGCTCACTCTCTCTGTCTGACTGTCTATCTTTCGCTCACTCTCTCTGTCTGACTGTGTATCTCTCGCTCACTCTCTCTGTCTGACTGTCTCTCGCTAACTCTATCTGTCTGACTGTCTATCTCTCGCTCACTCTCTCTTTCTGACTGTCTATCTCTCGCTCACTCTCTCTGTCTGACTGTCTATCTCTCACTCACTCTTTCTGTCTGACTATCTCTCGCTCACTCTCTCTGTCTGACTGTCTATCTCTCGCTCACTCTCTTTCTGACTGTCTGTCTCTCGCTCACTCTCTCTGTCTGACTGTCTATCTCTCGCTCACTCTCTCTGACTGACTGTCTATCTCTCGCTCACTCTCTGTCTGACTGTGCATCTCTCGCTCACTCTCTCTGTCTGACAGTCTATCTCTCGCTCACTTTCTCTCTCTGACTGTCTATCTCTCGCTCACTCTCTCTGTCTGACTGTCTATCTCTCGCTCACTCTCTCTGTCTGACTGTCTATCTCTCGCTCACTCTCTCTGTCTGACTGTCTATCTGTCGCTCACTCTCTCTGTCTCACTATCTCTCGCTCACTCTCTCTGTCTCACTATCTCTCGCTCAATCTCTCTGTCTGACTATCTCTCGCTCACTCTCTCTGTCTGACTGTCTGTCTATCGCTCACTCTCTCTGTCTGACTGTCTTTCTCTCGCTCACTCTCTCTGTCTGACTGTCTGTTTCTCGCTCACTCTCTCTGTCTGACTGTCTATCTCTCGCTCACTCTCTGTCTGACTGTCTGTCTCTCGCTCACTCTCTCTGTCGGTTTTTCTAACGCTAATACTAGCTGTGTCTAAACCTCTCTTTCTCCTAGGGTTACCAGACATCTACATGCCCAAAAGAGGACAAAAAATTAGGACAAAAAAGACCAAACTAAACTAGACATAATTATTCGATTAAACATAAAAGGTAGGCTGTATTGCAACCTTATTACACATCATATTTTTCAGAAGAAAGGACTTTAATAATCAGTTCATTATTAGCGCTGCGTGGAACCCCTCGCAAAGTATTTTCTTCAACATCAAAAAATTGCTAGAAGTCTTTCAGAGCCTCCATACGCACAGTAGCAACAGAAACATGATTTGATACACTGAGCCCCACATCTTCTACTTGCAGAGACTCTGCACCATGTTGCAGACAGTTGGAAAGAATGTGAGCTGGACGCCAACAAGCGGCTTCTTATGCTCAGTTTTCAACTGTAAAAACACATTCTTTGACTTGTTCCCTGTTAATTCCTCCAAAGTTCAGTTGCATTGTCCGCTCACTCTCATGCGAACACAACAAAAAGTTTCTCTTAATAGTTATGTAGATATGGTTTCAGAAGTTTCATGTTCTGTGTTTCCAACGGCCAGTGTTCGTCAGATGTCCTTATGGTCCGAGAACGTTTCGTTCCCTATTATGGACCTCTTGACCAAGGAAAGGCTTTTATCCATGGCCAGTATGAGAAATCGGCTCTTCACCAATCCCTCTGTCCGAAGTCCCACCTTATCCGAAGTAATCATGTATTCACACCCGGTATGTCGCAGGACACGACCCCGTTGAGACAAGCACGGGTTCCCCTTCCCGTGCGAGGCCGGCCCCAGTTTAACAATCAGAGTACTAAACTACCACTCGGAATAGTTTCTCTGCACCATGGTTACTTGCATGTGTATCGACTCTAAAACATCTAATGTCAATAAACTCCTGTAGTACTTTTCCTCTGTTTTTGTTCCGGCACATGCAATGTGTTTATCAGTTTCTGAATCTTGAAATATTTTCTGCATTAGACTAGCAGTTCATTCCATCGACTTATAAGACTGATGATGCGTGACAGTGTGATTCAACATGCATTTCAAAGAGTGATTCACTTGAAAACAGAAGACGCAAATCTTCTGATCATGTTTCGGTGTTTTATCGTTGGATGCATGACGTTCTGAATTCGTACCAATCACACACGACACACACGACACACACGACATTCTCTGTGTGCCCATCACCAAAACATGGACACTTTCATTTCATCTGAGAATTAGCATATCCTCTTAATTAACTAAAGCTAGTCGATCTATTGAAAACATGCCACCACTCATTACATAGAGATTCTACAAGTCAACACACAGTGAGCACATATTGAACATCTTGTCGTATTTGTATGTTGACTAAGGGAGGGTTTATATTTCATTAGAATATCATAAATATTTAATTCGATTGCTAGATTGTATGCCTTTAAACAGCTGTGAAAAAGTCGGACAGTAGGACACTTTAGGCTAATACCGGTAGGACGGAGGACACGAACCCAAAAAGAAGGACATGGCCTCCTTTTGGCGGACGTCTTGTAACCCTACTTTCTTCTACTTTCCTTTCTAGTGTAGCATCCTTTGTATCTTTGTATCTTTGTATCGTTCTTATCTCTTTATTTCTGATTACTTGTCCTTGTCCAATGCAGTTTAATAGTCCAATTAAATGAATATCTTTTGCTAAGTGAACTTACCCTCCTGTTTGTACTATTATTGTGTCTTTGATGGTAGGAGATGTCAACTGAAGACCGGGAATGTTGTTACCTCCCCATGAACGATTGGCCCAGGAAGCAGAATTACAAAAACTTTTCTCTCTGTCCTGATCTCCATCGCACTGTATATCTAAATTGTCTTGGATTATCTTCCCTGGTAGATAAACAAAAAAAGAAATGTTCTAGTAGAAATATTGTATCTATAGCAACCAAAGACATTTTAATACAATTCAAGTGATCGGTGTAGTTTTTACTTTGGGCTATTGTTTGCCAAATGGCCTTGCTACTCTGACTAATACTGTAATAGTATTGATGACAGACATAAAGGTATGTATACTGTCTGACCTTAGTGACCTGTAGGGGATACCATTCAATACTAACTGACTGGATGAACTAATTAGAGCAGCTGATAGCATCTGTTAGACTCCGACTGTTAAAGCATCTGGTTGCTTATATTTGAATGAAAAACGGAGTTTGTTCCCCCAAGAATCTATATACAGACTTGTAGTGTATTAATTTAGTTGCTGTTAGTTACAGTGAGTTAGAGTTTCTTAATTGCTTGCAGTGTATTGAGAGAGTATAAGCAAGATTACAACATGAAACCATCAGATACAACATGAAACCATCAGATACAACATGAAACCATCAAATACAAAATGTCACCATTAGATACAACATGACACCATCAGATACAACATGACACCATCAGATACAACATGACACCATCAGATACAACATGACACCATCAGATACAACATGACACCATCAGATACAACATGACACCATCAGATACAACATGAAACCATCAGATACAACATGACACCATCAGATACAACATGAACCATCAGATACCATGAACATCAGAACAACATGACACCATCAGATACAACATGACACCATCAGATACAAGATGATACCATCAGATACAACATGACACCATCAGATACAACATAAAACTATCAGATACAACATGACACCATCAGATACAACATGACACCATCAGATACAACATGAACCATCAGATACAACATGACACCATCAGATACAACATGACACCATCAGATACAGCATGAAACCATCAGATACAACATGACACCATCAGACTGCTAGTTCAAATACGAGATGTTTCACGAATAAATAACAACATTCGTAAGACCTTTTTTTTTCCGACTTGGGCCGCGACCGTTTCATTTCATTTGGCGAAATGGCCATCTGATACAAGAAATTAAGAAAATAATGGGCATTGACTGGCGTATTCATATTACTTTTAGACAATTCCCAATATTTTCGGCCCTCTTATCACTTTGACCGAATTAGGGCTTTAGTATGAATATACATACTTTTTGTATTGATACATTTGATACATCTACAGTTTCTATATCTAGCTTTGAGTTTGTGTGAAACGTAATAAGTACATTCGACTGACCCGCTAGGGTTGTCTTCGAGTTTGTGTAAAATCTATACTCTCTTTAGAATGTCTTTTTCATGACTGCTATAAAAATGTTTAACGATTAAGATGTATATAACTAATTCTTTATATATGACTAATTCCTTACCTGTCCTATCATCATACTGTGGATAACCAATCTTCAGAATGTGGAAATAGTGACCGTGGAGGTGTACTGGATGAGCATAACCTTTGCCTCTACCCATGTTCAGAAATATCAGTTGGTAGACTTTGTTATACTAGCGAAAATCATATAGCATCACAAGATGAGTTATAAATGCAGTGCAGTTGGTAGGTGTAACAATACTATTTCTGGGGTCAATAAATAGGTGTAACAATACTATTTCTGGGGTCAATAAACTACCTAAGGACAGCACACACTTTATTCAACTTATAGCTCACTTTCTGCACATTGACAGACGTGAAGATAGTTGGAGAGCCAAGTCCCCTGGAGGAAGTTGGTTGGTAGCCTATGCTCACTGGCGGATCCAGGGGGGAAAGCGGTAGGGGCGATCGCCCCCCCCCCCTCGTCCGACCCCCCCCTCTCGCGGCCGAATTTTAGTTTAGAATTCACACATTTTGTATACGAATGTATTGCTTATGTTAATAATATATACGAATTATTTATATTTAAACCTAGTTTTAGATTATTTCGCTCCCCCCCTCTAGTATGTTGGTCGATTTGGTGAGGTTGGAAGGGGGCGGTCCTATTTTCATGGAGAAATCATAGTTTGTGAACAAAATTAGTTGAATATCTACAGAATATAAGCTACCTATTGATAAGTGAACTCATTTGTACATTATATCGCACCACGCTCTAATCTCAAAGTTTATCATTAGTAAATATCAAATGAAAATGGGTTACAGCAAGTGAAAGGGGCGATACATGCAATCGTCTTCCGCCCATCGGACAAACCAATGCTTTTTCTTTTTGTATTATAGTTAAGAAATTACAAAATAAAAATAAAATCTGTCACTAATATAATTTATATATTCTATAAATATAATTCTTATATCGAGTCGCCCCATCCCTATTCTTTAATGCCAAATGCAATCATTAGCAGAAATTATAAAAAGGAGCGAGGATTAAAATGGTTTTCACTCTAACTCCCCCACCCCTTCTCAGATGAAAACATGACGTTTTAAAACAGAATAGTCAAATATGGCGATAGTTTATGTAATTTCACATGAATTTATCAAATTTTTTTTAATAGAAAGACTTTGCTTTGGAAAATTTAGAATTCATATGAAATTTTTCAGAGTAACGATTGCGATGAGTTCTGAACCCAAATATACTTTTGCTAGTCGCCTTTTTTCAACATTTACTTAATCTGATATTTTTCTAGTTAAATAAATTTGGGACTAAAACTCACAATTAATTCTTGAATCCTAAAAATGCACAAAAAAAAAAAAATTTGAGTAAAATCTGATTGGTCCACTTAATTTCTCCTACTACTTCCGAATTTATTTGTTTCGAGCTTTGAATTCTAGTTTGTAACAAAACAAAGTTACAAACAGACCTATTGAAAAAAAATCTATCACTTACAAATGAGCTTTTTTTAATAGTATTATTTTTCGAATTTTTTGTTTTTTCGGCGGTGATCCTCAAAGCCTTAATCTAAATATGTGGGGTATCTTTAAACCGTTTAAAGTATAAATTCATATTAGAATATTTTTCAAATCAATTATTTTTGAAAAGGTCCTTTTTTAATAGGATGAATAATGAGCTGTAGATGTCAGGAGAATGCATTTCTGCAGTGAAGAATACAAGAAAAGGCCACCGAACACCACTGATCTTCTTCTTCTTCGTTCTCATTTTTATGTTGGAGAGTTCAGGTGACTAGACCATTACATGAGATGAACAGCGCAGTGGTTTCCAAATCAGGGAGCTCTCCATATAGTTTTCCTTTCTAGTGGGGTGATTTGGGGCCAATGTCTTATACGGGCCTCTTGGTATAGAGAGCAGTTTTGGAGGACGTGGATTGGTGAAGATGAAGATTTCAACAACACACGTAGACACATGCTAAAACGCATACACAAACATCCAGAAAATTAATCACATATCACTTATTACATATACACAT